>JAQHUG010000239.1:2050258-2091850 GCA_028555095.1 Dicrostonyx torquatus | reverse complement strand
CACCCCTGCTCATGGCTCTCCTCCAGGAGCCCACACCCCTGCTCATGGCTCTCCTCCAGGATTCCACACCCCTGCTCATGGCTCTCCTCCAGGATCCCACACCCCTGCTCATGGCTCTCCTCCAGGAATCCACACCCCTGCTCATGGCTCTCCTCCAGGAGCCCACACCCCTGCTCATGGCTCTCCTCCAGGAATCCACACCCCTGCTCATGGCTCTCCTCCAGGAGCCCACACCCCTGCTCATGGCTCTCCTCATGGAGTCTACACCCCTGCTCTCCAGTACATCCTAGTTTTCCTTCATGCACCTCTCTGTCACTTCGCCCTCCTGCTTCAGCCTGTATCAAAATGACTTTTCTAACCTCAGCTCTTCTTCATAAACTGGCTAGTCCTGAAATTCTTCCCAAGGTGGAAGCCACAGATCATAGTTTGGCCTGCATCAGGTCCTTAAAACTCTTGGAGAACTCCTGAGGCTACTGAGGGTGATGGTGCAGAGTTGTACCTTCTGCTTCTGCACCCCCAAATCCCGTCTGGGGACATGAACTGTGAAAAAGACATCTTATTTTCATAGGCTACAGAAATATGTATACTGGGTGGAAAAAAAGATTTTCTTACAGATTATGTAGTAATGTAAAGTTTGAAATATCTTGACCTCCCCTCCCCTTCCACTTCCCACATCCTCAGGGTCCCAGTGGTCCCTGCCTTCTGACTCCCTCCGTTAGACACGGAGTTCAATGACCCCAGCCTCCTGATGACTCTTCTGGTCTGCCACCGGTATCACATTCAAGAAGTCGACTTTCTTTCTGTGTCAGAGGTCACCCTCACCTACTGGTGTCCTTCTCTGGCCTGGATCTGGATCCACCTGGAAGAGGAGAGCAGGGGCCCCTGGACCCTTGCCCAGGACTCTGGGGCATAGACCTTGTGACTGTCTCCATCTTTAGGCTCTTGCTACTCAGAGAGTCAAAGTTGACCATGGTGCCATTGTTTTGGGGCATTGCCAAGTATGCTGAGGACAGCTGGCTGATGAGGTCACCTTCCTTTAGAAGCCTCTTGGTGCTTTCTTCATGAGTCTGGATTCGAGCTGCGGGCAGAGGGAGGAGCAGATGACATGTCCAGCTTTACTATGCTTTCACCCTTAAGTCCCTCACAAGGCCCATATGCTAAGACCTGGTCCCTAAGTTGGTACTCTTGAGGCAGGGGAAGGTGGCACCTTTAAGACGAGGGCCTGGTGGTGAGTACTTTGGTCATATGGGTCATATGCTCTGAGGGGATTGTGAGAACCTGTTCTGCTTCAGACTGTGGGGTGAACAGACTTGTTGGACACACACTGGCAGTGCGGTGTACTCCCTTCCTGAACAATGAGGCCAGTGGAGCAGACTGGAACCTGGAACCGTGAGCCAAGATAGACGTTGCTGTCTTTATAAGAAAGTGATGTCGGGTGTTCGTTATCCTGACAGAAAGCTGACTCAGCTGCAGGACTTTCATAACCATGCAGTCTATAGGTGTCAGCTGCACCCACAAACATGGGGAATCCATATGAGAAGTCGAGGAACCCAGGGCACCCCAAGACTACAGGGTATAATCTCCTACTCCTAAGGCAAGGCAGGCTGATTGAGAAAGTTTCTGTGGATCCTGCTTTGGGGGCCCTGCCTAGATTGAACAATGATTCTTGATTGACGAGTCATCTCTAGCAGATACAGTGGGTTTTATAGCACCAGCCACAGTCACCTTGGAGTGTGATCCTTAGGCCTCAGACTCCTAGAGGAGACGAGTTCTCTTCCAGATAGCTCACCTTACAACAGTCACAGGGACTAACTCATGACATTTGAGTCCCATTCTCTTTCATGCCCTGGCAGGTAGTGTAGGCTGTGCGCCAGCCCGGTGGTACCAACTGAGCATCCTGGTGCTCAGTAGTGCACTCTACTAGTGGCCTTAAGATGCAGAGTCACTGCCTCTGTTTTGAGCTGCACCTGCCCACCTCCCAACCCTCAAATCTGGCCTTCTAGCCACACTTTTCCTCTTTTCTTGGCCATAGCTTTCTCTTCGTGGTTCGAGTTTTGAGAACTGGAGGAAAGACGGTGTGGCCTTGGAGAGTCTATAACTTTGGATCTTTACTCTGGAATCTGCTTCATGGGCCAGGCCTGCCTGCCTGGCATCACTAGGTGAGGGTAGTACGTATGGAGAAGACTGGGGCAGAGGCCTGGGATGTGGGCTCCATGGGAAGAGATGGGCGCATATACCACGTGGTCAGATATGCAGGTTCTTGAGCATTTCCGCCCTACCACACTGAGTTTTCTCTCCTGTTTCAAAGCCCCTTTCTGGTGACAGAGGTCCAGGACTTAGTTGCAAGCCTAATCATGATTAAATCAATGGCCCAGAGCTGTGGATGGCCCTGGTTTTTCTTTAGTGTGCCCACTGACTTGTGAAAGTCCCACAGAGGTTATGAGGCATTTTCACAAGTGGTAGGCCTTCTGCCCTTTCTCAAAATGCCCATCAACTTAGAGAGTAGACATTTGTATTTGAAGATTCACTTACCCTCCACCATTTGGGCAACCTTTTTCTTATCTTCAGATCTTGCCTGAAATGCGAATGACAATCAGTTTGCTTCAGGTTCGAGAGGAAGCAGTTAACGTTTTATTTTGGGGAGAGAGAAGAAGACTTCCATGCTATCTTTCTGACCTTGGGCATGTTAGCACCAATGAGAACAGAATGCTCAGGTCAAGGGGACAGTGATGTGGAATTTCCCTCTGTAATGCTGTGATTACCATTGATAAATAAAGAAACTGCTTTGGACCTATAGCAGGGAAGAACTTAGTTAGGCAGGAAAAACTAAGCTGAATGCTGGGAGAAAAGGACAGAGTCAGGGAGAAGCCTTGGAACTGCTGGAGACAGACGTGCTGAATCTTTGCTGGTTGGCCACCACCTCGTGGTGATGCACAGAGTAATGGAGGTGGGTTAAATTAATATGTAAGAGTTAGCCAATAATAAGTTAGAGCTAATGAGCCAAGCAGTGATTTAAATAATACACTTTCTATGTGGTTATCTTGTTTCTGGGCAGTCGGGACAAACAAGCAGCCTCCTCCAAGACTGGACTTGCGACTTGAATCAATACCAAGATGGAAGAGCCAAGGCTTTGCACCTGATGGGTTTCCTGTAAGGACAACTAATTCATGGGTGTGTGACATTCTGCCAAGTCAGGCAGAGTGTCCTGTATCTGAAGGAGTGGGGACCTGTAGTTTTTCATATTCTGGTTATCTTAGCAATAGGATCCATGTCTCAAATGAGGTTTATTTCTCTTCAGCTGTACTGAGTACATGCGGCCTGGAGGTGATTTTATAGAATACTACTTTTGATAATTTTGGGCACAAAACATTTTCATGGTGTAGAATTTTCCACTCGTGGCCTCATGTTGACAACCAGAGACTTTCAGGTCTTGAAGCAATTTAGATCTTTAGATTCGGGAGGCTCAGCCTGATGTGGCTTCAGTCTCAGAGAAAATACAGATCAGCCCCTAGGGAAATATCCACGGGCAAAACGCTCTGTAGCTGGAAGGGGATTTCTAACTTGACATTTCACAGAGCTGGTTTGTCACCCAGCACCCTTTACATGCATTCAAATTTATGCGAGCAGTTGTTTTCCTTTCCTTAATGAAAAGGGTGCGGGGAGTTGTCCTTCATTGATGGTAAAGGCAGAGAAGGTGACCGGGATGCCACACTTAGGGAAGTATGATTCTCAGTGTTATGAAGGGCAGGGTAGACCCGACCCAAGGAGAAAACCTCCTTGAATTTGGTACCCTGGATGCTTCCCTGTCCTCCTCCAGATCCTAAGGGAGGGGATACAGAGCCGCAGTTGTGGAAGGCCTGAAAGTGTCTGCCTCAATTTGGTTACTTTAGGAGAGGATGAGAACCCCAGGTGGAAAGGAGTTCACACCAGCAATATCTAATGGATAAGAAAAGAGGAGAAGGGGAGCTTAGGGTGCAAACAGCCCTAGGGGATCAAGGGTTAAAGTCGACCCAGGTTAGGTTAGGGTGGCTCCTCACCAGTCTATTAAAGTCTGCAGAGGTGTCAGGCACCTTGAGAATACTCAAGTGAGCAGGGTTGCTCCCAGTAAATGTCAGCAACCCACAGGGTATTCTTAGAAATCACTTGAGGGGACCTCATGGGTAGCCACTTTGTACCATAGTACGTGGCCAAGTGATACTGACGGTCTGATTCCTTTGCACTCTTCGGCTGGTGAGGGTACAGGCGTATGGCCAGGGTTGACGTAGACAGGGATGAAAGCGGAGTTCAGATGATGCTTACGTTTTGGATCTGCATCCTGAGCTGCTGGCTGCTGAGTTTCAGGGATCTGGCAATGCTCTGAAGGTAGTAGATGAGCATGCTGGAAGGACATGGAACAGTGAGCGGGCTTCAGCTGGCTCCTTAGCATTCAGGTCCTACTCAGGGGCAGAGGAAGTGAGCGCTCCCAGGTCAGATATGGGCTGCCCACTGACTCCTGAACCCCAAACAAATATGTATCTGCCTCCCCTCCCTCCCATTGCCTTCAGTTTCTTCACCCTGACAGTAAAAACGAGGTACCAAGATCAGCAGGCACTTTGCAGCCAGTCAAGCGGTAGGGGTAGGTGCTTGTTTTTCTTCTCCCTGAAAACACTCATACACACAAGCTACTCAGCGGAATTATGACATTTCAAAATTATCTACATTGCTGCAGAGTACTGTACTGGTACTAAAAGTATCCAGTCCCATTATAGTGGCCACAGTAATCTACCAGATGCTGTGGTTGAATCAGTAGCTATGCGGATGTCTCTCTGTGGCACGGTGGCTTGTGCCACTCTAAAGTGTGGCTCAGATCATCAACTCCTGTAAATGATTTCTGAGTGAACTAATTTCATTTCATTATTGGACAGCAGTGTGATCTATGTGTCTCCCCCCTCCCCCCAGAACTGTCCTTGAAGGGTGAGGGGTGTGGCATCCTCTAGAGGCTGAGAGGGGCGATGATCCTTCAAGGCTGGGAGTTATGACAGACCCTGGAGGCTGGGAGATGTGGTGACCCTTGGAGGCCGGGAGGTATGACAGCCTCTGGAGGCTGGGAAGTGTAGTGCCCCCTGGAAGTTGGGAGGAGTGATGCCCCCTGGAGGCTGGGAAGTGTAGTGCCCCCTGGAAGTTGGGAGGAGTGATGCCCCCTGGAGGCTGGGAAGTGTAGTGCCTCCTGGAGGTTGGGAGGAATGATGCCCCCTGGAGGCTGGAAGGTGTAGCACTCACAATAGAAGCAGTACGGCTGGGAGTATCACCACAGGGCTGCTGATGTGTCCCACCACAATGTGAAACCATGCAGGGAAGTCATTCTCTATCGTCTCTGACACGATGTCATAGATCTTCTCTTGCCCGCTGTGAGAAAGGGAAAGATAACTCCGGATGTGACTGCTTTTGGCCATGGAATGAATGATTCAAGACCTATCAAAAATGTTTGGGTGTCTAGAGGCGGAGCTCCAAAGCCAGCTACAAAAGCTGGAGGCAAATCTCCAAATGGCAAAGATGCCTAGCGTTCCCAGAAGTTCTGTGAAGTGGTCATTTAGCTACCCAGTAGGACTGGAGGTGGACAATTGATCACAGTGCGAGAACACTGACTTTTTAATGAGCAAATGAAGACACCTCCAAGGGTTTGTGTGTCAAAATTAAGTTGGCTTAGGCATCAGTGGAGACTGCAGTTGAGATTTCTGCACAGCGAGATACTGTAGACTTCAGCCACATGGATTTGTATATAGCCAGCTGTTCCTTTCCTTCCCTCCCTCCTTCCTTCTTCCTTTCCTTCTTTCTTTTTTATTTTAAGATTATATATAATTACATCATTTTATACTTTTATTTTTTCCCTCCAAACCTATTATAGACCCCTTCCTTGCTCTCTTTAAAACACATAGTTTCTTATTGTATTAATTGTTATCATATGCATATATGCATATACATATATTCCTAAATACATAAATACAACCTGCCTGGTCTGTATGTTTCTTGTATGTACATTTTCAATTTTGAGGCAGAGTCTTACTCGGTATCTCAGGCTGGGCTTAAACTATTGACAATCCTCCTGCCTCAGCCTCCCAAATACTAGGAGTTAGAGGTGTGATAAACCATACTTGGCTTCTTTTTTTCCCCTCTTACTTTAAAAGATCATATTATATTATATTAATTGATCTGGTTACTTGTTTACTTATTTTTTTTCCTGTGCGTGTTACCTGAAGGGGCCACAGTTGAGAGACGGTTTGTAGTGGACAATGGCAAAGATGGTTGGCAGCATGCAGAGGAACAGCATGAACAGGAGCATGGCCAGGTAGAAGTTGTTGGATCTGCAGAGAGACCAGTTGTCACGCAGCTCCTTCTGGAGCCTGGATGAGACCAGTTGTCATGCAGCTCCTTCTGGAGCCTGGATGAGTGCATCCTGCTAACCCAGCCAGAGGCAGACAGCACCTCTGGAGGTGGAACCAGTCCCTAATCAGGGGCCCTGCTGGCTCACTTGCTGAAGTGCTTGCTGTACAAGCATGAGCACCTGAGTGAGTTTGATCTGCAATAATTCTAGAAATCCCAGCACTGGGGAGGCAGAGACAGGAGAGGCTCTGGGGCTCACTGTCCAGACAGGCTGGCCAGACTCGCAAAACATAAGGTGGAGACTAACTGAGAAAATCAAACTCTGCCTTCCATAGCTGCGCACACACATGTGCAATGCACTTGCATACATACATAAACCAGCATGTGCTTGAGTGAGGATGTGCATGCTTGAACGCTCATGTGTGCACGTGCACATACACACACACACGTACACATACATACACACACATGCACACACACATGTGCATACATACATAAACCAGCATGTGCTTGAGTGAGGATGTGCATGCTTGAGCGCTCATGCGTGCGCGTGCACATACACACACACACGTACACACACATACACACACACGTACACACACACACATACACACGTACACACACTTACACACATACACATAAACACACACGTACACACACATACACACACACATACACACGTATACACACACATACACATACACACATACACACGTACACACACATACACATGTACACATACATACACATATACACACATACACACGTACACACACATACACACACATACACACGTACACACACATACACACATACATACACACACATGCACACACACATGTGCATACATACATAAACCAGCATGTGCTTGAGTGAGGATGTGCATGCTTGAGTGCTCATGCGCGCGTGCGCGCGCACACACACACACACACACACACACACACACACACATGCTGTGAGGGGCCTGCACAGCATAGAAACCTGGACATCAGCTTTCAGCCAAAGGCTTCCAGCACAGCAAATTCACTTCACAAACAGTGGTTGGGCACCTGTAAGTTGTAAGCCAAGAAGGCGGTGGCAGTGGCTCCACCCCTGTGTGCATGGCTTCTACCCAGTTAGCGCTACAGGCGGCAATCTTAGAACTGCTGCCCACACACCTGGGGCCCTACCTAATTGTCGTGGAATATAAACAGGGCCATTGCACCTGCCATTTCCTCTGGAGGGATGGCCACTTAGGCCTTGGAGTTATCTCTTGTAAATATCAGTGATTGTTATCTGAGATTTATGGGGTTGCTCTATCCTGAAGATTTCAGAACCTCAGTCCTGAGATCTTCCTGGCACACCTGAACTTCTTATAATGACTATGTTTGCTTAGGTAATGGTTCTGTAGGACAACTCCTAGTTCAGATAAGAGATTCAGATAAGTGAATTCAGGAATCCACTCACTAAATGATCTTTCGTGTATCAATAAAAAGATCTCTTACGGGGCTCCGGATCAGTCAGTCCACGAGACTGGTTCCCCTGCTGCCTTTGCTGAGCCTGGATTAATTTTCCAGTTGCGTTCTTTCTTTGGCTGACCGGTGTAACTTAGAACACTGATGTCTAGTGCCTTCCTTTCCTGCTGCCGCCTGGGGCTTGTCTCTTGGGTCTCAGGAATGGATCCTCAACCATCTGCCTTGGATGACATTCCTCTCTCTGCCCCTTACTGCTCAGAGTAAATAGTCCCAGGCTGGTGTTAGGGCCTTCAGAGGCCTGGCTTCCCCAACAGGGACTCAAACCAATTTGATATGTGAGGCCCTGTATATAGTTTATTGGTCTAGTGATATTCAACTACCCTGTCTGTTGGTTTCCCCATCTTTCCCATTCTCTGACAAAAAAAAAAAAGGCTTAACCAGAAGTCCTGCCTGGAATGCGTTAAGTAGGTGCTAATGCTTGTACCCTCTGCAGTCCATGCTGATGCCTGGTTGCTGACTTTGTAGGGTCTTTGGGGGGGGTGTTAGATTAAATAACTACATGTCAATGTATAAAACCACATATATCCACACAAAAACATAAATGTATACTGGTCACCAGGTAAGATATAAACAGATTGCTTTCCAGGTCATGTTGAAACATTTGATAGCCACGGACAGAGCAGACAGCCACAGATAATTACTTAATTAATGTGATAATTAAATTATCAGATGATTATGTGACAAAACACTGTAACTGAGGTCTAATCCGAAGACTGGAAATGTGTTATGAATTCAGTCATGTGGCTAAAATGAAATGCAGGGAAGAGTAAGCAGCCTCGGGATTGTAGAAGAATCCAAAGTTTTAACCAGCTGTGAAAGCTAATGTGTCCACGCCCTAACACTCAGTATTCCACCCTGCGGTGTGCGCCTGACCAAAGGAGCACGGTCAAGGGCGTTGGGCGTTCCAGTCAGCAGCTGGGAGCAGCCACAACACAGATAAAGAAACGTGGCGGCCAGTTTTGTGTGTTTCCTCAGCAACACGAGGAGGAAAAAAAATTGAGTGAAGAAAATGCAAACCGCACAGCCCGGAACACAAAGGAATACATTCTCTGTGTGTCACATTTAGCACAAACGACAAAACCAGGCAAACCGGCTAGTTCTGGAGAAACCAGGGTGATAGGAAGGAGAAGCAATGCGTTCTGGGAATCACTCATGCTCTGCTTTTATGTGGATGTATCTTTGTACCTTTGTGTTCAGCCTGTGAACATTCAAGCCTG
Source organism: Dicrostonyx torquatus (assembly GCA_028555095.1). Lineage (NCBI taxonomy): Eukaryota > Metazoa > Chordata > Mammalia > Rodentia > Cricetidae > Dicrostonyx > Dicrostonyx torquatus. The sequence goes on along the minus strand of JAQHUG010000239.1, from coordinate 2,082,759 downwards.
GTATTTCTAACGTGTGCTCTTTTTTCCAAATAGTCACTAGATATCAGTAAAAACGTAAAAACAGACGTGCCAAGAGCTTTAAAGGAATGTGTTAGCATTCAGGCATTATGCTGGCCTGCCCACTGTCACCTGTCAGGATGTGCTTGTCAGTGCTCAGGCAGATACCTAGCCAGTCTCAGTCTGCGTGCCTGTGCTGCGTGGCTGCGGCTGCTGTATGCATGCGCCAAGGCCCCTTTAAAAGCAATCTCCACCGGTTCCCCCGGCCCCCCCCCCCCCGCCCCAATTCCTGCCGCTCCTCCTCCAAAGAGGCAGGCAGAACTTTCTGCCTCCACAATCCAATAAACTCTCAACAGGAGCTCTGTAACTTCTCTCTCTCTCTCTCTCTCTCTCTTTCCCAACCCCCGCCATTTTTTTTTTTAAATCAGGATTATGACTGATTCCAAGGGGGAAGCATAGGCAGTGACTTCACGGTGGGAACTGAGTAGAGAACCATCAGGTTTTGATAGGCACTGTGCTAGGAGCCCCCTTGTCGGAAGAGACACGCTCAGAGGCTGTATGGTCTCAGCCGAAGGGGGACACTACCGCTACCAACCTGGAGGCCCGAAACACTTGCTGGTGGGGGACGTTGCAGGTCAGCACTGCCCAGCTCCTCAGGTACATCAGCCCAATGAGCTTGAGGACATTGAAGGCTGGTAGACACGGAGAGAAGAAGGCCCCCATCCTGCAATGGCAGAAGGTCAAGTCAGCCTGTGTGTGTCCACATTCAGGGCTGCATACCAGAGCCCCATGGTGGAGCAAGGGCCTGAGACATGATGTTTACAGAAACCTCTAGAGAGCTGAGACACAGTCTCCACATCCCAGAGGTACGACTGGTCCCTGCAAGTGGGCAATGGCAGTGTGTTTGTCCCTCTCCTAGTTTAGCAAAGGGAAAGACCTTCTCTGGAGAGTAGCAGACACTGGAGAACTAGGTCCTGGCCTAAACTCTAGACTTTGCAGTTCTGGGACAAGAATTAAGTTAATAAATTACTAAGTTTCAGACCGAATCAACACAGGTTAGACACCGCCCCTCCAACTTTTGTTGGCCGTTGCTCTCGGCACCCTTGTACATGTCAGCTTATTTATGCTTCTGAAATTGTGAAAAGGAGAGATGATGAAAGGCCAGGAAGACAAATCTAGGAAAATTAATCAATTTGATCAAAGACATGGTGCCAATAAAGTGACCCTAGGTCTAGATGTGGACACTTTTAAGAGCAAAGTAAGTGAACGGGGAGTCACCACTCAGCCACCCCAGGGACGCTGGGGCATCTAGCCAAGGTGCAAATGTCAAACGCAAAACAAAACCCAGGGCCTCTGCTTTGGTTCAAAATCAATTTGTATTGGATTTGCAATTGAACTGATCTCCGTGGAATTCAGAGTTAGTGGCTGGAAAATTAAGTGTTTAGTAAGTAAGAACGTTTCAAAAACAAATGTTTGCTTCCTTCTGGCAGGCATGCCTCCTCGTGCCTCTGTCGCCTCATGTCTCACTGCATTCAGGACTGCAGCGACTTGATGGGGGTTGCAGTAAAGATTAACTCCGCGTGCCGGGGAGCTAGCTCACATTAAATAAATAGCGCAGATGACTTCCAACACCAGATTTACACTATGGGGTTCCCTAGGCGTTCTGTGACTGACGGAGGAGGTTATATTTTCTGAATGTATAGACTATCCAAGCTGCTTCTTTTTCTTTGACTGATGGTACTTGGACCTACAGTGTCATTTGTGGTCCCATAAGTAGAGCTGGAGACCCCAGCCTTCGACACACTATAATAATTTCAGCCACGTAAGGCTGTTACTCCCGGGTTTTAGGGGTCATGCAGGTACAGACAAGCCCTGAAGCAGAAGTGCCTAATGGCCCCCGGGGATGTTAAAGCCTCCCACCCCCATGATCTATGTACAACTGGCTAAGCCCTTGTGCGCATGCGCATGCGTGAGCCCCTGTTATCTGCATATGAAGTAGCCACATCAACCCCTGTGTGCTTGAGCCAGGCAGCTTTTAAAAGCTGGAGGTGCTATCTTCCTCTCTCTCTCTGCACACTGACTTCCCAGGCCAGTGCTCACCCCCTCTAAGCGGGATTGTGGCGTGTTCCATGTCTCCTTTTCACTCGCGCCTGGTAATTTCACACACTACTGAGGAGGGAATGACAAGATGACCCTTGCTAGTGCCCTGGAGCTCCTAGGAACAGGATCTACTTGGTTGGAGGTGCTCCAGGCAAAGAGGTTTGCCAGGGCCTTGGTTACCTGCTAGGATGTGCCAGCTATCCAGAAAAATAGCCCTTCATCTGGCCCCCATGTCTACATGAAAGAAATGATGGCGGGGGCTGGAGAGATGGCTCAGAGGGTAAGAGCACTGGCTGCTCTTCCAGAGGTCCTGAGTTCAATTCCCAGCAACCACATGGTGGCTCACAACCATCTGTAATGAGATGAGACCTGGTGCCTTCCTTGCCAGCGGAACATTGTATGCTTAATAAATAAATCTTAAAAAAAAAAAAGAGAGAGAAAGAAATGATAGGAAATGCTCAACATGGGGCTTGGCTCTGAGTGTCCCACACAGAAGTCCCTCTTCCTGGATTACTCGCCTCCCAGATGACACAGCTGACCTCCCCTCCACCTCTTCCTGTGCAGACATTTTGGAGGGCTGCGACCAGAAGTGGTTTAAAAAGGAACCACCCTCTCTGTCATTCTTTCCTGTAAACCCTCAGAAAGTCGCCAAGAAAATAGCTGCACCTGAGGAATGGTCCCCTTGTCGATATTCTTTCCTGGGCTCACGGAAACCTTAGCCCAGATGCCAGACATAAGTGAAGCTGAAGCAGCTTTGGGACCTACCAAATCATGCCTTGATTGTAGACTAGGTGCAGCACATTCTCCGCGATCTTGAATTCCCCATATTCAGGCTGGTAGAGAAAAACATTGGTGTTAAAAACAAAGCCACTAACTCCTTTGTACACAGCGGGGCTATGTGGCCACTTGAACAGACTTCTTCGCTCTGTTTTTTTTTTTTTTTTTTTTTTGGTTTTTTGAGACAGGGTTTCTCTGTGGCTTTGGAGCCTGCACTGGAACTAGCTCTTGTAGACCAGGCTGGTCTCGAACTCACAGAGCTCCACCTGCCTGTGCCTCCTGAGTGCTGGGATTAAAGGCGTGCGCCACCACTGCCCGGCTACTTCTTTGCTCTTATAGATATTTTAGCAAACGGTGAAATATAAAGCAGGGGCAAGAGCTAGCCTTGAGTCCCCCCTCCTCTTCCCTCGTGACCCCCCTTGAGGTATCCCTGCCCACTGGGGCCCTGCTCGTATGTAGCAGTTTCCTTGGACTGAAGTGTTTCCTCCAGGAATGAAGAAGGTCAGGGGACTTAGGAAAGCCACGACTGGGAAGCTCAGGAGGCCCTCCCATAGGTTATGCAAGCAGTTACCAAGGAGACAAAAGACTTCCCCCAGGTGTCTGTAAGATGTGCAGCACACTTTGCTGTCATCACCCATGCTGGGGTAAGAATTTTGGTGAAGTAGCTGCCTGAATCACCCATGGGCTTCTAAGTAACCCTTCACCCACACACGCCCTTGCAAGTGATCCCCAAATCTCATAGGTTCACTAAGCTAGACTTGAATGGACTCACTTCTTGTGTCTTTTTGAGATGAATAGAAGCAGATTCCCCAGAAAATGTCATGCAACGCAAGCCTGACCAATTCTTAAGCAGGCCAACAGCGGAAGGTGGATTTAGTTCTAGAACCGTCCCCAAGCACACAGTATTCCACTTACAAACTTGCTTTCCAGGTCCCAACACCAATAGTCACTTAGGTAGCGCACAAAAAGTCCTCGGAAGAAGTCGATGAGGAGGATGCTGGCCACCGTGAAGAGCATGTCAATGACTGACAGCTTCAGCATCTCCTGCAACACAGCGGGTTTTGCTGCCACCATGCCCCGCCCCCATAGACCTCGCCATCTCTGTCTTCTCCACCATCCTCCCTGGTCCACCCTGTCTCTGTCCCTTCCCTGGACCAGAGACAGGGGCCATCTAATATATTCCCTTCACATCCTTATACAGCACAGGGGCAGAGGGAAGGGCTCCTAGCACATCATGGCTGTTTGAAGGGTATCTGTTTCTTTGAGTTTGGGTCACAAGGCAAAGCCTGTACTATTCACACAAAACTTGGGAAGACCCTAAAGTCTGAGGTTCTGTAACACAGGTTCTTAACCATGTGTGCCTCAGTTTCCCCATTTGTGCCTGTGAGGCTGAGGTCAGCATCTTACAAGGACCTTGCTTAGTTACTACTCCACAGCAACTTTGCTCTGATTGCTGTGATTAATTTTGAGAACTGGAACATGAGAAAATAAAACTTTGCTGGATGGCTTTCTATGAAAAAGAAATAGTGATGCCCCCAAGAGTTGTCAGGTGAGGTGTTGAAGGGACTTCCCAAGGGGCAGAGGCAAACACCTGGCCAACATATGTCTCCCAGCACTGTCCTTGAGGGCTCTGCACGTAGGGCACTGTCTTGTTGGCCTTTGTGTGTGGCATGATGGTAGTCAGAATGCTTGTCTCTTCCAAGACCCACGTGCTGGCGTTTCTCCTGAGCTCTGCTCCTTCCCCGGGTGTGGGCCACTGCCCTTCTTCAGACACCATTCTGGTGGCATAGAAGGTGGAAGAATCTGCCCAGTGGCTTGTGATGTTCTTGGTAGCAGCTTCCTGTTGAGTGGGGAAGGAGAGAAGGAAGGAAGAAATAAAGGACGTTTTCATGTTTGTAAGCAGGAATCCAGCTTGGATAAAAGAAGGGGACCACTGCATTGCTTTGGAATAGCTATTCTCTTTCCCTCCATCCCTCCTTCTCCTTCTTCCCCCCCATCTCTTTCTCCATCTCTAGTCTCCTTTTCTCTCATTCCTTATTCTTCTCTTTTTTCTTTCCTTCCTTTCCTTTTACTATTTGACTGGAAGTGACCACACCCACAAGACACCAGTTGAAATCGATAGTGTCCTAATGCGTATCAGAAATGGTTCTAGGTGATATATTCCTCTCTTCTTAACCTCAAGGGAATTTTAGATCAAGTTTAAAAGGATTTAGGGAATGGTAGACTAATGCTCTGGACAGAATGCCAGTAAGTGACAGGTAAGGACCAAGGTGTATGTGACTTCAAATCCCCGGCTCTCCATAGTCTCCTTGGTCCACACGTCCTGAAATTTATGATGTATTTTGTGTGAACGACCCTCAGAAAGCTGCTCCTCCCTGTCTCTCCTCCAATTCCCTCCTACTCGGGGTGTCGTGGAAGGCCGAGCAGGTTGAACTAAACAGTAAAGCCACTCTGTGGGGCTGGAACTGGAGCGTACTCTGAACTGTTTGCTATGGGATCCACTTTCTGCATGAGCCTGCGGCTTGCTCAACTCCCTGGGAGTATCTGAAAGAGCTGTTGACAGTCTTTCCTGATGGAGGCATAAAAATAAGATTGCAGCCGGGCGGTGGTGGTGCACGCCTGTAATCCCAGCACTCGGGAGGCAGAGGCAGGTGGATCTTTGTAAGTTCGAAACCAGCCTGGTCTACAAGAGCTAGTTCCACGACAGGCTCCAAAGCTACAGAGAAACCCTGTCTCAAAAAACCAATAAATAAATAAATAAATAAGATTGCATGGCCCAGGGAAACACGGTATCAACAGCCCTGGCTCTCATGCCAGCCCTGTTAATTTTTTTTTTTTAAATCTGGAATGTGGGTCTTAAATTTGTTTCCAAGTCTTAAAAGGACCACAGTGGCATGGTTTGAGATATGCCATATGTAAGCCATAAGGAGGACAAAGATGATGAACATGTTGGCATGGGGTGCTGTGGACGAGCGATGACAAGAGGCTGTCTAGTGTGGACAGCGATGGACAGGGAACCGCTCAGTCTAAGCCTTGATGTTGGGTGAACATCCAGTGTAGGCAGTGGTAGCAGGTGACTGTCCAGTCTGGGCAGCAGCGGGAGGAGGCCATGCAGTCTGAGCAGTGATGGCAGCTATGACAGGTCCCAGCCGGAAGTGACGGTAGGTGTTGTCCCCTCCGGACACTCACCTCAATGTTCATGCTGTTCACTTTGTCCAGGAGGGCAATGATCAAGCTGTAGAGATTGCCTAGATACAGAACCAGGACCCTGAAAAATAACAAGACATCTTAGAAACAAGATGATCGCACACCGGACCAGAGGTCTGGGGCTTCCAGAGAGTTCTAAGTCATCATGGGCATGATAATATGACAGTGGTTGCAGCACGTGGCTTTCTTACAATTATCTGGGTGTCATTGAAAAACCACAGATTATAGGGCAGGTGTGATTGCTCAGCGGGTACGGGCACTTGGGGCCATGCCTGACCTCTGACTTTGATCTCCAGGAGCCACACAGTAGAAAGAGAAGGCTGACTCTCACGAGTTGTCCTCTGAGTTCCACACACATCACGTGAAACACACACACACACACACACACACACACACACACACACACACACCCTCACATGATAATGTAAAAAACAAAACAAATCACAGACTACTAGAATCATCCAGCTTCAGCAGGTGTGGATGGGGTTTGGAGCCTGTATCCTTCCCAGGTGATCTCACAGTAGCCATTCCTGGACCAGCCCGTTAGAAACCCTAGTGCTGCAGAAAGAACATGGGTTCTGTGGGGGTGTTATAACATCTGGCCCGTGCTTTTTGGTCTGTAGGTTTATTGCCTGGTATTGTTCCACACAGTTCTCAGCAAGCCTGTGTTCCACTCTCCGTTCAAGGGACGGGAGAACAGAAGGTGGAGCACAGAGAGTTGTTTCAGCCTCCAGGAGGCCACAGCCTGGCATGTGTAGATCTCAGCACCCACCCTTGGACAGATAGGCGGGGCTCCAGGGCAGCACAAAGGGGCAGTATTCCAGCCACACCACGCAAGCAGCTGCCAGAGAGTGGAATCTGCTTGCTGAAGTCTATGCCAATCATATCGACACGATGTCTGTTCTCCCAGACACATCCTGGCACTGCCCACAGTGGAGCCTTGGGGCTTATGGGAAATCTGTCTAAAGAAATAAGATGGGCAAGGAAGCTAGGCAGTGGTGGCGCACGCCTTTAATCCCAGCACTCGGGAGGCAGAGGCAGGCGGATCTCTGTGAGTTCGAGACCAGCCTGGTCTACAAGAGCTAGTTCTAGGACAGGCTCCAAAGCTACAGAAAAACCCTGTCTCGAAAAACCAAAAAAAAAAAAAAAAAGAAAAAGGAAAAAAAAAAAGATGGGCAAGGAAAGCAGCCTCTGCAGATCCTTCGCAGGGTCAGTGATGTGCAAACATGGGAACGGCTCCAGTGACAGGGAAGCAGCTTTATCTGAAGGAGACTATTTCCACATGGAAACGATGACCCGCATATCCGCACTGCCTCTTTCATCCAGATGGGGTTCAGGGGGCGTCATGTGTAGGTAGACAGCATCTTGAGGAGACACCCTTGCCGCTTGCTTTTCCTCTGAAACTATGAAGAGTCTCCCTTATGCATCACCCCAGGATGACCTCGGCATTTGCCTTGGCCTGTGTGGGATACAGCCCCGCCCACGGCACATGAGTGCTGATGGAAAAAGAGCCTGCTGACTTCTTAGCAGAGCTGGGGCTTTTGCTAGGGCTTTCACTGCATCTTGGATGAGACGCATCATGGTCTTTGGTGAGTTAATGGGACTGAAATAATATATCTTGCTTTTATTACCAAAACGATGTCTCTTTTGTCCGGGATTATGTCTCTCTGTGGCTCTGTTTCTCTGGTTTTGAGTATGAATAACGAGGCCAATCTGTGTAATAGGATTGCTGTTACACCAAATGCAATAATGGAATTGATTGCCCCCAGTGCCCGTGGGCAAGGAAGGAACTGAGAAAGGTACTTCTTATCCAGGTTGGAGAGGTGCAGAGTGGGAGAGAATACGGGAGGGTGAGTGGGCCCGAAGCTTTGTCCCAGGTCTAGTCTGTGCTGTGGGGTTTTGGTCAACTCCTTGACTTTCTGGTGATGATGTTCTGTCTTTATGGCAGTAGGATTTCAGGAGTCGGGGAACTGGAGGCTTCAAGCCACCTATTTTAGTAAATAAAGTGCTGTCAGACAGCCAAGCCCTTTGTTTGCCCTATCAACCATGGTCATTTTCATGCTCCTCCCTTAGTACTTGTAGTTGGGATGGAGATGGATGCGTAGATGGCAGAATCTAAAATATTGGCTGGTATGTCTTTTTCAGAAGGTTTTCATTGACTCCTGAGTGGAAGCAATCTTTCTCAGGGTGTTCTGAGGTTTGGGGAGTGTCACGAGGTGTTGCAGGAGATGGCATGGAAAAGCCAGCGTGGACAGGGACCTCCTATACCACGTTCGCTGCTTACCAATATATCCCTCAAGTGGAGGAGAAAAAACTCCAGGGAAGAAAAGCGGGCGTCTAGAAAGCCAGCCCTTGCTAGACACGGATGTGGCTCTAACTCTCGAGGAGGCAGTCTGGGAATGTCTGCTTGCACATGCCGTCTGCTGCAGCTCAGACAACATCTGTTTTTGACATCTGCCGTGGCGGCCACTGGCTGTCTTGGTACCGTGCATCTTGTCGTACAACTTTTTGCTTGGGTAGTTAACAGCAGAGCATGTCTGGCAAACAATGAGGGTCTATTTTGCCACTCAGAGTCCAACCACAGAGGGAATTCAATAATGAGGAAACCCAGACACACATTCCATCATCTTGCTGCTCTTTTGTGTCTGCTTTTCCTGCCACGTCCCCCCTCTTCCCCTCTGTCCCTCCTCTTCTTTCTCCACTTCCTCTTCTTCATTCCCCCTAATTCCAGCTGCGTTACCCACATCATTCTGTTCTCTCCTTCCCTGACTCCTTTTCTTTCATTCCCATTGTCCCCCAGCTTTTCTTGAGCTATGTCCCCAGGGAAAGCTTTACGCTAAGTGCAGAAGGAAAGAAGCATGCCCTAACTCTGCAGGAATCCAGTCCCTTTGTGGGTGGATGATGGCTGAGCCACCTTGGGGCTCTTCCAGCCAGGATGCTATACCTTGCTAACTGGAAGCGCAGCGTCGTCCGGGGGTGGTACATCTCCAAGGCAGCAATAAGGTCAAAGGCAGATGGTGCTAGCATGGTGACAAGGGAGACCACCACACTCACCTGCAGAGAGAGCATATGTTTCTCAAGCCCCAATTCCCTCAACCGCAGCTGGTTTTCTATATGGCCACCTACCATTCACAGGGACACCGAGCTCCTGTTTAGAAACCTCCCCAAGTCTGAGTTTGTTCCTTTCTGGAACTCTCCTTTAAGGTCATGAGGATGCTTCCGCGTGCTGACTGGGCTTCAGTAGCATTTCTGTCACATGTACCAATCACTAATTCACTGTATTTATACCTCCCTGACCTTGGATGGAGGATGGAAATAATTGCGACCATTATGATCAGAAAGGGGAAGGCAGAGACGTAATTGAATATCCCTCTGTACACAGGGGATTAATTATCTGGAGAACCATGCCTGGCTCTTGTTTGTCTGGGCTGATGGCAAAAGAAAGGCAAATTTAAGCTGTGGTTCACAAGACATTTGAGCTAACTTACGAAGTAATTTCTGAACGGATGTTTTAAAATTTGCCACTTTATAAATGTGCATATAGGTACAAATTTACTTAACCCATATAACCGGTATAAAATACAACGAGGCATGGGAAAGGCTACCTGGTGTAAACTCAGGTTCTAAGAAATGATTCCACATGGGTGAACACACACAGAACACGCACAGGACAGATGCATGCCATCTGACTGCTTTTAAAGCAGATGCTAGTTATTATTATTATTTTTTTAATCAGAGTAATCCAAAAGATGGTTTGGAGTTATTTTTGTGGTGAATTGAGCCAGATGTTCAGGACAACAGTCACAACAAATATTAGAAAATTCTGAAATTCTCCCTAACCTCCTGATTGGTAGTAGTTTTCTTATGGAGATATTCACACAATTGGGGGTGGGTTGTTCAATACCCAAAACCAGTTTGTGTGTCTGGTTCTGGAAACTATCCAAGTGTCAGATGAGACAGCTAGAGGGATTTGAGGCACACACTGTGGGTCAGTGTGGACACTGATGCAGGTCTGTGGGCAGAGCCCATGCCTAGAGTGTGGATGCACAGGAGTAGAAGTGGGCAAAGCCGAGCCATGAGGGTCAGTATGAGCACCCGGAGGAGTTCCTGAATGAAGATCTTCCTAGATATTCAACTAGGACTTGCCGCTGCTGGAGCTGAAGGCCCTGGTCCGAACTCTAGAACGAGCAGGCTACCGTCATTTCTAGAGATATTTCAGTCTAATTCGCTAAAGAAGCAGAGAGGAGGAGGAATTTTGTCATAGCCCCTCTTGAAGCGCAACCTGCTAATATAATTGCTGGTCACCGGGTACCTCGTTCTTTTCCCAAAGTGTCAGCTCCTTCTTTGACTGTTCCAGCTTCTGGGACCGGTCCACCACAAAGTAGATGAGATAGATGCTGCCAGCCAGTGAGAGGAGCACCAGGATGTTGGCGATGATTCTCAGGCAGACAGTCACCGCCCTGAAGAGAAAAAGCAGCACGGGATGCAGGTGGACTTTAGGATGGAAGTCTTTCCCCTGCTTCCCCAAGCCTCTTCTCTGCTTCCTCTACCTCCAGGTTTCTGAGAGATCAACAGAGCTATAAATTTGGCGAGCCAGCCACCTGGAACTTTTAAGAAACCATCAAACGTTTGTTTTAGGATCGGAGTATGTGGGTTTTGGTTCGAGGTTTGTCGCTTATAATAGGAGTCCTTCAGGGATGGGGAGGTGACTCCGCTATAAAGTGCCTGTCACACAAACATGAGGACCTGAGTTCAGATTCTGAGAGCCAGGCAGATCCCGGAAGCTCATTGGCCAGCAAGCTTATGCAAATGAGCTTCAGGTCTCAAACAATAAAGGTAGATCGGATTGAGGAAAGACACATGCTATTACTTCTGGCATTCATGCATACACATGTGTATTCATACATGCTCTAACCTCTATATACACCCCCCACTCACATACACACATTAGAGTTCTGCGATGCAGACAGGAATTCACATAAAGCTTCCAGCAGAAGAGGAATGGTGGGGCTGGGGGTGGGGAAGAGACTGGCCTCCTGTCTTTCAGATGATGGTTGGTGGACCCACCCATCATCCCACATCATGAGTCTGGCATCTGCCATATATTTACTTGGTGACTAGTTGTGTGAGAGCTCAGAATCTTGTATCTTTTTCATCCCTGTGTCCACAGCTCTCAGAATAGCTCCCCCACCCCCGCTCCACTCATCTAAGGACTTCAGCAATAGTTGTCAGACAAACCGGCAACTCTGTCACCATGAGATGGGATTTGGGCACATCTCCTCCCTTGTTTGGTGGCATCTCCTCTAATTGTGTGAGAACATTGAGAAATCATTAGTGACTTTAGAATTTACTTAGAAGATTCCCCCCTCCCTTTGTAAGTACCGGGCAACTGACTGGTCAGTCTTTTCCCAAAGCATTTTCTTCTGTTCATTTTGGGGTCGGTCTTAGCCTGGTTTCCCTGAAATCAGAGCTCCAGGCAAAGGTTTGTCTGCAGGGAGTTGACCTGGGAAATAATTCTAGCAAGCAGGAGTGAGGCTGGGGAAGTAGAGGTGAGATGAGCCATCACCATGAGGCTGACTGGTAGAGGCTGCCACAGCTGGAGGCAGCTGGAGGCCTGCTCAGGACAACGGGGTGCTCTCCCATCATACGAGAGAGAAGCAGAGAACCATTCTTTCTGTTTCCTATGGTGCTGGGAGACTCCATAGGGACTCACGCCCAGAGTGTGCCCAGCTTGTGGAGGACAGCACATGAGTGTGGGCCACAGCACTTCCTGTGACCTGTGAGCACTTCCCAGGGCAGCACTGGGGTAGCTAGCCTAGGTATGAACAAGCACCCAAGGGCCAAGATGATTTGTAGGGGCACACAAGAATTGTACTACTTCTCCCGTGCAATCCCACTACTGGGGAGTTTGGGCAGGTCAAGATATTTCCCTTTAGGTACACTTTTGTCCTTCATCTTTATAAAAGAAGCTGATTCCTAATGGTAACTTCCAGGCTCAAAAAAGGAAAACCTAGTGTGCTAGATGACAGGATTATTCCTTTGGAAGGGGAACACTGTAGACCCAGAACTGTGGAGCACTGGGCCAGAAAACACCGAGCGAGCTAGGCCCACCAGTGCCATCCTCCTGCCTCTAGAGCACACAGTCATCATGGCCAGGATCATACTACTCACAAGGCACTAGCTAGGAGGAACCTGACAGGGATATAATGACTGGCTCCCTGTGGCCACGCCCCTGGCGTCCTTCCTGGCGATCCCACCAGTCAAGGCATTGCTGAGCCTGGAGCCCAGTGGACAAATGGTAATCCCTTCTTTCTCTGTTTCTGTCCTGGCCCCAGTACCTACTGCATCTCTGCCTTCCCCTGAACAAATGGATGAGGATCAGAGCTTGAGAAAAACTGGTCCCTCCGTGGTTCCCCAGTAATGAGTTGTTGGGTAAGACCTGTTGGACCTATAATGAATAGATGTCATTTTCAAATTCCAGAGGTCGTTTGAATCACTGGATTGGATGTGATAAAGACTTAGACCCTGCATCCCATTGACAGGGATGCTAATCCAAATTGAGGTCTGTGCTTTCAGAGACTGTAGACGACTCTGGTGGGCTTGTTCTCTGGCCTCTGAGAGGCCTGATGGGGCTCATTCTGCTGCTTTACTGGAGAGGACATGTAGGTCCCAAAGGTTGTGGGTCAGCCCTCTGGGTCACTGGGGTTTATGCCAAGGAGGGCTAGAAGTCACCTCTCCAAGCTGCTTGTATACAGCTCCTTCTGGCACCCCTGCTCCCATCATTCCCAGTAGCCAGCAGCTACACATGTACCCAAACAGAAGGACTATGCAATCAGCGAGGACACGAGGCAGGCGGACACATCTGTCCTAATGAGGACAGGGCCATCACCCCTTCATGACAATATCCTTCTATTCCACTGGGTCTTGGGACAAAACTGGCCCCCAGGAGGCTATGGTTGTGAACGGGCTGCTCCTTGTATCTTAGGAACTCGGAAAATTGTTTCTAAATAAAATTAATCCTAACAGTATTCACGTGTCTTCCTTCATTTGGCAGACTAGAAACTGTCACTGAAAATAACTGTTTTGTTAGGTGAGTGAAAAAACAGAAACTGGTCAGTTCCAGACCCCCGTCCAGGCGCAGCAGGTGCAGAAGGAGAAAGCACTCCTAAAGACTACGATGGGAAAGGAAGGAATTTCCCACAGGTCCCTTTACTAAGGAGACTGACGATAAGAGGAAGGAGGAGCTGCCTAACTATTATGAAAATAAGATACCAATAACTTGATAACTTTTTGAACCAAATGAGGCAAAAAATTATTGAATGGGTTTATTAATACTTACATGTTTTTGTGTTTTTTCTTTTCTTGTTCTTCCAGTATGGCCTCCTGGAAGGAAAAACACACACAACATTGGAAGCTTAGCCTCATAACCAACTACAACCATTAGGAATAATGTATCCAACTGGACACAACCTGTAATCCCAGTCCTTAGGAGGATCCACTTCAGGTGCCTGGCCACACAGTAAGTGTGAAGCCAGCCTGGGTCCAAAAGCAAAAAGAAAAACGAAAACCACATCAACAAAACCAACTCACCCCCAAACACTGCTCTATTATCTTAATTCTTATTTTCAATGTCTATGACTTTGGTCTATAAGTTTCTATTGACAGCAATTAATTAGATATCAATTATCCAATAATCAATTAGGCAAAAAAAAAAGGAGATCGGGAGATCGGGAAGAAAGAATGGAGAGAAAAGACTGTGATACTTTGAATCATGGATATATTTTCCACTCAGAATGAGGTTTCCTTTGGTTGTTTATGACATTCAGCTGACCCAAATCTCTGATCGATTTCAATCATACTGACTTCTAAGTTAAAGATAAAACCTTACATACATAATGTAGAAGTATTTATTCATTTATAGGCTTTAAGATTCCAGCGTGTAAGCCAGGCGGTGGTGGCGTATGCCTTTAATCCAGCACTTGGGGAGGCAGAGGCAAGTGGAACTCTGTGAGTTTGAGGCCAGCCTGGTCCACAAGCGCTAGTTTCAGGACAGGCTCCAAAACTACAGCAAAACCCTGTCTTGAAAAACCAAAAAAAAAAAAAAAACTCATCGTGTAAATTATAAAAAATATTAAGTGTCGTTTTGAGCTTCCTTTCTTACATCCTATAGGTTCTTGTGCATTTCTAGGTCACATTGACCTCACTGGATCTGCTGCCCTGTGCTGGGAGGAAAGGGAGCAGCTGGTTTGGCCAGCAGGGGGCGCAGACTGTCTTGCAGTCTTTCCACTCACCCTAATGCTGTTCACAATGGCGGCTGTTTTGCTCTCTGCAGCCTCTGGGTTCCCAATGAGGTAATCCCAGGCACAGAATACCCTCCAGCAGAAGGTGTAGTTTTCATTGGAAGCACTGGCCAGGCTGGTGCGCGAGTTCTTAGCCATTCTGCAAGAGAGGCCCCAGTCAGTCACAGGAGTGGGTCTCGGAGGGGGATCACTCTCTCCAGGGTGCCACAACCAGACATGGGGCAAAGCTGTCCTCTGACACAAGTCCTCAACCCCTGCTTGACGAGCAAAGCATTTTAGCGGCACTTGGACCCTCAGCCCATCCTTTCTCCAGTATGAAATGGCAACGGTAATTATCGCATGAATTCATCTGTCCCGCTGGCACAGTGGTGGCCAGCAGCCATTGATGTATACTTGTCCTAGGTCTCCTTGTGTCTGCAGCTGTGATGGTATAGTTGTCACCATCCCTGTGAGATCAAGCCATGTTCCTGTAGTTTCTGCCAATGGTAACTCCTCCCCATGGGAACTGCTGAGTCCCTCCTGCCCAAGGCATTCCTTAGATATTCGAAGACAGGCGATCCCTCTCTCTGCCTTTTAGGCCATTTCTCCAGTAATAAGCATTGGCTTTCTTCCCCAGCTACTTTCTTGCTCTCACATCTTCTCTGAGTTGCTTTTAAAGAGTCACACCTAGTAAAGAGTTGACTAGGTGAGGTCTTGAGGCCACCAGGAGGTAAGTTGAAAGCCATCAGTCATCTGAAATGCCCTTGCAAGTCTCTCTCTCTCTCTCTCTCTCTCTCTCTCTCTCTCTCTCTCTCTCTCTCTCTCTCTCTCTCTCTCTCTCTCTCCCTTAGCTCTACACACGATGCTAGATGCTAACCTGGAAGGGAGCCTGGTAGCCTGGTGCTTTTCCAAGCCAATGCATGCAAAGAGGAAAACTGGGTTGCCACAGGGCTCTGGGTGAAGCTGGTGGAGCTCATGATGGGGGCACTGCAGGAGTCTTAACTCTGGCCAGTTTGTTAGAGGTCCCTTTATATGGTGACCTCCTCTCAATGATGATTAGGAGGCACCAATGGCATGATTCGTCACCTGGTCCCAGGTAAACATTCAATCAAATAGAGCTATTAGCTCTCTGTCGCCTCTAGCCTCCTGGATCCTATCTTTAGTCACCTAGATGTCACTGAGTGCATCTTATTAGCACAGCTATGGCATTTTCTAAAGTCACATTTTCTAAAATCACACACAACACATAAATCGCTAAGCTTGCCTCTCCAGACCCTTCACAGAGCCTTGAACAAAGTAGTCAGTGTACAGTAAGTGCTGGTTAAAATTAGAACAACTCTAGAGTCTTGGTCTCTTCCTCTATAAAATGGCTAGGGACTCATGACTTTAACAGGGTTATTGACAGGATAAAGTGAGATCACACATGTTTTAACTGGACTCCAGACATAGTTTTGAGAAATCGACAGTCATACTTTTTTAAGAGGATGATGAAGCTATAAGCAAACACTGCCATCCCCACCAGGAAATATGCCAAGGGCAGGCGGTAGCCGGCTCTCCCGATCCTTCTCTCTCTTCCATAGTACCCGTAGAACAGGACGGAGTACTGAAGGTAGCCCTGCAAAGAGAGCCAAGAGTTGTCTCTGATTCCCAGATCCCCATAGTACCCGTAGAACAGGACGGAGTACTGAAGGTAGCCCTGCAAAGAGAGCCAAGAGTTGTCTCTGATTCCCAGATCCCAGAACTATGGCCCTTTCAGCTCTCCTGCAAGGCCTGGGTGTAGCCAACATTAGCCTTACCCCCAGGGACCAGACAGTGTCCAGATCCTGCGCAGACATGACCTGCTCCTGGGGGATCGTCTTGCTGGCTGTACTTCCAAAGGGCTGGCCTGCGATTAACTGATAAAAGAGGAAGGGTTAAGATGCTCTTCTAGGCTAGGGGATTAGAAGAAAGGAATGGTGCATCCCCATGTGTCTGTGTAGATGCCATGATTAGGGTTTGGTTGCCTGTGTTGTTACTGTGTAAACCCACATGAAAGAACTAGAAGTGGCTTCTGTGGCTAGATCATTGAGGTAGCCAGACCTCTTATGCCCCAAGGGAACCAACAGTTCTATATATGAAGAAGGAGTTTAGATGGAATACTGGGCAGGCAAACCAGCATCCAGGCCAACTATAGTCCATCACCTCCTCTTGTATGATCAGAGAGATATGGCTATGAATGGTTTTTACAACATTAAGTTGTTGGGGAAAATAATCCAGAGAAAAACAACACGATATGAAATTCAGATTTCAGCCACCCTCCCTGGTCTCCACTATGCTCAAACCTTCTTTTGAGGTACATGGCACATCTAAAGGGCAGTGACAAAGTCCAATGCATTCACCATGTTCGTGGCAGAAAGCTTGCCACGTCCTTCCTAGGCTTCTATGATGACAGCGAGGGCAGCAGGTTGTAGCACCTGCCTCTCCTTCACGCCTTGTACCTCCCGACTTCCGGGACAACTCTTACCTCGGGAATGACAACGAAAGCACCCGTCATCACTGTGAGCACTATGTTAATTCCAAATAACCACCTCAGGAAGATGAAGTAGGAGGCCACACCAGATCCGAAGTGACCTGTGGGAAGACAACATGAGAGTGGCTGTGTTCAACGCTCCCAGCACAGAAAGCCTGCCTCCAGCATCGTCATTCACTTGCACCGGCAGCAGCACACACAGCAAGAGTGGTGTTACATTGATGACCCCCACTGGCTGGGTCAGCATCCTGTGCCTGGTCCCCAGCTCCGTACACAGAAAGACTAGCTCTAGCTTACCAAGACCACTATCTGACCATTCCAGCATCATCATTCACCTGCACCGGCAGCAGCACACACAGCAAGAGTGGTCTTACATTGATGACCCCCACTGGCTTGGTCAGCATCCTGTGCCTGGTCCCCAGCCCCATGTACAGAAAGACTAGCTCTAGCTTACCAAGACCACTATCTGACAATGCCTCCACTGTTGTACTCAGCTAGCGTGCAGAGTCAAATTTACTAACTCGTGTATGTTTTGGAAGGTTAGCAACTTTTGAGACTTTCACATACTTCTAATCTACTTTGAAGCATTTTGCACATTCCAAGGTCTCGCTAAGGTCCTTTGTCTTAATTTCAACATTAAAAATATCATGGTATTAACACCTGGGGAAGATGGATAAAGGGCACTTAGAAACTCTGTTGTAACATTCTGTGTACACACACTTCCTGTGAATTCAAAGGCAAGAGAGCATTAAACTCTGTTGAAATATTAGATATGATTTTTATAACTTTGCATGTAGCCTTTAGTTTTTTTATTTATTTGAAATCTATTTTTCTGAGGCTGGAGAGATGGCTCAGCAGCCGAAAGTACCAGCTGTTCTCCCAGAGGGCTTGTGTGTGATTCCTAGCATCCACATGGTGGCTCCCAGCTCTGTCCACTTCCACACACACTCTTCTGGACTCTGTGGGCAATGCACACATGCGGGACACAGACATACACACATGCAGGCAATGTATGCACACACTTGAAAATAAGCAAATCCTTAAGAGGTATTTTTCAATAATAAAAGAAAGGCAGTTTTCTAGATAATTATCCCCTTCGCTCTTATGATTGAATGGGTCTCCATGCTAAGATCTCATTTCTTACATTTTCTTTAATGATTTTCATGATTTCTGGCCATATGTTCGTATTATTTAATAGAACATTAAAATGAAAGGACTAGGCTTACTCTTTGCAATTGAAACAGCTAAATCAGTTGTCCCAGCAATATTTATAGGGTGATTTCTATTGACTTCAGTAACGGTTGAATGCAGAAGGAATAGTTTGTGTTCTTACCTGTTTCTGAAATGTTGGCTTATCCCTATTGGTCAGCCCCCACACTGTGATGCTCTGTGCTGTTCAGCTGTTTAACTTAAAAACATCCTTTATTTTTAACCTTTTGTTTATGCAATTCCTTGGGAATATTCTTAGGACTATTTTCTTACTCCCATTCTTCCAATTTGTCTCTTGGATGCTTTTCTTCTTGTATTTTATGAACATGTGATCAAGAACACTGAGCAATACATGGAGCAGATTTGTGGAATTGCATTAGACTTGGGAACTGATTTTTGGGAACTTTTACAACTTTGAATGAATGTTCCCCTGTCTCTTTAAAAGAATATGATCAGCTTGGCTCCAGCTTCATGCTCATTTTCACTTTGGGACATTTTAAAGTTTATTGATTCCTCTATGCAAGTGGGCCAGGAGGAGAAGGAGATTGGAGTATGATTTATTTATTTTTAGCATAGATTTTCTAAATGCTTATAGTCTTTTATAAAAACCTGTATTTTCATGTTTCTATCTGGGAGTTACCATCTTCTCCTCAGAGTTGTTCACGGATCCTTCAGAGTGTGCTGTCTGACTGACTGAATGAACTAGGAATGAACATGCAGCCATGCCTGAGTGTGGCAATGCAGCCTGTGTCCTTTTCCATCCTGGGAGGTGGTGAAGGTCTTCCAACTCTGAATCCCACATGAGCTGGGCCTCTAGCTGTACAAGTGCCCTGGTTGACTCTATGCCATAATGGCAAAGACCCACCAGATGTCTTAGGCTGTGTGCTGGCCACAGCTGTACATCCTCCCCTCCATGCCTCCAATGATACTTACTCTCAATTTTCTTTATCCTCATTTCCCACGGGATGAAGATGACCACAAAGTTACAGGCCAAACGGGCGAACTTCCGCCAGAGCTATACAGGAAAGGCCATAGTTAGGAAACTTCTCATTCATAACCTCGGTAATAGCTAGGGTTCTGGGGTTCTGGGTAGAGGAGTGGATCCCATACACACCCACAGAATCTTTAATTATGGCTTCTTAGGTCATTAAGCATCTCCAAGACCAAAGTAGTCCCTTATTTTTCCTGTGTCTTGACCAAGCAGTATATATCAGCTTGCCCTCTGTGCTATGGGTTCTGCATTCCTTTTTGGAGGCAGGCTCTCATGAACTCCAGGTTGGCTTCAAATTCACAATGTATTTAAGTATAACCTTGAACTTTTATCCCTCTGTCTCTACCTTACAAGTGTGAGGACCTCACCACATCCAGTCAGTGTGATGCTAATTGAGATCAGGGCTTTGCACAGACTGGGCAACCACACTACTAACTGAGCTACACTCCAGCCCTGAGATCTATACTCTTTTGGGTCAAAGTCTGCCTTATTCATGGGTTGAGGATGAGGAAAGGGGAAATCATGTGAAGAATGTCATCTCAAGCTATCCATTTGACCCAGCCATAGAGCCCTAGAAGCTCTGGGAGTGGAATCTATAAATCTGTTTGATTCACCAGCTCCCCAGATGAATCTATCTGCACCCTGGTTAAATACCAAAAGTCTAGAATCTTCTCTGAAAATGAGCTCCACCCCAGACCCATCTTGCATCCTACAAGCTAGTTTCTGGCCTTTGTCCTGGCCAAAGCTGCCAAGAATAAGCTTGGGAATTTTGTCTTGTGGACTTATACAATTGCCAAGAGTATGAAATCATTACTCTCTTTCTCAAAGGACAACAAAGAAGAATGTGGCCTATGCCAGCTCTGCTCTCCAGCAAAACCGACAGGTTGTGCATTCTAACACACAAACAGTCTGAGTTTGTGTTGGAAGCAAATGATATCATTGCACAAGCAAGAGCCACAAATGTAATTACCGCATTCCCAACTGTAAGACAGCACACGGTCCTAACATAGACTCACAGGATAATGTCATTCTGGATGCATCTGCTAAGGCCAGACGGCTGCTTGTGCATGGAAATCTGAGTTTTATCAGAAGTTGGAATTGCCTTTAGCTCAGGATTTGAGAGCCAAGTCAAAGACAGGCACTACTCCCACGAGTGGTCACACAGGCTGCATGTGAGCAGCCAGGAAGAAGTAGCCCTGTCTCTGGATTTTGCTTATTAGGGTCACTGGCCTTTCTTGCAATTTTCTTATGTCTGCCAGGCATCATCTGCATTTTGCATACCTGCCTCATATCTAGAGCCTAGAAATATACCAAACTTTCTGACCCCTCCTGCCCCTATGGTCTCCAGAGGCAGGGTTGCTCAAGCTTCAGCAAAGGACCGGACTTATTAAACATCGGGTCTCTACACTGGTTTAAAGTTCTAATGTCAAAGAAGCACAAGGCAGGAGTCAGAGATCTGGTTCTAGTTATCCCTGTACATCTGTCTCGCCATGAGCCCCAGGAAGTTCTTTTCTTTTCTTGGGCAGTCATTGGCTCATCTCTACAAGGAGCAGTAGAGGTCAGTGAGTGGCACCCAGTCCTTTTCCCTTTTAACTGTCTGAAGATTTCAATTATATAATGATATAGCAAATATAGAGAAGAAGCAGCTGGGTGGTGGTGGCACACGCCTTTGATCCCAGCTCTCGGGAGGCAGAGGCAGGCGGATCTTTGTGAGTTCGAGACCAGCCTGGTCTACAAGAGCTAGTTCCAGGACAGGCTCCAAAGCCACAGAGAAACCCTGTCTTGAAAAACCAAAAAAAAAATAAATAAATAAATAAATAAATAAATAAATAAATAAATAAATAAATAAAAGAAGAAGCAAGAGCGACTTACATGTATGGGGTTGAGTCAGGAAGGGTCATAGATAATTCTTATAAAAATGAACAAGGCTTACCTATATTATACAACTGATAAGTGGTGGTACCCAGGGCTAAGATCCAGGCTTGGCAGAGTTCAAACTTGTGGACTTGTCCCCTATTCTCCAGTTATGAATACTGGGTGCTCCTAGCCTATGTGTGACAACTGGGACAACAGTGGCTTCTTGCTGTGGGATAATGCTTTTGTATACCGTAAAGATTTGTCACTCATATTAGTTAAATAAAATGCTGATTGGCCAGTAGCCAGGCAGGAAGTATAGGCAGGGCAACCAGACCAGGAGAATTCAGGGAAGAGGAAAGGTAGAGAGTCAGTCACCAGCTAGATGCAGAGGAAGCAAGATGTGAATGCCTCACTGAGAAAAGGTGATGTGGCTAAACTTAGATAAGTCTTATAGATTAATTTAAGTTGTAGGAGCTAGACTGAGAAGCCAATGATAATGGCACTGGGATTTGTCTCTACTGCATGCACCGGCTTTATGGGATCCTAGTCTGTTTGGATGCACACCTTCCTAGGCCTGGATGGAAGGGGGAGGGCCTTGGACTTCCCACAGGGCAGGGTACCCTGCCTTCTCTTAGGACTGGAGGGTGAGGGCAGAGGGTGAGTGGGGGAGTGAGAGGGAAATGGGAGGAGGGGAGAAGGTGGAAATTTTGAATGGTATTATTTATAAAGCAGTAAAAAGAGTTTTAGGAGCTATTTAATAATAAGCCTGAGCTAATAGGACAGTTTGTAATGACTATAAGCCTCTGTGTGTTTCTTTGGGACTGAACTGGGCAGGACTGGGTGGGACAG
The DNA here is from genome assembly GCA_028555095.1 of Dicrostonyx torquatus. Lineage (NCBI taxonomy): Eukaryota > Metazoa > Chordata > Mammalia > Rodentia > Cricetidae > Dicrostonyx > Dicrostonyx torquatus. Next base: position 2,060,984 of record JAQHUG010000239.1, on the reverse strand, counting down.
AAACTTCTGGGTTCTGGAGACAGTAGCCAGGGAGGCCGGCTGTGCCTCATGTGAGCGCTTTACCTCTGCTCCTGCTGCTTGGTAGCCTCGCGTCCTAGTCAACCTCCCTTCAAACTTCAGCACAATCTCTTTTGCTCGTCTGAGGGAAGAAAAACATAAAAGTTACCCCAACTTTCTCACGTTCACCGGTTTTCAAAATATGTCAAGGCAGAGCAGGAAAAGAACACCAACTGATACAGGAGTAAGATTAAAATATTTCATTCCCTGACTTTTGCTAACAAGAAAATGCCTTTTAAACTGTTTTATGGGGCTGGAGAGGTGGTTGAGCAGTTAAGACTGCTCACTGCTCTCTCCGAGGACCCGAGTTCTGTTCCCAGCACTTACATGGTGGTTTATAGCTACTTACCATTCCAGTTCCAGGAGGTTGGGCGCCGTCTTCGACTTCCAGATGCCTGTGCACACATCATGGTATACATAAAATCATGCAGGTGTGCTTGAACACACTCGTGCACGTGCGCGCGCACACACACACACACAAATCTCACAACTGTCATAACAGTTTTGTGGATGAACTAATTTGAAATAGTGAATTCACACCAGTTAGTTATGACTGAATTCCTCCAAGTGTTTCTCAGGCCGGTAGCTGACTGGGCATCATCTTCGGGTATCCCGAGAGTACCCAATATACCTCAGCTCCTCCACTTGACAGCTTGACTCTTCCAGGCATTTCTTTTTATTACGTTTCTTGAGATACGAGTATTTTTCTGCATTTATGTTTGTGTTCCCCATGAGTGCAGTGCCAGTGGAGGTCAGGGAGCTAGAATCCCCGGGACTGGAGTTATAGACCATTGCAAGCTGCTTTTATTGTATGTCCTGGGAATGACACCAGTTCTCTGGAAGATCACCATGTCTCCAGCCCTTTTAAATCAGTTTTTTAGTAGTGAAAGTCATACTTTCCTTCAAGGAAGGGACACTGTCAAGTTAATGAGTGTAGCAAAGTTGTGTTTTCACGGCCATGAACCTGACCAAGCTTTGACAAATAACTCACTGATCACTATATTGGATCAACCAGAGATTCCCACTTAAACATGTTATCCTTTTCGTTCTTTCTTCGAGACAGGGTTTCTCTGTGTAGCCCTGGCTGTCCCGGAACTCACTGTGTAGACCAGGCTAGCCTCAAACTCAAAGATCCGCCTGCCTCTGCCTCCCCAGTGCTGGGATTAAAGGCGTGTGTCACCACACCTGGAAAATTCTTGATTCTTAAAAATGGACAGAATTTGGAATTGGAGAAATTTTATTTAGTCAAAAAAAATGCTCTCTTTACAGGAACAAAAACATGAGTTCGGTTTCCCAAATCCACATAAAAATCCAGGTGTGATGGTGACCACTTGGAATTTCAGTACTGGAAACAGGCAAGCTGACCTAGTCTGTTTGGGGAGGCTGATTTCATACAAGTGAGACACTTGTTTCATAAGATGATGTTGAGTCCTGAGGCATGGCACCCGAGACTGTAGCTTCCATGGCATGTACACAGATAAGTACCTGTTCTCTCATTCTCCCTTCCTTCCTTTCCCTCCCTTCCTCTCTCCCTCCCCCCCTCCCTCCCTTCCCTCTCTCTCTCTCTCTCTCTCTCACACACACACACACACACACACGCACACACACACGCACACACACAAGTATGCACATGTATATGCACTCAGTAGGCTGAATCCATTGTGATAGTTATGGTTAAAATAATAACTGAATGAATAACAGGGTTGGATCATGAGTGTTAGTGTCACGAGCTGGGCTGATGTCAGAGGCTCTTAGAAAGCACACTGTTCAAATAACCTAATGCTATATCACCCCATGGCAGAGATACTCATGCACATCCAAAGACCAGCAACGTCAGACACAGAACACTGAGGGGTTATACTCGGTGTTCGAGAGCTCAGCTCCTCTAGGTCAGTCAGTTTGTGGGTGTGACAGTTTATTTAATAGGACACTCCTGTGTGTGCTTCCCCAAACGGTCCTGATAACACCCACTGGATACGAATCCTTTGGGAGCACAAGGGGCAAGTCAGTTCCTGTTTCCACAGACAAGGTGACTTCCCCAAAGCGTTACTTCACCAAATCCTGGATTTTAGACTTCCTTCCCACTAATTGCAATACCTTCAATTATACTTTGTTTTTGTTGAGTCTGGATCTCGTGTGTGGCTCAGGCTGGCCTTGAACTTGCTACACAGCTAAGGATGACCTTGAATTTCCTCTTCCTCCTGTCTTCACCGTCTGAGTTTTAATGCCCTCATTATTGTAGCCTACCACCCACACTGGCTCTACTGTGATCAAAACAACAGGTACAGAAAGTTGATGCCCTAGCCCATACTATGACCATCACATTAGGGACATCTTTCAAACACGCATACAGCATGCACGCAAAATAATAATGATAATAATAATAATAATAATAATAATAATATACTGCAAAAGTCAAAACAGCAAAGAATGTCCTCGTCTTATTTGTAACTTTGTTCCTTGCACGTATTTCTTGCACTCTTGTTTTGGGACAAGGGCGGTGGAATGCAGATGTACATCAAAGGGTTGGCCTTGAAGGGCACCCTTCTCTGGAAAGATGAGCCAGCTGTCAGGACGCAGTGGTGAAGAAGAGGGTACCACAGCATTGTGGTGGAGGATGACAGCTGTGGAGGGATGAGGGAGAGCAGCACACAGCACAGGCCCAGTTCCGGGAAGCAAGTGTGCACTGCGTATTCACGGACACCGAGCTTTTCACCGGCCCCTCCTTGATTTCTAAGCCGTCAGGGTTCGGTGCTTTCTGCACCCTCCACAGGCACTGGGCTAAGCCTCAGTGGGTCCAATTAGTGAAGTGGCACTCCAGCAGCTTTTCAAGGTGAAGGGCAAGAGAAGCAGGTCACCAGGGATGACAAAGGAGTCTGGCCGTCGGCTTGAGGGGTGGCCTGTGGCTGACATTGCTGGCGCTCTGGTGCGTCAGGCAGCATGACTGAATTCACCAGTCGCCCAGGTCCGTGTCTTACTCCTGAAGTTATCCGAAAGGATGGTAAGCATCTGTTCTGCTCTGGTCTCAGTATTAAAAAGGGTTAAATCTGAACTGGAGAGACGGCTCAAGGGAGTGAACTGCTGACTTACTTAGGATTTTTTGTTTGTTTGTTTGGATGATTTTTTTCTTTGTTTTTGTTTTTTTACTTTTCAAGACAGAGTTTCTCTGGGTAGCTTTGGAGCCTGTCCTGGTACTTGCTCTGTAGACCAGGCTGGCCTCGAACTCACAGAGATCCACCTGCCTCTGCCTCCCAAACGCTGGGATTAAAGGCGTGCGCCACACCTGTTCGGCTTTAGTTAGGGACTTTATTGCTGTGAAGAGACACCATGACCATGGCAACTCTTGTAACGAAGACATTTAATTGGGGTGACTGGCTAACAGTCTCAGAGGTTCAGCCATTATCGTTATGGGGGCGAGAATGGCAGCATGCAGGCAGATGTGGGACTGGAGCTGAGAGTGCTCCACCTTGCAGTTGCACTGAGAGAGTTTAAGAAAAAAAAAAAAAACCAACCAACCTCAAAGCCCATCCCCATGCACTTCCTCCAGCAAGGCCACGCCTCCTAGCAGTGCCACTCCCTGTGGGGGCACTTTCTTTCAGATCACCACAATGCTTACCATGTTAGCATAAGAAAAACTTAAGTTGGATACCCAACCTGGGTAAAAGCTGTGTACAGCAGCTAATATTTATAAGCCTAGAACCAGGTGGGTGGAAGAGGAGACAGGGTACCGAGAACTCAGGGACTGCTTGGTCTAGCTGGAAGAGCGAGCTCCAGGTTGTTCCATGAGAGACTCTGTCTCAAAGAATAGGGTGGAGAATGACAGAGGAAGATGGCTGACTTTCATGCCTGGACATTGCTAGTGCATACATAGGTCAACTCTTGTTCTCTCTTTCTTTCTCTCTCTCTGTCTCTTCTCTCTCTTCTGTCTGTCTGTCTGTCTGTCTGTATGTCTCTCTCTCTCTCTCTCTCTCTCTCTCACACACACACACACACACATGCATGATTTAACTTTCCATTACTCAGGCAGAAACTATAATTTCTGAGTGGTGTTGGAAAGTTCTGGTAAAACTTATCCTTCCTTAGTTTTAAATTAATTGCTCTAACGATGATTATATAAGATCTCTATGGTTCAACATAAGAGACCTGGACTTGGAGTGAAAGCATTTAGTTTATTTATTTCTATTTAGGAAAGGGCAGGTCTCCCATGAATATCTGCAAAACATGGGGTACCAAGTTGCAGTAAGACCGAGCACCTCCCCATGTGTCAAGGCTGGGCAAGGCAATCCAGTATGAGGAACAGGGTCCCAAAGGCTTGCAAAAGAGTCAGAGACAGCTCCTGTTCCCACTCTTAGGAGTCCCAGAAGAGGACCAAGCTACATAACGGTCACATATACACAGAGGGCGTAAGCCAGTCCTATGCAGGCTCCCTGGTTACCAGTTCAGTCTCCGTGAGCCCCTATGAGCCCAGGTTGATTCTGTGAGTATTCTTGTGGTGTCCTTGACTCCCCTGGTTCCTATAACCCTTCCTCCTCCTCGTCTACAGGATTCCCCAAACTTTGCCTAATGTTTGGCTGTGGGTCTGCATCTGTTTCCATCATTTGCTGGGTGTAGCCTCTCTGATGATAATCGGGCTAGGCACCAATCTGGTCACAGGAGACGGCCAGATCAGGCTATGTATCTGCTTTTGCTAGGAGTCTAAACTGGGGTCTTCCTTGTAGATTCCAGGGAGATTCCCTTGTGCCAGGTTTTTACCTGACCCTGAAATGTTCCCACTTTCCAGTAGTCTCTTTCAGGGCTCTCTCTCCTGCATTGATCACCCCCAACCTGATCCACTCAACTTCCTGTCCCCATCCACCCTTAGTACTCTCAGGGAGTCTCTTCTATTTTGTCCAGAGGGTCTAGTTTAAAGCTGATCTCAACACTCACGGGGGTGGGGAGTGGGGAGTTGGGGGAGGAGGGCTAGGGAAGTGTGTGTGTGTGTGTGTGTGTGTGTGTGTGTGTGTGTATTTGCTTAGGCTGTTTTCTCAATCAGTCTCAATCAGTCTTTCTCATCTGACACATGGGCACACTGCTGCCCACCCTCAAAGGATGAAGATGATGAGATCTAGAAACAGACATTCGGGGAAGTGGGCCGAGGAGAACCCATGCTAGCCTTCTGAGGTGATAGTGCATTTGTCTTTAACCAGTGAGGCATGTTGATCAGACTGGGGGTCAAGTCCCAGGAAAGGATGATTGGATAGGAAGATGCCCCAGTCTGATAGATGGGAGGTATGAAGGGAAAGGAATGAGCACTGGCATCTAGCAAACCACCCCCGAAGAGCATGATGTGACAGGGGTTCTGGGTACACAGGAGGTGGCTGAACAGCAGGTATAGGGACGGGTGTACAGGAAATTTATCCTCTAAACATAATGTTCACCATGACAGCTCAGTAACATCAGTCATGAAGACCATGCCGCCAACTCCCCTTATGGGATCTGTGACAATCACCCCCTTCTTAGGCAGGCATGTTATATATTACATACACATTACATGCACATTGAACACATAACTAACACCCACAGTGCTTAGCACATCTCATGTTCAATAAAGCTCAAAGTTCAGGAGTTCAAAGTTGAGTCAACAAAAGGATGAAGCTGAATGAATATTAAAAATGCTTGGGACCTGGGATGTCATTCAGTGGTCGACTATGGACTATTAGGTGTGGAGTCTTGGATCACACAGAGATGAGAAGAGAGAGAGGGTAGGGGAGACTGAGTTCATCTCCCATGGTGTCTGGCTCTGCTTCTGCGGGCTGCCACAGGCTGTGTTTTTGACAGCACTCTGAGGGCTCAACTGTTGCCATTTTCAGCAACACTGTTACAGGAGGTAGGAGTCATAGCCTATGCCACTTCAGCTTTAAAGAGAGGACCCTTTATCTAGCAAAATTAGGGAATTTGTCCAATGTCAAACAGCTAGAGATGGAAAGGGGTAGTGTTTGAATTCAGGGAGGGAGTCTATCTGAAAAGTCTAAGCACTTAACTATGAGGGAGACAGATTCTTTCACAGATCCAAAATATATCCTAATAACCTGGTCGGCCACTGAAAAGACTTCCTTCCCAAGAGAGACAAAAGCAGGAGATGGAGGGGGTGTCTCTTTGATTCTGGCTCTCACCCTGTCCTCTGAGAGTTGGGAGACAATGTGAAAATTTAGTGTTTAGAAAAGAGATTAGAAACTTCAAACTGTCTACCAACACGCACACAACACACACACACACACACACACACACACACACGCAAGCTCGCACACATGCACACAGGCATTGTAGTAGCTATGTGACTAGATGATCCTTTCTAGTATCTTTGGGACTTCTCTGTGTCAGATACAAGATGGTCATGGTTCCAGCATCCCTCTTCCCCCAGGTACCACGGGCAGGATGGGGTTGTTTATCATAAAGTATATCCGCACTTACTAATGATTGCTGTGGAGGCCCTTACCTGAGCGCCCGCAGCTTCTGTCCCATGGTCCAGGGTCTGCAACGGATGTTGGCCATGAGATCTTTCTGGAACTGTATATTCTGGAAGATTTGCTCCGGATCATTGCTGTCCCCCGTTTCATCAGCATTAAAGCTGTCATCCGAGTTACTGAATAGAAACGGGGCACCGTGGAGGAAATCTGATTATAGAATTGTTTCCAGCAAAGAGCATCTTTCCTGGGTATTTTCTGCATCTACTGTCCTAGGGTCAACTGTATGATGTGTGTGTGTGTGTGTGTGTGTGTGTGTGTGTGTGTGTTTGTGCGCAGACTGAGACTCAGGAACCCATAGAAACTTATTTGTGGGACTTTATTACTTCAGTGCTCAGCAAAAAAGAGTGATTTCCAAGGCAAGAGGCACCAAAGGAGAGCGGAGAGGAGGGTTTCCCACATTTGAGCCCATGCTAGAGGAGCAGCGGTTTTGATAGGGGACACAATCTCACTGAGATGACTAGCAAGGTTTGGAGGCAGACTGCCTCCTTCTCCCACACTGAAGGTAAAAGAAATGAACACAGACATGTATCACCTAGAGACGCCTCTCTGTTCACCTGTGTTCATTTTAAAGTCAAGACAAGGCGAGTGGTTTTTGCAAAGAAAGAATGAGTTAGGTGACACATGGGGCAGACTCCTCCGGGGCATAGCTACTGCCTAGAAGAACACTTTTTCAGCAACAACAGGGCCTTTCCCCCTAGTAATATTTAATATGTAACTCAATACTCTTTTAAGTGGAGATGAATAACCTATGGCTTTGGCAAGAGGAAACACTTCCTTTTTAGCTCTTTTATCTGCTTGAAGGAAAAATTTCTCCAGAGTTAGTGGAGGTTTCATTATTTAACAACAACAAAAAACCCATTCCTAATAAAAAGCAAACACGTTCAGTTCCCACCCTTGCCCCCTTCTAAGTTATCAGAAACCTTTTCCGGGGACACCTGATTTATCTGAGGTGACAGGTGTGTTGTCTGCTCTCTTCTGACACTAGCTCTGAGGAAATAGGGACAAGCTGGGAAAAGCCCATGTGTGGGCCCCACTGGCCGGCAACAGACTGAGGGCCTAATACAGCTCCAGTCAAGACACAGCAGCTTGCCGCTTCTCCCTCTGGGGGAGCATTGCTGTGCTCGACACCCCAGCTCCCATGTGACCCCAGAGAAGTAAGTTTTTAGGCATTCATTTGGAGAACCCAGAAGGGTACTTACCCCAACAGCAGGGAGTCCTGGTAGAGGTAGCACTGGCTGGCATTTCTCCGGATGCTTCTGTAGCGCTGGGATGCCTTTGAAGTTTTCATGAGGCCTGGTTTGCTGCCAGTGGTCCCCGAGGATAGTGAAGGAGCTGGGAGGCTGGGAGGCTGCAGGCAGGGGTCTGTTTCAAATGAGCTTTCGGAGAGGGGCCTGTCGAGCTAATGTGCTCTCCTCCCTCAGAGGCAGGAGCAAATGCCTGCTTGCATCTGGTGCCAGGGACAGAAAAAAAGCCAGAAGGCCAGTCAGGGTCATACATATGTAACAGGGAGGCGGGCGTGCCCACATCGATTGGCTGGGATCTGGACAGGAGGAGGCGTGGCCTAGTGGCCTAGGGATGACTTGGTTCATCCCAAGTTCTATCTACAGTCTCCTGTGCCCACAGTGGACACAAACACTTGCAAACTCCCCTCCATTTTACCATGACCGACAGTCAAGGAATGCTCAGAGAACATAGGCGGCAGGGCGTGGTGCTCTCCTTCTTGTTGCTCCAGAAGAGGCCCAGGCACAGACAATAGCACTCTCTTCTTCTCCCTGCTCCCTTACATCTTTTTGTTTACATACTGTGAAAGATGTCAGGCTTACAGAAAGGCGACACCACCGTACCATAAACGTCTGGCTACTTCCGATGTAGATTTATTACTTACATTTTGCCACAGTTAGCGCTACCCATGTTTTCCTTGCCACCTACCATTTGCAAGTAAACTCTAGAAATAATGACAATTCAGCCGTAAAGACTTCCGTGTTCTAGTAATAAAAACCAAATTACTTTAGTGATAGTTTTACATGGATTAAGTGTGGACATAACAATATGAACAAGGACCCCTTATAACACTGTGTTTGAGAAAAATTAAGGTTTCTTTTTTTAAGGGCTGGAAAGATGGTTCAGCAGTTAAAAGAATTTGCTCGCTAACCACCTGTAACTCCAGCTCCAGGGACTTGATGACCTATTCTGTCCTTTGTGGACACCTGGAGGTCCACGACACAGACACATATACTCTCTCTCTCCAAAACAAAACAAACAAACAAACAAACAAAATCCTTAGAAAACAGGACTCTGGAGATCCAAGTATGTTGGAGATCAAAAAATATCTAGCCTCAGAAAATTGGACATGTTGCCCGTACTAGGTCTTGGACAAAGGCCTGAAACTCCTCCCTGTCACGTTCCCTTGTCTCCTGCACGTTTCCCTTGTTAGCTGTACACTGACTTCTCATCAAACAGCTCATCCCAACCCTAGTGCCTTCCCGCATTTGTGAACTCCATACCTATTGCGGGTGAACACCCAGGGCACTTGCTGCTTGCCGTGAGTCAACGATCCTGTGTGTGTTGCTGAACAGGATAACACAGTGCTGGAAGGCATGACTAAGCTTGGGCTGACCAGACTATGACTCCACATATCAGTGAGTAGAGTTCAGGGCAGACCACCGAGCCGGAAGGCCGGCACTGGTAACTGCAAGTGTGGGAAAGAGAGATGGTCTCATTCATTTGTTCCTTTGTTCCTCCCTTGACTCCCTAGCAAGTAACTCCCTTGCTCTAAGATGCTGGCCATAGGCAAAAACTCTAGTAAAAGGCAAGAAAGAACTCTTATCAAATGAATGAGTCCCTTTTGTGTAATTGTTTGGATTTAATGCGTTCTTGTGGAGATTGATAAAATGATTTTAAAAATAACTGCTAACTTTAAATTATTTTAATTAACATATGATTGTACATATTTAAGGGGTATTGTGTGTTATATTTATATACAATAAAATGTAAATAGAGTCAAATCAGGATAGTGAGCAAATCCATGGTCTGGAGTGTTTACCATTTCACTGTGCTGGGAGCATTCAAAATCCATTTTATTTTTATTTTTTGGCTATTTTGGAGTACACAATCAATTTAAATAAAAGTTTTCCACATGACGATATTTGTATGGGGTCTCCTCATGGTTTCTTTGGTCCAAAGTCCCCCAAATTTTTGCTAAGGACATGTGACTGAGGCCCTGATGGCTGGTCCTTACTGCCTTGTGGGTGAACTCAGACCCAATATCACCTTTCCTCCCGGGTTCTTCCCCCTTGAGATGCTAGAAATCTGGGCAGGAAGTGCAAATAGAGATGCATCTTTCTGAATGCAGGAATGGATGACCTTTCCCCCCTCTGAGAGCCTGATAAGAAGCCCAAGAGCTACTGGATAATTCGAAATCAGCTCAGCATTGGCATAGTGATACTACTGAAAAGCCCCCGAAAACTTACAAGTCAAACATTCTTCTTAAAAGAAATAGAAATAACATCAAAATGGCTTACGACTATTATAATAATTTTACACACTGTACATACTTACAGGGTCAACATGGTGGGAGAAGAAAGGTAACGAAGGGAGAGGAGGAGGGAAGACAGGCCCTTTCGCTATGGCGTGTGGGTCCATCATTTCCAAAAAGAAAACAGACTACAATTTAGTTAGAAACCCCAGAAGATTTGAATAGAAATCACCAGGTGGCTTAGTTTTCAGGAACAAAAATGTTCATTTCCTACATTGCCGATTAGGTTTCTTTATGCTGCTAAGTGGATTCTATTCTGAGGCCCAACCATCCCCGAGAGCATCTTGACCTGTAGACATTAGTCTGCTCCTCCATCTGCTGAGCTCCTGCTTCTCAGGTAACAGTTTCTAGCCTGGCAGTTTCATAAGAGGGCAGGCTTTCCTCCTCTTGGGATTTAGCTGGATTCTAGTTACATTGTTTTAACAGCTTTGAAAGCTTTGGTCTGAAGTTGAGAAATGTTTACGGTTTGTAATTTAGGGAAGGCGGTCAAAACAATATTCAGCGATCTGAGCCACAGATCTTGTGTCTTGGTTGAGACACAAGAACAGTATCCGGCTGTTTTTAGCTGCGAAATCATCTAGATACCCAGAATTCATGCTGATATCACCTGGGGACTGTGAAACTCTTG
>JAQHUG010000239.1:2002878-2044062 GCA_028555095.1 Dicrostonyx torquatus | reverse complement strand
TCCACTTAACACCCCACTGAGGCTTTATCATCTCTCATTTCATCCTGTGTCTCCCCTTTTGAGTTAAAGCCGCAATGCAACTACAGGTAGCTTATAATAAGGAGAAAGCAGGGAGATCTCACCTGGCACAGCAGAGGAGGTGACAGAAAGACAGGAAGAGGCAGTCTTGGAAGATGTTGGCCTTCAAGAATAAAGGGATGCAGCCAGAAGCCAAGGAGCACTAGCTCTCTCCAGCATCTAGAGGAGGCAAGGGACATTTGGTCCTGCAGCTCCTGTTTGTTGTTCATTCTTTCTTTGTCATGGAATATCAACTGCGATGGTCTGAATGAGAACAGCTGTCATAGGCTCGTATGTTTGAATACTCGGTTCCTAGTTTGTGGAACTGTTTGAGAAGGATCAGGAGGTGTGGCCTTGTTGGAGGAGGTGTGTCACTGGGGGTGGGCTTTGAGGTTTCAAAAGCCCAGGCCATTTCCAGTCTCTCTTTTGGATGAGAATAAAAGTAGGCTCTCAGTTACTGCTCCAGTGCTAAGCCTGCGGCCTATTGTCATACGCTCTGCCACAGAGGGCATGAACTCACCTTCTGAAATGTAAGCCCCAATAAACTCTTCTATAAGTTGTCTTGGTCACGGTGTCTTATTATAGGAATTGAAAAGTAACTAAGACACCATCTCCCTATGCTTCTCAGGTTGGTTTGGCATTTGTTATGTCTCACATGTTGGCCTCAAATTTGGAGTCTACCTGCCTCAGGCTCTTAAGTGCTGGGATGATGGGCATGCGCCACCCACACCTGGGTGATTTATGTTATCTTAAAATAACAGCTCAGGAAACATTACGATAACATCAGACAACAAATAGAGTTATTTTATCTTATGAACTCAGTAGTAGTCTCTACTTTGAGATGACTTTTGAAAAGACAAAATGAACGAAAACTCAAAAGGAGGCCAAGAAGAGTGTTAGACCTAGAAACTATTCATAATGTCATGTGTATTTGTGATAACTTCACTTTAAAATATTGGGCTAATATCTGTGATAGATTTGCTCATTTTTGTCAAGGAGTTGGTATAATTAATATATAGAAAGTTACACAAAAATTAAGACACTTGATTTTTTTTAAAGATTTATTTATTATGTATACAACATTCTGTCTCCATGTATGTCTGCATTCCAGAAGAGGGCACCAGATCTCATTACAGATGGTTGTAAGCCACCATGTGGGTGCTGGGAATTGAACTCAGGACATCTAGAAGAGCAACCAGTGCTCTTAACCACTGAGCCATCTCTCAAGACACTTGATTTTTAAGTGGACAAATAAACTGTTCACTGAATTAATATAAATATTAACACATTCAGGTGAAATTTCTCCATCTCAGACTGTTTGGCCACCCTGACCCTAAACTGCAGGCTCTCCAGCGCCCACTGCACTACAGAATGAAACAAGGATAAAGTAAAATTTGATGAGAAAGATATTTGGAAGACAACATCAAAGCCTGATGTTCTGATTGTTTGACTGGTGTTGTGATAAACACCATGATAAAGGCCATTTGGGGAGGAAAGTGTTTATTTGGCTTCTATTTCCAGGTCTCCGTCCACCGTGGAGGGCACTCAAGGCAGGACATGAAGGAAAAACCACGAAAGAACACTGTTTCCTGACTTGTTCCCCAGCTCATGTTCAGTTACTTTTCTTTCTTTTTTTAAATATTTATTTATTTATTTATGATGTATACAATATTCTGTCTGTGTGTATGCCTGCAGGCCAGAAGAGGGCACCAGACCTCATTACAGATGGTTGTCAGCCACCATGTGGTTGCTGGGTATTGAACTCAGGACCTTTGGAAGAGCAGGCAATGCTCTTAACCTCTAAGCCATCTCTCCAGCCCCGTTCAGTTACTTTTCTACACAGCTCAGATTTACTGGCTCAGAGATGGCACTGCTCAGGGTGGGCTGAGCCCTGAGACAGAGCTCTTAAGTTGACAGCTGGCGTTAACTAGGAACGCTGGCAAGATTTAGGAAGGTAGATTTAGCTGACGCACCCTTCAGGTCAACTGGAATAATCTTTGGTGTCCGTAGTTTCATAATAAATGTTTCTAATGTTGATATCCTATCCAAAAAATGGGAACTCCAATGCATGCACAAGAATACCGTACCTATCCATTACTCACATACAGAAAAGGAATAATAGCTTTAATGTGTTGTAGCAAATGTCTTTGGATATAGGGTTTGCCTCAACTCTCAGTGCTCCTGCGTCTCACTCAGAGCTGTCTTTTTCTGTCATTAAAAAATGAGTTTGTTTTGTTTTTCAGTACTAAAGATATTATCAAGCATGGTAGACAAATGCCTGCTGCCGAAATCTATCCCTGGCACTTCTGTGTTCTTTATTTTGAGATGATCCGAAGCTGACTAGAGGTTCGCTCCACAGCCCAGGCAGAGTTGTAACTTGTGATCCCCCTGCCTCTGTCTTATGAGCTGGGATTTTAGGCCTTTGGCACCAAGCCTGGTTCTTTGCGATGGCAATGTCGCTTAAACTCCAGCCCAGAAGCACAACCAGAGAGCTCTGCACTGTCACGCTAGCCACGATTATCACGACTATTGGTGTTTCACCATCAACACAAAAGCTTGGGGGTGGGGGGAGCTTGAGATGAGATGTTCGAGAGCTGACCCAGCTCTGTAGAGAACCGGAGAAGGAAAGTGCTGCGAATACGTTTATTATAAATATGCCACCTGTGCTCCTTTAGCCACAGACAGATGCTAGAACCCTAGAAATGCTTCCATCCTCGGAGAAGCGAACACTAGTCATCTGTAGCTTCATTTAAGGCACTGGCTCTTGTCTTCCTTCCTCTGACCACATTGCCCTCTTCACTCTGTTAACACAGCTCACTGGGGGTGCTGCTTCCCTCAGTCTCTTCAGCATTCCAGGTGCTACAACAGCAAACACACACACACACGCACACACACACACACACACCCCACACAGACACAGAGACACACACACGCATAGACACACACACACAGACACACAATATGTGTGTGTCTATATATATACTCCATTGATGGCAAATTACATGTTTCTTTGTAGCAGTTGTCCCTTCTAGGTGTTAAACACACACACACACACACACTCCTTGATAGTTTTCCCTTTATGACATAACACCTTCACATGGCAGTAAAACAGCCAACAAAAACTCAGATCGTGCCAATTTCCCTATTTCATATTTATTTTTAGAAAAAAAAGACTTTATTAGGGTGAATCACAAGCAACTGAGTCTGTGACATATTCGGTTTCTTTTAAAAATCTAATTTTCAACCAAAACCAATCTGCTTGATGTGTGACCATGAACATGGCCTTTGGGTCAACAGTCTAATCCTTCAGCCTGTGTTTGCCTGGGGCCAGCAGTGATGTCTCTGAGGCGTCATCCTGCAGGGTTGTCACATTGAAACCTGGTAATGTATAGCTGTTAGCAATACTGTGTGTCATAGGCCCAGCATGGTGCCTAGGCATGGCGGAGTCGTCTGTAATAATAGCATTATTTATTACTTAAGCCTCGCCATGAAGTTCTGACCAGGATGCTTTCAGTTTATTCATTTAATATGAATTGTTGTTATAGCGATGGTTATCGCAACTCTTAAAGCTATTTTACCATCAGCACAGAAGTTTAGCTAGAGAGCTTGGGATTAGTTGCGTTTTTGATAACCAACCCTATTTCATGTAGGGAATTTACAAAGGAAATGCTGCATGTGTGTTCCTGAACTACACCCTGCCTTCACTCCTGGGTGAACACACTGCACTTTTGGCCTGCTCCACAGACAGGCAGAATGCTGAAACTACCTTCCTCCTCGGGAGAAGCCAGCCAAAACACTATCCAAGTCTGTGGGAAGCTGTTAACTCAGGTCCCGGTTTACAGCTTCCGGTCATGGACTAAGGAAGCAACTCCAAAGCGGGGGAGGGGGTAGGGGGGGGGGGGGGACACACGATGACACACGACACACAGAAACCTCTTCCCGGAGCCGGTGGAGGCCCGCTGACTGGCCAGTGAGGCTGGGCTGGGTAACCTCGCATGTGTTCCCAGCCCAAATGCAAGAAAGAGGAAGCTTATGAAGTATGGTGTAGCTATTCTGGCCTGAATTCAGCTGTTCTGTGCCCTTCTGACACAATGGTCCTTAAGGAACTGAGTTGTCCCCAGGAGTCTCAAGCTGGGAGAAGGCAGTGGCTGAAGCCTGATGCCAGCCAGAGGAGGGCTCATCTCTGGAAAGAGATTCCACCCCGTTCCTACCTCCAGGAGAGACTGCAGCTGAGCTGGTGGCTCAGTGATGGGTGGGACCACACCTCAACCAGGATTGCTTAGCTCTACATCCTCCTCCTTCTATTCAGACCTAAACCTCCTGTTAGGAACCTGAATTTGGACTCAGGTAGTGGGTTCACCAGACCTCTTTGTTTTTCTTTCCACCGTAGCCACGTTGATTTTAATTCTCTTTTCTGGTCTTTGCTAGTACATGTTTCTTTAACTGACCTATTGATGAAAGATGGGCCAGCCCAGCTTGTTAGAGCTGCCAGGGCCCAGGATCTGACCTCAACAACTCTGGTAACTGTGTCTTTGATGAAGTTAAAAAGGGATATTATTACATCCCTACTTTGCTAATTTGGAAACTGATAATTTGGACTTGGCATGCATAACAGAGGGTAAAAATGAAGAGTTAAATGCTATCATTTGGAAATTCTGCATTATGCTGCGCTGTTAGACGGAGGCCTTGCACTCATTTAATTATCGTATCTCAATTCCATGAGCCTATTTATCACCCTGAGGTGCCATCTGCCTCAGTGTGTCTTGGGTTCTCTTCCAGTGCTGAGAGACAGGGACGGGGTCATCACAGCACTTGGGTGGTAGAAGATGAAGAGGGTTCTCGAGGGCTGATTTTCTAGACCCTTCTCAGGGAAAGCATCAGGGATGGATTTTGAAAAAAATGCTGACAGGTGCTGAACACAGCCCTGTTCAGAATGAGCAGAGGGCTGAACCCCACACATCAGCCCAGTTCAGAGTGAGCAGAAGGTTGAATCCCACACATCAGCCCTGTTCAGAATGAGCAGAGGCATGAGCCACTGTAACTGGGAACAGGGTCACAGTGAGGACTTGAACTAGTGTCGTGGAACAGGACCGGAGGCCACAGTTCCTAACAGTTAAGACTCACTGACTTTCACTAGGACCCTGCACACAACCCCTTTGTATTGACCTCAGGAGGCAGGAGTTGCTGCAGGACAGACGGGGAGGTCTGTCCTGTTTTTGTTGTTTTCTCTATGTGATATACAGCCCTGTAAACTAATTTCCCCTGGGGCTTTTGAAAGCATCCTAACCGCATTATCATTTTTCTGTGTAAAGGAAACTTAGCAAGAAAACAATTATGGGATGGACTTCGAATGATCCCCAAATGGCCATGAAACAGAGATGGAGGTCACAGAGGAAAACCAACGAGGTTCCGTTTGCTCAAACCCGTGATTCCGCAAACTGTGTAGTTGAGCTCTTCTCCATGCGCGGTTCTAGAATTTCCACGTCTCCCCTTCTGTCTGTGACCTCTCTGCTCAGGGTCTTACAAGCCCACTCCATCCTAAGGTTAAAGTACAATTATTTAGCGTGGTTTATGCTGCGGGGAGATGGCATGTCCTGGGCGAGGAGAATGAGAAGATCTGTCTGTATAATAGAAAGTGAATTAGAATATTCGCTCATCAATCCTCCCACAGGCTGATGTAGAATGACGTCCTCCAGGCATGATGCGGCTACTGCACTTTTGAACTCCGCAGCTGGGATTACCCTAAGGAGACCTGCATAAGATTAGGCTTCCTGTTAAGAAGGCTGGGAGAGGCTTGCAAGCCCCACTTCTCCCCAAAGATATGTAAGAAGCTGAGCAGGGGAATGGGGAGGATGGCAAGATGGCTCAGTGGTTGAGAGCTCTTGTGGCTCTTCCGGAGGACCCAGGTTCAATTCCCAGCCTTTACACAGTGGCTCACAATCATCTGTAACTCCAAGAGATCTGACACCTTCTTCTGACCCTTTTCAACAACCACTAATGAGGTGAACAGACATACATGCAGGGAAAACATTCATACACTTAATTCCTTTTAAAGAAACTAACAGGGGAGAGACTTATGAGGCTTCTAACTCCAAGATTTACCTATTATTAGCTGCTAACTATTGGTGAGGAAGAGTTATTTTTTCGTCCAATTGTATAGTTGGCTTTGCTTCTGTGAGCAATCCCTCATGTATACCCCTGCAACTCAGAATAAATCCAACTATTCACCAAAATATACCTGGAAGGAATCCCTTCCTTGTTCCTCCCCTTTGATTCCCCATCTAAGTGAATCAGTGTTCATCTACTGAAAAATGTTCATACTTGCACAAGCATTTAGTGGCCTGGATCTGACCCAGGACACTTCCTTAGGAAATGAGATGGAAATGTGAAACCCCTCCCCTCCTCCTTTCCCCTGGGAGCAGCTGGGCATTTCGTTTCCTTGCATGACAGACAGACAGACAGACAAGACAAAGACCAAGCGAAGTGAGATAACAGCTGTGCTGGCCGGATTCTTGGGGCCGAGGAAGAGAAAAGGAAGGGAGGGGGCAGTCAGTTGCCTAGCTTCAGTTTGGAGGGGTAAGTTCGTGTTCTGGAAGTATAGTGGCAGGCAGGAGGACATAGGATGAGCCAGCCAAGACAGAAATCTCTAGTGGCCTGTGGGGACAGATGAGATTTGCTATATACTTCTTCAACTGTTAAGACCACACTTCGGAATCTAGACAGCATACTTATTCATTTCCAGGCTGTGTTTACTGGGCAGAGTGCCCAAAGATACACCAGAGGTCACAGGGTCTGGACCCTTGAAGACCAGGAAAGATGCAGATCAAAGAATCCAGAATCCCCAGCTTAGCTTATGGGCATCCAGAGAACCTGGACTGTGGGAGCTTATGGCTCAGCAAGTCCTTAAGGCCTGGTTGAAGCCAAATGAGGGTTTCTAGAAGGTCTGGAGTGCACCTCCTCATTCATTAAGTGCAATCTCATTTATTCAGTAATTTATTGATCAACCACTTTGTTGTCTAGGCTCTGGGGACATCATTCCAGGTGGCCTTTCCTGTCTGGGGCTGCTATAATGGGCTACCTCAGACAGGGTAACTCATAAGGAGCATAGATTTATTTCTCACAGGTCTAGAAGCTGGGAAGTCCAAGATCAAGGAGCATGCACCTAGTGAGGTCAGTCCTGCTTATGTCACTGCGAGGCAGAACACAAGCAGCTGAGATGAGACCAGGAGAGTTTGCCAGCACGTGCCTTCCTTTCTCTTCCTCATAAAGTCACAGATCCCACCATCGGATCCCTCCCCGGCCTCAAGGCTGAATCTACTCCCATATACCTTCCAAAGTGCTTAACAACATATGAATTTGGGGATGGTTCCCATCGTATAAACACCAAGGGATGTGCTGAAGCCATGGCACCAGGCATCTAGTGCTGAGATCTTCTGAGAATCTTGTGTCGTGTAACTCTGGCCAACCGGGATCCTCCTTGCTGTTTTATCCCGTTATACCCGTCCTAAGGAGACATCCTCTGCTCTTCCCCTCTTGAATACAAGAAATCTGCACTTCCGTTTTCAAGCTGTCCTCTGTGGAGTGACTTTCTCCTCATTGCCAACTTACTGCTCTCTCTGTTGTGTTTGTCACTCTCTACTGCTGTGACAAAAGCCCAGAGATAAACAAACACTTTACCAGAAGCAAAGGCTCCCGAGGAGGCCTAACTTAACATCAGTGCAGTTGTTTCAGGCCGCAAGCTAGCAATCCTGGGACCGGGCCTCGCCCTCTCACTACCCCCAGGTCCAGGGACCCATCGGAATTGAGACAAACAAGTGCCAGATGTTCCAGAATGTTAAAGATAGCTTACATCACTTGTATATAGGTTGCCAACTTCTTTGCAGCAACACCAGTACCGATCCCTGTTTGATAAGACCCCTGTTGCCTGACTCCTGCTTAATCAGGAGTTCAAACCCCCATCTGAGTTTGGAATTCCCCTACTTATCCATCCTTCACTGCTTAAAATCCTCGCCATAGCGGAGCTCAAGGCTCTCTGGTTTAACTGCTGTGTCTGAATGGGTGGAGAAGCCAAGCTCGACTTTGCAATAAAGGCTCTTTGTTTTTACATACAAACTTGGTTCCCGTTCTTCTAACTGGGGCTCACGACATGGGCATAACAGTTATTATGAGCTCGTGATTTTTGAGTTTTCATTCATTGTCTGCTTGCTTTATTGTTTTTGTTTGTTTGTTTTTTATTTATTTATTTATTTATTTTTGGGTGGGGGGAACTGTGGTAAAGCAGACCATGTCAGGAAGCAACTAGCAGAGGAAAGGCCCTCTTTCTAGCGGGCAGGAAGCAAAGAGAGAAGCAAGGGCCAGGGTCTAAATATTCCCTTCTAGGGAACATCTCAGTGACTTAACTTCTTCCGGTGTGGCTCTACTCTTAAAAGTTTCTACCAGTTTCTGCCAGAAGCATGGACTAGGGACTGAGTAAGCCTCCAATGCATGGACCTTGGGAGCATTTAAGAACCAAACCATAAGCTGGGTGTGGTAGTACCCACCTTTAACCCCAGCACTCAGGAGCCAGAGGCAGGTGGATCTCTGAATTTGAAGCCAGCCAGGTCTACATTTGAGTTCCAGGATTGAGTTCTCCATGTAGCCAGGCTACATGGAGAAATCCTGTCTCAAAAGCCAAACTAAAATAAAATAATAATTAAAAGAACCAAACCATAAACACACTGCCTTGCATGGTTCTCCCTCATCAGAAAAGTCTCCTCTCTTCTGCTTCCCTATCGGTCATTCAGTGCTCTCCTTAAAGTCTTCCATAACCACTGCAATGCCCCCCCCCCCAGGGCCTTCTCTGAACTGTCAATCTGAGAAGGTTCATGTTGAAGTCACCTTTGCATATTTTTTTTCTTGCCCACATTGGTTCCTCTCTTGATTTTCACATTTCTCTGGTTTCACTTTCTTCTACCTTCCAGGTTTACAAGCTTAGTCCACAACAGTTCCTTTTCCAGCTTTTCTTGCCGGTGGATTTCTGGGGTCACAAGAAAGTCCTGGGCTCTTTATTTATTGACATATTGATAGAAGAAGAGGGAGTAAGCTGGAGAAAGGAGGTTATTAGGGGCACTTCCCTGAAGGTTAAATTGAGTTCTCCATGTAGCCTGGCTACATGGAGAAATCCTGTCTCAAAAGCCAAACTAAAATAAAAATAATAATTAAAAGAACCAAACCATAAACACACTGCCTTGCATGGTTCTCCCTCATCAGAAAAGTCTCCTCTCTTCTGCTTCCCTATCTGACATTCAGTGCTCTCCTTAAAGTCTTCCACAACCACTGCAACACGCCCCCCACCAGGGCCAGTCCCGACTCCATTCCTCTGCTTCATGTGTGTGAACAACTACCTTCTCTCCTTGCTCCCTGCCACCGCTGTGATGCTCAGCCTTGCTTCAGGCCCCAAATGACTGTTGGACATCAGAAGAAATTTGTCCCAGAATTCTGAGGCCAGAATTGGCCTCTCCACGTTTATAATTTTTGGTGGAGACAAATCCTCCCATGTAACCATCAGCCAATCCCAGACCTTGTCCAGTTTAGGAGCAGGGGATGGGTAGAGGGACATCCGGACTAAAAGCATATGCTCTAACTAATCTCACTCTCAAGACACTACCTTCCAGACCAGAGAGAAAGAATCCACCCCCTCACTATTTTTTTTTACACCATTTCTCTGTTACCTACCCTTTATCCCTCCTATCTGTGATGGTTATTTTTCACTGTCAACTTGAATGAATTTGGACTCACCCAGGAGATAGACTTCTGGCTCTTTCCAGAGAATTAACCGAGCAGAGGGAGGCCCACTGTGAATGTGGATGGTACCATCTCATGGGTTAGGGTCCTCAAATGGATAAAGGACTGCCAGGGCTCTTCTTTCTTTGCTGATCTTCCCAGAGCTGAGGATACCCAGCCATATGCTTTGATTGCTACGAACTCCGCAATTTGTTCCCTGTCATAACCGACTGCACTCTCAAGCTATTAGACAAAATATAACCTTCTCTTAAATTGCTTCATATGAGGAATTTGGTCACAGTTGTGAAGAAGGTAATTGTCTTAGCTTGGGTTTCGATTGCAGAGATGAAACACTATGACCAAAAAGCAAGTTGGGAAGGAAAGAGATTATTTGGCTTATACTTCCGTATTGTAGTCCATCATTGAAGAAAGTCAGGACAGGAACTCAAACAGAGCAGAAACCTGGAGGCAGAAGCTGATGCTCTAGTATGTGTGTCAAGAGCTGACATGACTAATCCACACAGTTAACACAGAGGAAGAGCTAGACAGTCCCACAGAACTGAGCTGCTCTATCAGAGAAAGCTGTGCTGCTCTCATTCCCTGGAGAAAAATGTAAGGGCAGAAGCTAGTCTGTAAGCCCCACCCACCTAAGAACAAGGCAACTTCCTGGAATGCTGAGAGTTGTTGTTCTTGGAAAAACGGCAAGCCACAAGTTTTCACTCCCCTAAACAAGTGTTTGTTTAACCATCTACCCTGGGTGTGCTTGACCACATACAAGTGGGAGGTATATAGGCAGGGAAGATGTCAGCCCCTCATTTAACCTGATGGGGAATGCACTGAATTATGGATTTTGCCTTTCTAAGTCCCTGCAAAATGTGACTTGGGTCCACTCATTGGAAACCTGTGGGTGGATCTGACCAGAATCCATTTTTTTTTTCTGGTCAGTACTTAATTAAAGTTTGCTTCAAATCTGGCTCAAAAATGTGGAACTGGTCTTTCTCAGGCAAATCTCAGGATTACCATTTGGAGGCCCCAGTGAGATGAGAGAAAAAGTCTGGAGTGGGGCTCTTCACCCTGTGACTGATAGACCTCCTGGCTAACCCATTGACTGTGAACTCCAGATTGGAAGCATTTTTTTTTTCCTACAGAGGCTTCCTTTTGGTAGGTCTTAGGAGTCTTATTTAGTTTCCTACGATTTTTTCTACCTGGTGTCTGGATTCTGGTTATGGGTTACCCTGGTCTGGGAGTGGGAAGGACCTGGAAAGGTCTATGCACTCTTATTCAGAATGACAGAGATGTCCCAAGGCCTACTGGTTATTTCTGGTTAATTGGAGTTCAGCCAGAACCACCAATTTTTCTCTTTTTACCTAACTTGGGGCCTGAAGGCCTTCTCTCTGGTGATGCTGGGAGCCAAAGAACATGGACAGGATTCCAGTGTCTAGGCTGTGAAACAACTGAGGAACCATAAGGGTGTTCCCATGACATTTGGGGCCAAGCTGGGGGCTTAGAGACATCCAGTGTGGGTTTCAAGAGCCATGAACTTGGAGAGGTCAAGCCTCTAATGGGTTCCTAGCATTTGGGTTCTGCAGAAAGGCTATAGAGAGGCCTCCTATTTGTTAAAAGAATTCCTCTTGGTCAGACTGGTCGACCTCTAAATGATCCCAGTCATTGGTGTTTCCTACTGTCATTCTGGCTCTGTGTTTTCTGTTGCTGTTTCAGCTCACTGTCTTGTCTTATGTCTATACCTGCATTTCTGAGTCTGGGCGACTGAATGGATGAATGACAGAAATGGCAGAGCTTTGGGGACACGGGGTTTGGTGGTGCAGGGTCAGGGATCAATGGACAGCTTTGAAGTAAAGCTCAGGGCCCCATGCAGAAGCTGGCAAGTAGGCAGGTGCCATCAGAGTTCTAAGGCTGGCACTCCAACTCCAGCATCACAACCTTTAGCTGCTTGCTGTGGCGGCTCATGAGATTGCCCAGTCATTACATCAGAAGGTTCCATCGCCCTGCCCCACCCCCTCAGAATGACAGACAACACTGGCGGAGGTAGGTAGGGAAAGTCTTGCCTGTTTTGGCTGTACAAATGTATAGTGACCACTACAAATCTCTGACTTGTCTTGAATGTGTGAGCTAACTGTGATGTTTCTCCTGCCACTTGCCACTAGGGTTCAGAATTTATCTCTGTGCTTTCTGGCCTTTGGATTTAATGTAATAAGATTCAAATGTCATTTGTGTATGGATAATATTAAAGTTGTTTTATGCTGTTGTACTTGATTGAAAAGCTGCTCTGGAATTGGGTTATGGCTCCCCCATATTTTCAGACCCAGGCATGCTTTTAAAATCTCTATGTCTGGGTCAGGAGCTATGACAAGGGGAAAAAAGAGCAAAGCAGACCAGCCAAAGGGATTATTGGTTTTTAAGTTTATTGAGTATGGTTAAAAATATGTAATATCTATCACAAAAAGCTAACTTAAAATTCTTAACATGTGGTCGGTTATTGAAAATCTATGCATAGGTCATCTCAAAAGATCCAGGTAGCATGATTCCACTTGGGGATATAAGCAACATGTGACCTGTTGCCATGCTTAGGCAACCGTGTGGCTGGCAGCCACCTTGATAGGATTGGAGAGGATGTTCTGCGGCTTCACTGCCATCGTGACTGACGGGAAACACATGGTGTGGGACAACCCAGGAGACCACAGCAGATCTCCAGATACTTTGAACTAGGATGGATTTTTTTTTTGTATAATAACTCCTGCTCTGTCTTGGAAAACTGGGCTTATGAAAGATAGGATTTAAGAATAATGCTTGTTTAATGAAGTATTAAAACTGTACCTCCATGTGTTCATATACAAGAATGCACATTTCCAGAAGCCAACCCTTTCTAAAAAGAGCCACCCTGGTGGCAATGGGTCGAGAGACATGAAGGGATCATGGGGAATAGGAGTTTTGGAGATGCCAATGTGATAGTCTTCAGCAGCCAAGAGTGGAACCGGAGGATGACTTAAGTCCCTGGAAAAGCCCCAGGAGAATCCCAGTTTGGTTTGCACTGTCAGCATTGGTTTTGCCTTCTGCAGATTATGGTGTACTCCGTCTTTTCACTTTTCACATTGAAAAGGTACTTTATTTTGATATTGCGGGAGCACACAGTTGAGAGACCTCTTAAACTTCTTTAAGGGGAAATTTTGGAGTTTTATTGAAAATTTGAATAAAAAATTGTCTGATAGGTTTTTTAAAAATTCCTGGTCATGGTTTTTTTTCCATTAATGCAATAAGTCAAACCCAGTTGAATTAATAAATCCAGGTTTAATAAACAGAACAAAGAACAGTGAGGCAACTCCCAGATGACTCTTGGGAAGGCAGGAGAGAGAGCATGTGGCAGGGCTAGTGACTGGGTCCTAAATACCCTGTAGGTGTGGTCTGGAGCAGCTCTAGGAGGGGGGGAGCTGGCCCTTGGTGAACTTTCTGAGGAGTGGGGTCTGGAATGGGAGGAGTGGGGCTGGGTTTCCAGCGAAACAGCTGGGTGGGGTGTGGGATGGGGAGAGACTGGAGTTGGGCTTCCAATTAAACATTGAGTATTTTTTTTTAGGAACAGCTTTTCAAATTATTTGAATTTAAAAGGCTATGAGACATTTTATAAGATATTTTATTTTAGTATCTTTATTAATATGTAATCTTGATAAATGGACAAATAAAAGGCTAAAGAATTAGGGCCAGAGCTATGAATACCAAACACTAGACACTACATACTGGGGTACTCCTATCTTATGAATCTGTCAGACAATGACCTAAGCAGTCTGGTAAAGGGTCTCTCCTTGCCTAAGGCTAACGGAGACTGATTTAATAATGTCTGCCTAACCTCATTGCTTTTGCTAACACTATTAGGCTGTAGCTATTTTGGTAAACTGAGTCATACAAATAACTATAACAGTCTATAATAGTGAACTGTTTGAGGACCAGGAAGGAAATGTTGCCAGTATCCCACGGACAATAGTCATGATTTAAAATCTTCTTTTGGTATTAAAAGAGCTTCAATTTAGAAGTTGGGTGCTCATTCAGAACTACACTCAAGATTTTAAATTTTCTTCAGTTGTCTTCTAAATCTAGACTTAAAGGTGTTTTTTATTCGTCTACAAACATCTCTGCCCAGTCTATGTATCTACTTCTCTGGACAGAGGGAAGAGGTGCTCATGCTGGCACAAATGTATCCCAGCTGTTGGACAATGTGGATTTCAGTACAGATTACTGCTCGTATGTCTAAAACTTTTAGCTCCTTTGTAAACTAAGAAATTAAAGTAAGTTTCAGAGAGCCGGAGGAATCATGAGAGATCTGTCTGTCTCCCATCAAACAGACTGCAGATGAGTGCGGTCTAAATTTCCCTACTGGTCCGTTTCTGAAGATGGGACCTCTCTCTCCTGTAGTACAATTAATAAAAACTCAGAGGGAGAAACTGGGGCTCAACCTGGAGGTCAGAAAAGCAAAACAGCCAGCCACTAGCTCTTACCTCTACCTCAGTCCAAAAATGGCGATCCTGCCTCCAGGAATCTCAGAATGAGACTGTGACTGAGAGCCGTCTCCTCTAGTCTTACATTCCTCTCTAGGGCTGCGATTAAAGGCGTGCACCACTGGGACTAAAGGCATGCACCGTCCGGTTTCTATGGCAACTGATATGGCTACTAGGATTAAAGGTGTGTATTACCTCTGACTGCTCTGCAAGGCTGACCAGTGGGGCTCTTTTACTCTCTGTCTTCAGGATAGCTTTATTTATTAAAATACAAGTGAAATGCCACCACACTCTCCCCTGGCTTGGGACTCCTGTCTATGGGTCTGACAATTCCAAATGTAAGGTTTTCCTTTAAGTTCCTAAAGCTGGGCTTCTGTCTTAGCAGATTTCCACTTAGCTGACAGACGCCATCCAGGACGGGTGGTTTGTGTCTGCATCCACCTGGGGACTGCAAACCGCTGAGTTCTGAACTTGCTGAAAACTGATGTGAACCAATCCAGCCAATGGGATTTTTCCCTGTTTTTTTTTTTTTTTTTCTCAGCTGGGTTAGTTAACCAGATGCTTCTACGAAAGGCCCATTGCCCAGTTTCTCACTAGCCTTTCAGCCTTCCTGTATCTTGACAATGATAACCCAAGTTTCACCTGGAAGTAGTTACAGAAGAGAATATGTTGTTCCTTGTCCCCCCCCCAAAGGCGGAAATGCTAAATCCAAAGGAAACTTCCTTCATAGGAGACAAAATGGCTGCCTATAATGTCAATTGGCATATCAGGAAAAGGGGCCCAGATTTTTCAACAGGTAGGTTCTCAAGTGAAATAATTCTACAGTATGATAGGGTACTTGGTAGTTTTATGCAGAACAAAGAGGTATTGTATGGCTTTAAGAAAAAAAAATTATTGTTTCTATACCAATAATTCAGAATTATAACCTGGTTATACAAAGGGGACCTGAGATAAAATAAATATGACCAGTGCCAAGTCCATTTCCATGCTCCTTGGTGTGTGTGTGTGTGCACGCATGTGTGCACACTCACGTGACTGTATGGTGCGTGGAGGTCATAGGACAACTTGGAGTAGGTGCTCTCCTTCTACCATGTGAGCCACCAGCCAGCTACTTACTCTGAGGCAGGACAGGAAGACAGAAATTAAGAGGACACGAGAAAAGGAAAGAGTCTCTCCCAGCTCTGTGTTGGGTTACATCTCTTGCTGAAGGTAAGTACTTTTCAATTTTATTTAAAGTATTATTATTGTTATTATTATTATTCCCTGACCAGAGTCCATTTTTCTGGTTCGTACTTTATTAAAGCTTGTTTCAAATTTGGCTCATTGTTGTGGAACTGGTCTTTCTCTTACAAGTCTCAGGATTAACAGCACTTGACTTGAATTTCTCCAGCTTTGGTCTACCCTTCTGGGTGTATTGGTTCTGCCTCTGGCTCTACAATTCAGCCAGCCTTTATAATTCTGGTTGTAACTAGGCACCCAGAATGTCTGCTGACCTGACAAGTCACCTACGAGTTCTCCCCATCATCAATCACAGCATGGTCTGTGAACACACAACACATATGAAGTCTACCCTGTGTGGCAACACTGGCTGTTGGGGGTTCTTTGGCTCGATGTCATCTGGATCTGCACAGACTAATATTTCTCTAATACTGTGGTTCTAGGAGCAACACTTTTGGGAATGACATGGGCCACCAGAAAGACTTCAGAACAATTTCTAGTTCAACTAGAGTGTGTTCAGGGTTCTTCTTTAGCTAGAACTTACGGCCAAGTATGCATTGCTTCATTAGAAATAACCAGACACCCTGTAGTTCCCGTTCTTGTTTCCCTGAGGTAAATTTCATGACTGTATTTTGCTTCTCTGTGATGTGGAGAGCCACGGGAGGCAAGCCATAAACCCTCCAACTGTAATGAACAGGCTGCAATTGTCCCGTGGAGAGTGTCTGTTAGGTCCAAATACTGGTGGTTAGACAAAACCCAGTATTCCTCAGGAACTACCCAAGGAGCCAGTTCCCTTATTACTGGCAGCAGGGACCTAAGGCTATCTCTGGTGCCTATTAGGTGCCAAAGTGCATGCCTGCCTCCAGCCTTCCTCAGAAGTACCTGTCACACCTTGCAGAGTTCAGAGTCCACACTGTCATTCCTGCTCCTCTCACCCCAACCCTATCCTAAACTTCCCAGGATTAGAAGCCCCCACTCCACCCTGCAGCTTCTCGTTCTTCTTGTAACCCTACTATTTCAGCTACACTCTTCTTTTCTTTTGTCTTCCCTTCTTGTGGCCTCTCCTGACCTTCTCTGTACTAAGGTGACTCTCGCAGTGCCGTGATCCCGAGAGCTTTCCTGGCTGCATGTCAAAAAAAGGAGGAGGACACTGTCTTAGCTCGGGTTTCTATTGCTGTGATAAAACACCTCGACCAAGGCAACTGAAAAAGAAAGCGTCTAATTGTGCTTACAGCTTCAGAGAATGAAGAATCCATAATGGTGCTGGGAAGGGGAACCACTGAGCTCATACCTTGACCCACAGAGAAGTATGAAGTAGAGAGAGTGCTAACTGAAAATGGTCTTTTGAAGCCTGAAAGTGTTAACCCCAGTGACACACTTCCTCCAGCAAGGCCACATCTCTTAAGTCACCCCAAACCGCCACCAACCAGAGAGACCAAGTATCCAAACATACGAGCCTATGGGGGAGGGGAGCGTTCTCATTCTAACCACCCCAGACAACGTGTTTGGAAAGTCTGGAGACACAGAATACTTGAAGCTCCCTGTAGATCTGTGGCCCCACCAGCAGAGTCTATAACCTGGAATTTGGGGGTGTGGTTTCCTTTGTTAACACTGAAATTGGGAACCCTGATCTGACTAACACGGCAAAACCCGGAGCTCGGTGAGATCCCTGCAAGACATCCTTGCCAGCGGTCCTTCCGCGGAATTAATTACAGACCTCACACACAGGACCACAAAAACCTTGCTTCTCCTGTTTGAGTTTTGGCAAATCCTGGCTCAATGGTAAACACGTTAAACATGTATATTCTTTGCAGTTAAAATGGAGTTCTGGCTGGGCGGTGGTGGCACACGCCTTTAATCCCAGCACTCGGGAAGCAGAGGCAGGCGGATCTCTGTGAGTTCGAGACCAGCCTGGGCTACAAGAGCTAGTTCCGGGATAGGCTCCAAAGCTGCAGAGAAACCCTGTCTCGAAAAACAAAACAAAACAAAACAAAAATAGAGTTCTGATTTTTCTCGGAACTGAAGCAAGTCATTTCCCTTCCACTAAATCTTGAGAGCCTTCCTATGTTATGACTCAAATAGGTCGATTTTGGGATGATTCTGTGGCCGAGGAAGTGATATGCTCCAAACAGTCCAGATGTTTGTAGTTTGAGGATGGGGAGCCAGGTGATGGAGATGCAGGATGATGGTGCTGACCTCAGTCTGGGTCCCGGAGTGGAGCAAAGCTCTCCTGACATTCGCACAGGCAACAAGTGAGAAAGAAGACTGTTTTGTAGGCCACTCGTCATTTGGAGTCAGCTGCTGCCGCTGCGTAACTGACCTAATATACCTTCCGCTCTCTCAATTTCTGCTTCCTTTCCTGGCTGTGTAATTTGCTCAAGCCATCTGTCTGCTTACGGAGCCATTTGCCTTCTTTCTGGTTTACAAAATTTCATGTGCCAGGCATGGTCTATTTCATGCTATGTTTTGCCCAAGGATCGTCTCTGCCTCCACTTGGCAATGCTTCCCAAACGTTTCTCTGGTGATAGAAAGAATAGTGTACCCCGTTTATGCCAATCATCTCACTTGCTCATCAATATTAACTCAGAGGCCCTTGCTCGTGTCTGATTCATTCAGACACTTGCGAGCCTAGCTCAGCAGTCAGTGGGAGCTATAGGAGGACATTCGTTTGTCTCGATCAAGTCTTCTCTTTGATTCACGAGGATACCAATTCATTGGCCAGCATAGGTGACGCTGTGAAAGAATCTTGCCCTCCGTTCCATGTATAACGGTGGGAGGAGGCAGAAAGTTGAAAATAACAAAAGAGCAAATTTTTATATGAAGAATTGAGAGTTTCAGAGTATAAGAGCAGTAAGCACTTGTGACCAAAGAAGATCGCAGAGGGAAGAACAAGGCACCCTGAACCCCAGAGTGAGAATTAGCAGACACTGTGCTAGATCTGATCCCTAAAGAACCGATCCTGCCGCCCCCAGATTCTCTTCGCTGTGGGTGGGGTCACGAGTCTGGACTAGGGATTAACTAAAGCGGTCAGCGCACACAGAAATTCGCGGAGCTGGGCTGTTCCCAGTGCTACACTGGGCAATGTCTCCATCTTGTGGCTACGCTCAGATCTGCAGTCACTCTTCCGACTGGTTATCAAGCAGGAAGTCCATGCAGGCAGGGGCCAAGGACATCTGTGAGAAACAGAAACACAGCTCTAGTTTAAATATAGGAAGATGGGTTTCATCCACCGCAACTGGACAGGGATTCCCACTTTCACAACGGTGTGAAGCTAGTTATTCATTCTTTCACTCCAGAGATGAGCTTCCCCTCTTTCCAGTTTCAAAAGCGGAATGGCAGGCTGACCCACCACCTCACACCCCCTGGCTTGTATTTCCTCTCCTGAGGAAAGCAATTTGCTTAGGTCTCCATCTGCCTTCCTTACTCCCCCTCTACTCCTGCAGCTCCACCCAGACCACCCAACCAGATTTCCCCATTACAGCATCCTCCGTGTAATCATATCTAGAAAGCCGTATTTGTCCTAGAAGGAAGCTTGTGCAGGTTTTAGGGTAAGACTTGGGTGTTTTGTGGACCACTGCTCAGACTACCATAGGAGAAGGAAGGGAAAGGGGCTTGGGAGGTGTTAACTGTGAACACAGTGGCTCCGCAGGGTCCCTTCTTCTCTGCCACTACTGGACTGCAGCTGGGTTGGCATAAGCCAGGTGTTATCCCCATCCCCTGTGTTGAGTGCTCCACCTGGGAGTGGACCCTTGAACTGGTTCAGATCAGCCCAGGACACCACCTACTCCCACGAAAAGAGAATTTGCCTTTGTGTCAGCTATCCTGAAGGTCAAAGGGCTGTACCATTTTGTTTGTTTGTAAGCCTCTACTTATTTTTTTTTTAAAATTGCCTATGCGTTGGGCTGAGGAGATAGCCTCATCAGTGAAGTCTTGGCCAAGAGAGCATGAGGATTTGAGTGGGAGCCCCAGAACCTACGTTTAAAAAGCCAGACATGGTTGTGGCATGCTCTTGTAAGCCCAGCACTGGAAGTATAGACGAGCAGAGCCTTGGGCTGGCAGGACAGCTAGCCAACCTGGTCTAGGTGCGGGGCAGGGTCATGAAAGACCCTGTCTGAAAGACAAGGTAGGCAGTGGATGAAGCTCAGAGATTCATCCATGGCCTCCAGGGTGCGCACATATCTACACAATGCACCCACACAAACAGGCACTTGCACAATACCCATGCTTGTATTACTTGGGAGTTTTTCTTTAATTTGAAGTTGAAAAATATAATATGATTTAAAAGGCAAAACTAGCAAAAGTAGTGCTATTTTAGGGAACTGGGACTATTGTTCAGAATGTTTTATGTTTTCTTCCTCCTCTTCTTCCTTGTCCCCCTCCTCTTTCTTCTCTTGAAGTATATTGGCTCCAAGGAGAATTTTCCCACTGGGTTATCTAAAGATCACTGCTGGTTGTCCTCCATCCTTCCTGTCCAGACAAGAACTCTCATCCTAATCGTCAGGCTTCACATGTGACAAGTAGCAAACTCTTTACGATGCCAAATCGGCCAATTCTCTTTCTTTTTTGAAGGATCCCTCCTGTTAGAGAGTTCCTGTAATTATTTGTGACATATTCGTTGTGGGCCATTTCCTGGCACTAATAATAGATGTGAAATGGCTTCTATTCAGTGCAGATGAGAATGAGCACACCCTTTTTGAACATGTTATTCAGGAGTGGCCATGACTCCCCGGGCTGGAAGCCAGGCCCTCCTGCAGGGAAGGAGCACACACAACAGCTAGCTCACATCTGCTGGGGAGCCTTTCCTCCCCTTTGAACTTGGCGCTGGGTAATCCAAAGGAGGTTCCTCTGTCTTCCTTGGTATCCTGAGGAAAGAATTGCTTCTCTTTCTCAGTTTTCCCTCTGCTGTCCCTTTCATTGTGGCATGGTAGAATTGAGGGGACGGCGCAGTATCTGTGTGTCAACTTTTGTCCTTTCCAGCTGTGCTAGTGACTGGGGCAGGGGATGCTCACAGTGGGGCAAAGATTCTTCAGCGTCTCGTCCACAGAGGAAGCTCCTGTTAGACACCCTTCGACTTACTTTCATAATGCGTCACAAAAAGTTGTTCCGGTTTCAGGGAAGCCAGGACTGAAATCCCCGATTTAAAGAGGTCTTTAAAAGCACCTCAGGGCTGGGGCTAGAGAGGTGGCTCAGCAGTCAAGAGCAGCTGCGGCTCCTGTAGCATCGCTGCATCTGGCTCCCAGGAGCCACACGGTGGTCCACAGTCACTTATAAACTCCAGTTCCAGGGGACCTGATGCACCTTTTGACCTCCGTGGACACCAGGCACACATGTAATGCAGCTAACCCACTTGCATAAATAAAATGATGAAATTTTAACGATTTATTTAAGAAGTCAAATTAATGAGAAAGCCTCGGGTTCTGCTTCTCAAGGTGAGGGTAGTGATGACTTGTATTGGAATAATTTTGTTGTATTTTTAGGATTCGGCTCTTTACCCATACCACCAATAGCCATGTTGACAGGGGTAACGTTTGTGCATGTGCCTGGGAGAGGATGCTTAACTACACTGCAGCCTGAGAGCCACCGTACTCAAGTGACGGCCATGTCCAGTCCTCACGTTTCCTCAACATGTAGGCGGTGGATGTTATGTCTTCTGTCAGGAAGACAACATACACGGGACCTACACTGTTGGTGACTCTCAGGCCACACATAGCATGGTGTATTTAATGCCATCGGCTGTTGAAAGCCAAGAGTCTCCTATACTCCTATGTAACAAAAAGTCCTCATGGCTTGTCAGTTGTCCATGCCTGATTTGAACAGGGCTAGAAATAAATATGGAAATAATTCTCTCACATGATTTTTTTTTAAAGCTGTATCTGTAAAACAGCATTGCAGTCTAGGTGGTTAGGTCATTAGCGTTACAGAACTTGTCCCAGAGGCCAGCTAACACCAGCTGTCACTCAACTAAAAAGGTTCTGTATTTTCCCACACCGCTATTCATTCATTCATTCATTCATTCATTCATTCGGTATTCTTACTTGCTGTAGCTTGCATTGAAAGCTATAGTGTCTGTGGACATGCAGGTGTGCACGTTGGTACGTGTGCCAGTGAAGGCTGGATGAGAAGCTGTGCCTGGCTTCTCGCATTGATGCTGGCAATCCAGAGTTAGGTCCTTACGCTTGCAATACTTTGCAGACTGAGCCATCTCCCAGGGCCCGTGATTTGCCGCCCCCTTCCTACCTCCCTTCTCCTCCTTTTCTTCTAAAATTTATTTCTTTTATGTTAAACAGTGGTTTGTCTGTTTGTATGTCCATGCACCACATGCATGCAGTACCCACAGGAATCAGAAGAAGGCGTCAGATTCCTTGCTAGAGACAATTGTTAGCCACCATGTGGGTGCTGGAAATAGAGCCTGTGTCTCCTGGAAGAACAGTCAGTCAGTGCTCTTAACCACAGAGCCATCTCTCCAGCCCGTGATTTACATTCATAATTATTGTGCTGAAACCAATCTATGGTGACAGTAATAAGACCCATGTTTAATGGCAAAGAGCTCCATGGTACTGGGACATCCTAGGGATGAAGGAATTGTCCCTAATTTTGACTGTGGAAGTAGTTTCATGTTTGTGAACCTTGACAAAAATTTGCAAATTATACACTTAAAATGAGTACATGTTGCCATGTGTAGATACTGTCTTAGTAGATGATCCTGAAACAATAACATAGTAATTTAAAACAAGTTTTGCAAAATTATTTTAAAATGATTAAAAATAAAAACACTAATTTTGAAATTGTAATAGATAAAACGAAACACCCATGACAATAGAGAAGGAAAATCTTCTTCACGTGATGGGAGAAGGGACGCTCAAGAGTCCTGATTTTATCCAAGTGGAAGAAAGAGGCCGACTAGAATGAATGTGTGGGAACTGGGGCTGCCTAATTCATCTGCTAGTCTCATTGTGTTCTGTTGCAGCTCTTTTTAGTGACAATATTAAAACCGCTTGTGAACTTTTAAAGAATATATTATTCTCTTTAGTGGGAAAAGTATGATTTATTTTGAACGAGCATAATATTTTTTTTCAGTTTATAATTGAATTATTTCATCGTAAAACCATGAAGCAGTAGTCATGTGTGAGGGATGCGAGGACCAGAACTCTCACTATTGCGAGTTAAGGAGCAGAGGAAAGATACCAGAAATATCTGTGGGCAATTCAATTGGAGATATTGGTATGAACTCATAGTTAGCGTATAGATATTGCACACACCTGCACCCACACCAGTTAGCATACACATAGACATTTGACTATGTATTTTTGGGATTTACAACCATGACTTCAGATAACTAAAAATAAAAAAAAATGAAAACCTCATGCTTATACTGAATATGTACAGGCCTTTTTCTCAGTCTGCTCCAACAATAGAGAATACCATTTGCATAGCATTTACATTGTAATTTAGAGATGATTGACAGAATAAAGGTGGGAGTGCATAACACACAAACAGTGTCCTAGTCTATGGAAGGGATGTGAGGACAGGAAGTTTTGTATCTTCAAGGCTCTGTAACCAACCAACCCTCCACAGGAATTGGTGGGCAATGACTTCTTGGCATTGTCAAGTAGAAAAAAAAAACTAGAAATAATAACAGGGATCTACAAGTACCATTTAGTACTCAGATTTTGGATTTAAAAAATATTTAATTTTTAGCTGGGCCGTGGTGGTGCATGCCTTTTAATTTGAGCACTTGGGAGGCAGAAGCAGGCGAATCTCTGAGTTCTAGGCCAGCCTGGTCTAAAGAACAAATGCCAGGACAGCCAAGGCTACATACACAGAGAAATTCTGTCTCAAAGAAACCAACACACATACACCCTATAATACAATACATAACTATAACTATCTATGTAATTTTTATTTGTGTGTGTGTGTGTGTGTGCATGGCATTTGTCCATGAGAGGACAGAAAAGGATGTCAGATCCCCGGTAGCTGGCATTATAGGCAGTTGTGAGCCTCCTACATGGGTGCTGAAATCCAAACTCGGGTCCTCTGAAAGAGCCCCAAAAAGCTCTTACTGTGAGCCATCTCTCTAGCCCCAAATCCCAGTTTTTCATTATATCACTCTCCAAGAAAAGACTGAGGCTCCTTGATGAAATGAGTGAATCAGGGACTACAGGAAGATATATACAAAATCACCCCGGAGAATAACATTAAGAATAGACAAGTAGGATTGCATGAAATTAGAAATTTCTCACAGCAAAAGAAACAACAGGGCCAAGAGAATGTATCACATTAGAGGAAACCTTAGATAAGCAGTTTATCTGACAAGGGTTAATAGCTTAAATATACAAATAACTCGATAGATTTAACACACCTAAATAATCCAATCAAAAGGTGGGCAAGTGAATTGAACAGATTGTTCTCAAAATCAAAAAAGTACAAGTATCTAATAATTATTCCAAAAAAGTTATTGGACATCTCTAGCCATCTGGGAAATGCAAAGTAAAATGACACAGAAATTCCATCTCACTGTCAGAGTGGCTGTCATCAAGAACACAAATATCCGAGAACACTAGTGGGCATGTGCGGAAAGAAGCACTTCATTCGGTACTGGTGAGTGTGTAAACTGAGGCACTGATGAGTGTGTAAACTGAGCAGTCACTATGGAAATCAGTACAAAGACTTTAAAAAGAATAACCAACGACAGCACTGCCATGAGGCCCAACTGTACGGCTCATGGGCGTATACCCAAGTGACTAGCACACCTCCATTTTATGGCTGCACTATTCACGATACGTTGTCTTCATATGGCTTGTTTAGCTTAACAGGATGATCTCCAGTTCTATCCATCTTCCTGAAATGACACTGTTTCCTTTTTTAGATACATGAACCAAATTCCATTGTATCTATGCCATCTTTCTTCCTCCATTCATCTGTTGATTGACCTCTATCGTATCCCATGTTTTTCATCATATGCAGAATTTACATAAAAATAAATGGGCAAGAAAGGAAAAGGATGACTATTAGGGAGGAGGAAGGGACAAGGAGAGAGGAGACAGAGAAGAGTAACATTTTAAACGTTTTGGACGTCCCCCCTTCAACACTATCCTGGGGTTCTTTAGCTGTTGTTTTGTGCAGTTACTATACCATCAGTTGACCACAGAAACTTGATTGCACGTGACACCACACACGTGTGAGAAAGCCTAAATGTTTCCCGTTTCTATTTATCAGAGTTCTCTGAGGATTCTATTTTATTGATCGATTGATCACTGTAGCTCAGGCTGTTCCTGAATTCACCATCCTTTGTCTCAGCCCCTTGGGAAGATTGCAGGCATGTGCTGGCATGCTGTCAACTCTATCGTAAACTAAATCTCGGAGACGTCAGGAACGCAGCCAGTTGTTCTCAACAGCAGTGTGTACCTGGATGCCCACCCGTTCACTGTTTTCTTCCTAAAAAGCTGCACGTCACGGAAATAGAACACCCGACCTTCATTTAATGTTTACAAAATTCACAGAAGGAAAGTTGAAGTCTAATCAAATCATGCCTAGAGAGAATACATATTTTTAGCAAATTTCACCAAAAAATTGGCAGCAAAGGTACAATTCTGCTTTTTCCTGTGGGGCCTTGCTGGCTGCCAAGGGAAAAGGTTCCAGAGACAAAGGAAGAGGCTCAGAAAAGATTTTAAGACAGCATCAACACCACTGTGACAACGTGTTCTTGAGACCTTTTCTGTCCTCTGGCAATTTTAGGATGTGGCTTCTGAGCTGAAGACAGGAAGTGTCCAGTGTTGTAACATTCCAAAAAAAAAAAAAAAAAAAGTGGTCCAGGAGCTCTCGAGAGATGGATGCCCTTACAGGAATACATAAACTTCCTGTGTGTCTCAGTGTGTTTAAGAGTAAGAGGCTGTTGGGGTGCCTGTTCAGGATGGTTGAACTCAGCTGTCAACTGGAGGATGGGCTGTTGGGGTGCCTATTGGGGGTTATCTTGATTAGGTTAATTGAGGTAGGAAGATGCACCAAGTGTGGGTAACCCCATTCACTGGGATGGGATTCTAGACTATACAAAAAAAAAAAAAGGAGAAGAATTAGCATTCACTTTTCCTTCCTTCTGACTGTATGCGATGGGACCAGCTGCTCCAAGTTCCAGATGCCCTGACTTCCCTGCCACAATAGGCTGTGCTACAAATCTTGAGCCAGAATCAACCCTTTCTCACCGAAGTCGCTGCTGTCAAAGCATCGTATCCCAGCAGCAAGCACGGCAACTAAGACAGGGCTTTGGAGTTGAGGTTGAGGACATCCTCTGTGTCTGTCTCTGTCTCTCTCCTTTGCAGGGCTGGGGAGGAGCACAAGGCCTTAGGCGTGCTAGGCGGGTGCTCTACCACTGAGATCCCTTCAGGCAGGGCATGATGTCTTAGTCCCCACCAGTTCCCAGATAGTATGAGAAGTGCTCTACAAGCCACTCACCGAGATGCTGATGCTTTGTGCCTTTGAAGAGGGAGAGCCTGTCATCTCAGGTCCTGGGGCACATCTGCAGGAATCTGCATGGCTTCTCTCTGCTCCATGTAAACACTGAAGAAGACAGGGAGAGGAGCAGCAGCAGGCTGACAGAGGAGGAGGGCAGCAGGGGGCAGATTACTTGCTTTTCAATACTTGATACCAAAAGAAAGAGCTTGGTGGGATTTGTTTGTTTGTTTTTTTTTTTTTTGGTTTTAAAACAAGAGCCTTGTAGGCCAGATAGGAGCAGCTGGAGGCTGACCAAAAAACACACAGACAAGAGCATCTCTCTAGTCAGGTGCTGGGGAGGGCCTTCCTCAGGGGTTAAGCTGGATTTGCTGTCAGTGTCAGCTTTCCAGCTCTGTAATAAATATCTGAGGGGAAACATTTTGAAAAGCAGAAAGGTTCACATTGGCTCACAGTTTTATGGGTTCCTTCCTGTGGACATGTGGCTTCTCTGTATCCGGGGGCCCATGAGTCAGGTGAGGCAAGAAACTACTACCTGGAGCAGGGTGGAGCAAAACATCTCACCTTGCAGCTGTCAGGAAGTGGAGAGTGTAACAGGAAGGGCCCTTGTTTGTCCCGGCTGCCCAGAACAGAAATAACCACACGGAAACTGTATTAATTAAACCACTGCTTGGCCAATTAGCTCTAGCTTCTTATTGGCTAACTCTTACATTAATTTAGCCCATCTCTATTAATCTGCATATCGCCATGTGGCAGTGGCTTACCAGCAAAGATTTGGCATGTCTGGCTCTGGCAGCTTCATGGCGTCTCTCCGACTGCCTTCTTTCTCCCAGCATGCCATTTAGTTTTCCCCACCTACCTAAGTTCTGTCCTATCAGCAGGCTAAGGCAATTTCTTTGTTTTTTATGGTAATCACAGTACACAGAGGAGACTCCCACATCAGGAGAGTGAGGCTTGAAAGAAGGTTTAAAAATGTATCTTCCCAGGTCAAGACCCCTGTGACCTACTTCCTCCCAGTGATGTCACCATGTTAGGAGGCTAAGGATGAGGCCATTGATTAGATCATGGCTGTCATGATCCAACCACTTCTCCACCCACCAGCTGAGGACCAAGCCTTCAACACACCAGCCTCTCAGGGGACACAGAAGCTACCACAATACCAGTTAAATAATCACACTGTTGGCCTTCTTTTCCAACCCATTCTCTCTGC
Organism: Dicrostonyx torquatus; assembly: GCA_028555095.1. Lineage (NCBI taxonomy): Eukaryota > Metazoa > Chordata > Mammalia > Rodentia > Cricetidae > Dicrostonyx > Dicrostonyx torquatus. The sequence continues at coordinate 2,016,864 of JAQHUG010000239.1, read as the reverse complement.
CCAAAGGTAGAAACAGGAAGACAACATTCACGTTCCTGGTCTGATGTCTACCTACCTGGCTTTGGGAAGCAGATGGGTGAGTGATCAAAATTCAAAACAAGCCAGACTAGAGTGGGTTTTCAAATATCACTTCAGTTCTCGGAAGAGACGGAAAAGCTGTGGGATTTGTCCAAAGTGTCTATTAAATGCTGGGGAAGGCAAGATGCCAACAGTCAGGTTTGAGAATAAATGACCGGAAAAAAGAGAAAACCATTTCATGGGTCGCCTTACCCAGTTCCGACGGTTCCACAAATTCAGTCAGCCACCAGGAAGTGCATTTCAGAAAACCTTCATCATCTTAATTAGTATGATCTATTTACCTGAGGATCAACCTTTTAGTGTCAAGAATGTGATAACTGATGTACCGAGACTCCATCACCCAGCAAGCAACATGATCATTGAGTGTTTATTTACCCTGAAAAAGTTCTTCACTTTCCTCACCGTGCTGATTGCATTTTCAAACCTAGCCTATGTGTCATGCACAGCTGTGAAAAAAACTATTTCTAGATTCACAGACCTCTAATACTATTATATAACATCCGCATGCTAAGTGCTATCCATGCGCCTTTGCTATACGAAGTCAATGACTATTAAAATGGAAAGACTCTGGTGGTCCTGTGTGGGGAAACTCCCTCCACACTATGCTATGATACAGACTCGCCATGTTGCCGGGGCCATGACAACAGCAATCATTAATGTTAGATGAACCATTCCTTCTTTTCAGAAGTTAAGCTGTGTTCATATGAATTTAAGAAAAGAGAAAAGCATCCATTCTTGCATACCCTGTAACCACGCCTTCCCTCATTACTCTGTGATGGTCACCTTACTGGTGACTGTGGCTCTCCTGTTTCTCCACTTCCGGAGGCTTTTATATTCTCCTATACACATCCACTGTTCTACCTTGTGTATAAACTTTAACTTATATCTAGGATGACATTCTTCACTTATATAATTCAGTTATAAATTATAACTGTGCTTCTGTAATGCTCCCGACTCAATTAGAAGGCGAGAGAATAACTTACATTTTGATTATGAACAGCACCACATGTATTGGGGGCTCACATGGTGGTTGATGGGCTCTGGGGGGAGAAATTGGATCCTGGGGTCTCTGAGCCAGTGAATGAGTCCCTTGATGAGTTTGTCATATGCTGACATTAGGCAGGGTAGCAGAGAGTAAGCGGGACCTTGTTAAAGGTGGTCGATCATTGGTGGATTCCATCTTGCCCTGGCCCTTCCTGCCTTCCCTCCCTCTACTCATCTTCCAGGAGGCAAGTACAGAGAAGTTTGTGCACACATGGTACTCTGTTCACGATGGTCCAGAATCAGCAGCTGTCAAGGAGTATGAAGTAAAACCCCGAGACCGCGAGTTATCTTTCTTCCTCTCTAAATTGTTTCTCTCCTGTATATTGCCACAGGGACAAAGTCTGACTCACACGGGGTACTCCTCAAGAGGACCCAATGCTGTTCAGCATCCATTCCACTCCCCTCTGGGGCAGTCTAGAACTGCTTTGGAGTCACTGCCCGGGGCCGAGAGGAATGCCGAACACTCATTTTCAGAAGCAAAGCTGACCTCATGTTCTGATGACAGCCCATGGGTGGCCACTGTGGTCAAGTAAACCCCAAGTCCTTCTGGGAAGCACCAATCCAAAGGCCTCATTCCCCACACTGAAGCAGAGCCTCTTTCCATAGCCAGCTTGCAGAACCTCTAACTCACAGCTGTCACAGGAGACTTGGGAGGACCCAATCCTACCTCATACACCCCAGCGCGTGGAGAGCTGCTCTTCAGACCCTGTGCCAAGCGCTTTTGCACACATTGTGCCATCTGTAAGTCATAGTAACACCGTAGGCTACTGGCTGTGAAACACATTTCATACACCGGAAAACGGATAATTTTACATAGCTTCTTCATGGTGTGTAATAGATCAGTATTAGCTCAGGACCCCCAGGACTAAGTTCTCAGCACAAAGGAGATTGATTTGCCCCAGAGGGACAGAGGACAGGGAATAAGAGACAAAGAAAGGAGATAAAGGGCAAGGGAGAAGGGGAAGAGAACAAGAGAAAGGTGGGAGGGATATTTGTCCGGGAGGGACAAGGACTGCCTCTGGATAGAGAGGAGACAGATGTGGTCCGGAGGCAAACAGTGGTTTACAAAGGTAAAAGGCGAAATTCTGTGTTAGGATGAGGTGTTTAATTTTATTTGGACATGTTAATTAGGTGAGTCGAAGCGGGCTTTTGATTGCTAGACATTAATACTTCTATATCTGGACCTTGGTAGTCAGCCTCAAGAGTCGAGGAAGTGGCCAAATAAGGGAATAGATCTCGGTGGCTAGGTTTAGGAATATAATAAAATGTGTGTGTGTGTGTGTGTGTGTCTATGTGTGTGTGTGTGTGTGTGTGTGTGTTTGGCAAGGCAAAGGGAATGGGGTGGGGGAAGGGCAAACCCTAGAAGAACCATACTCGCCACACTCAAGGTGGCCAGAGTCCCCTCTAGGTGTTTATAAGTGACGGAGCTGGTACTTGAGCCAAACAGAAGTTTTAGTTATTTTCCATTGTTCTTCTAACACTTGAACTTGATCTAATATGTAGTCTATGTATAGGAAGCTGTTGCCAACGGTGTCTTCTCAATGTGGCTCATCCTTCCCTACCTCTTACACAGGTGACCAGCAATGCTATTGGTATTGAATTAGAGTGGATATTTGATCAAATATCCAATACATTGTTAAAGTTTGGTGTTTCACTTCGCTTCTACGCATAGGGCTAAGACTTATGAATTAAATGTAGGGTCTTGTACTATACACCTAGTCATTTACAGAGAATTAAAGCTTAGGTGCAAAGTAACATCAGACCTCCAGATGGCAGCAGAGAACTGAGAAAGAAAACCCAGGCAGGCATTTTCAATGAGCCTTTGTCTTGTTTCTAAGAGGTGGGCAGGCGGAGGGAAATAGCCCCCTGTTACCCAGCCATTCTTCAAGGAAGGGGACTGTCTGATGACACATTTTGCAAATGTCCAGTTGCTAGAGACACACGATTGGAGAACTTTGTGAAGCAAACGCAGGCCTTGCATTTCTGCAGGCACCCTGAGAGTCAAGAGGGTAGTCCTGTAGGCTGTCTCAGGGACAAAGTGCTGACAGATAGATGTGTTGCAGAAGCCATCGCTAAAGCTTTGGTTGCAGTACAATCAGATACACAGGGATACCTGCAGGAAAACAGGGAACCGAAGAGGCCCCCCCCCCAGCCTTCTCATTTACAATAGCAAGTCCTCTTCAGGCCTCTTATTAAGCCCAAAGAAACAAAGAAACAGCGAACCGTGCTGGAAACTGATAGTGCTCCTCCAACTGCCAGCAGAGTTGGGGAGATGGGTCCCCAAATACAAGGTGAAAGTCATCGCATCGTAATACAATCAGAGATGTAAGTCATGTCCTCAGAGCAAATGAACGAGAAGCATTGGTCCAGCTGACAGGGTGGGTAGGGCTGTAACTGACAGCCGGTACCCGGCTTACATCCTTCAGCTGCTGATTAGTTCATCTTTTGAACCCAAGCTGTAAAGGAGCCTCTTATGCGAGCATTGTTAGTTTGTCTCAGCACAGCCTGGGGCACAGCACCACACCCCCACCCACAAGAGCAACCCTGCTAGTCAATCCATAAATCATGGCTTAGCTCTGGAACAGAGACACTAGCTGGGCCAGAGTCCGGGGTGCAGGTAGGAACCCCGATTGCAGTTTTCCTGGATAATCTCATATCTTTTCTCCATGCAACTTTGATGGCAATGCCACCCTCTGCCTCTCCCACCCTCCTATCTAAAATGATTCTTCCTCGCACATTCTCACATCTCCCATTTTTTCCCATTTAGCGCTTATCAAAATGAATTCACTTGATTTTACCCTCCTTTGTCTGCCTCTCCTGCCTGCAGCTATTGTTGAAGCAGGCACCACCTCTTCTGCCTGCCTCCTCCCGCATCTCCAGCTTGGGGTAGAGCCTGTGGCATGTTGTAAAAGGCTTGGTAAAACAGGACAAATGGCTGAACGATGACAGATAGGTGGGCCCATCTCTCTATTTCCTTCTGGTTATGAAATCTGATTCAAAATATAAAATTTAGGATCAAAGCTATTACGGGAGAATATTAAATCCATATAAATAACCAAAATGTGCCTTGAGAAAAAAAAAACAAGAAAAGATTATAGAGAATGGAAAAGATAATCATCTCGACAGGGTTTAAAAGCAGATGATGAAAATGAGAACCCAGAAGCATGCGAGCCCTGCTGCAAATGCTCCACATGATTTCTGGGGGAACAGGCGACCAGGGTGAACGAGGAGCAGCTGGGTACGCCTGCTGTTTTATCTGGAGGTGTGCAACTGCACAGACAGCTCACGAGTTCACAAGGATTCTCTTTATCCTGGTGAGTGTATTACAAGGGATTGCTAGCGAACGTCCGCGTGTGCTGGGGAAGACTGTCTGTCTGTTCCTCTGAAGCTTTCTCAAGAGCCAACTCAGACCAGCTTGAGTTCTTCTTACTCCAACAGACCACACTGGCTATGGAGTGGCAAACAGCAAGCGGGGTTACCTAACCTCTTCCTCATCCTTCGCAAGGCAAGCATTTTAAAGGCCAAGGATGTCGGCTCCCATCCACTGCGTCTTCTCTGTAGGGCCGATGAGTAGAAAAAGCGATTGGCTAAATAGTTGTTCAAACAAATGGACAGATACATCAAGTACTTAGACTCCAAGAATGGTCACCCATGTTTCTGGACATCTTTTTCCTGTTTCATCCTGCATGACCTTGTCTTGTCCACGCTAAGTTTTGCTCCCCTTTCCAAACAAAAGGCTGAGGCTTTACAAAAACACAGCTACAGGGTTCAGGCAACCTCTTCTGGCTTCCCAGGAGCCAGTGCGTGCGCACGCGTGCACACACACACACACACACACACACACACACACACACACACACACTGAATCTTAAAAAAATGATGCAGTTCTATCATTAAGCAAGAATTAAGCAGTAATATTTGCACTAGTCACTTTTCTCACCGCTAGGAAAAAATAGTCGATAACGGCACTTAAAAAAGGGAGAATTTATCTAGTCTCAGAGTTCGCAGCTACAGTCGGTGGCAGAAGTCTGTAACATTTCATCTGCGGTCAGGAGACAGAGGTGAAAGCAACTCACTTTCTCCTTTACATTCATTTCGGGATGTCGACCTATGGGAAGGCACTGCCCACGTTCTGAGTGGGTCTTCCCCTGCCAGTTCAACCCCATAGACATAACCAGAGCTAGGGCATTCCGAATGAAGTCGGGCTAATGTGAAGATGGACAGTCACAGCATCTATGACCAGCTGCCATTTTTAGTGAGGTTCCATTGTGTGCTGTGGGCCATGAAGGGAAAAGGAAGTCTTTGGCCAAGAAATACCTAGAAGCAAATTCCCAACGACCCGAGTTCAAAATGGTGAATGCTGAACCTGGAGGCCCTTTTTTGGTTCCTGCCAGACCAGTTATGAATAATGCAGAATACATTTTGATCAAAGGCAACCAACTAACTTGCTGGACACGTTGGATTTGGTGTCACCTGGAAACATCTCTTTCCTACCCTTCTGCAAACTGTCTTTAAACCATTTATTAGTCACGTTGCCTTTTCCATCTGTTAATGACATCACAGTCAGCTTCCCAGCTTTTCGTTCACACTTGACCCCAAGAGCAACCTCATTTCAGGGTAGGCAGAGTCTGCCACAGTGCTCCTGTATTATTTCCAACTCCAGAACAGTGTTGTGAACACCTTTATGAGAAATGTCCACATCTGCCAGAAACGTTTAATCAGGCATGGTTTGATATTTGCTCTAAAATATTTCAAAAAAAAAAAACAAAACAAAAAACAGAAGGAAGATGACCCACAGGGCACAACCAGATGTGGCTAATGGTTGGAGCTGAATGGTGCATACTTTGGGGGTGAATTGTACTCTTCTCTCTTACTCTTGCACATATTTAAGAATGAAATGTCTACTCTAAGATGTTTTGTGACAGTCTCATCTAATTTAAACATGAAGGGGACTCCCGTCTCTTTATGCCCATCCCCCCCACCTCCCTAGAGCTCACTCCCCTGATCCTGGACTCTCTGAGGGCAGAGGGGGTAGGACCAGTCTCTTCAGGGTTAGCAAGGATGACTCTTCATTCCTTCTCCTCATCCTTATTTCTCCTCTGCTGACCCTCATATTTCTTGGGGTTTTCTTTGGGGGGGGCGGTGTACAGTTAGGAGACACGCAAAGGAAAAGGGGAAAGTCCTATCCTAACTGACTTTAACGTGTTCTGCCTGGACTCCACATGATTAACTTGCTCTATTTGGATGCCGTGTGAGTAATTTATCCCATTTGGATGTCACCGATGCCTGCTTTGGTGGCTTTGCATGAAGGTCCTTTATAAACTCCTCAAAAGGCTTTTGCGGAACCTGGTCATTGCTACCTGCTTCACTGTAACCCGGGTTGTTAGACATGTGTGTCCTGCCTGCTGCAGTCTGGGTATGTGCGAGTCACTTCACACTATCAGTTTGACACATCCTAAACAGGAAGAGAGTCTAAGTGAGGAGTTATCTCTCTCAGGACCTCTTCAATCTGACCGAGCAGAGCCTGTTTTGTTCTTTGCCCTTGACTGTAGATGTGCTGTGACCAGATGTTGAGTTCCTACCTTGACTTCCCTCAAGTGATGGACTTTCTCTTAGAATTGTAAGGCAAATAACCCTCCCCCCCCGATGGTGTTGCCCATGGTCAGGGTGTTTGTAAGAACTGGAATGGGGTACTTCTGCTCTCCAAATTCATATGTTTCCATCACAGAAGGTGATGGTGATATGACACAGGACCTCTGAGGAGTGAATGGGCCCCGAGGCAGAAGGCTTCACGGATGACACTGGTGGCCTTACAAGAGGGGACTCCAGAGATCTGCCTCATCCCTCTGCCATGCAAGGATGCAACATGGCCATACCATGTGTCTGGAATGAGGCTCTAGTTTGACAGTGCTTTGACCTGGATTGTGGAACTGGGAAGAATAAATGTTTATTGATCATACGCCAAGTTTCTGTCTGTTTTGTGAGCACAGCTTGAATGAACTCCTCCTGAATATCAGCTTGAATTCTGCTAGGCGAGCATTCGACTCCACCGTAACTTTACTCGCCCTTAGCATTTTATTTAGAACTGTTTGCTTTGTTGTTTATTTTTGAGTTTGTAGGTTAATTATAATTTTCTCCCTTCCCCCCCTCTCTCCAGACCCTCTCATAGACTCCTCCCCACTCCCCTTCAGTTCCATAGCCCCCTTTTCATTAATTTCATGCCCGTATGCATTTGTATATATTGCATATTCTTAAATATAACTGCTAAGTCCTTATAATGCTGCTTGCGTGTATGTGTTCAGGGCTGATGACTTGGCCCTGGACAGCAAACGTGAGCTGAACAAGGATGACACCGCACACTGACAAGAAAAAGCCCACAAAGTCTCTACCCACACAAAGATCCACTGGCAAGTATTCAGTAAACCTGGGAGCAGGAGATGGGGCCCTCTTCAGGGAAGAGCACAGCAAATCATTGCTTGCTTTTTAATTAAATGAAATAACACGAGGGGCCTCAAGAATAAAGAAATATGTAAACTCCTAAAAGAACAAAGAGTGCATACTTCTTCCAACAGTAAACAACGGGTGACAGAAGGAGAGTGGCTATTCCGTCATCTACATGAATGAAGAGAAAGAGAGAGAGCGAAAGAGCACAAGCTAATTAAGGTAAATAAAAACCAAATAAATAATAACATGAGAAGGTGAAAGACTGAGACACACCTATACAAGTCACAAGTCCCGCTGCGAGATGAAAGAGAAGCCCGTTTGGCTAGATGCTAGTAGAGCAAAGATGTAGAACAATATCAACACTCAGAATAAAAAAACCGCGGCGAGTGACAACCAGGCAAACACTAACCAAAGAACTCCAGCAAAAGCGTTCTTTATATAAAAATATCAGAGTATAGAAAATTGCTAAGTAACAATAAGCCTTGGACTTCATGAAAGAGAGACAGTTTTAAACACAATCACTTAGAGTTATATCAAGATTTATAAAACAAAACCAGCTAGATGCAAGAAAATATAAGGAAACTATCATATTTAGAAAACGTCACTAGCCTTAGCAGTAATTATAGACAAAGTGGATCTATCCCCCACTCCCCCAGCCTTTATCACAGACTGGAAAATTTGATAAGACAGTTGATATTTAGTGGCCCGTTATGTAAGCAACACCTAATAACTAAGGAATCTATTTTTTTTTCTCAAACCACAGGGATGGTTGCAAATTTTGGGAAAGTTTAAGGCACAGAGAAAGTTTTAGCCCCTTTAAAATAAAGATAAGTATTTTCATCCAGGCATCCCATCTCACCATAGTGCAATTAAAGCCCGGAAGTTACAACAGAAGGACAGGGAAAAGCACGGTGTGTGCTAAGGCATTGAAAAACTCCCGAATCAAGTACACAGAGATGGCGAAGTTTAAAAACTAGCACTAAACGGTAATACACACGTTACAATATGACTTCCCCCCCAAGACTGTGAAGAAAACAATAAACAGATTGGGGATGAGTTGGGCATTTCTTATAGACACGTTCTTAAGGTCTTGATGCCGTTCATGAAGCACATTTTGTTACGAATTGATGCACACCAGGGATGATTTTTATCATGGCGCTGATCTCTAATTTTGGCATCTCCAATTTTAAATTATGGTCTCAATCTTGTTCCCCCAAATACACATGCTGGAGTCCTCCTGTGGTTTGACTGTGAATCGCCCCAGCTGCTGACCCTGATTGAGAAGGCTGTGGACTTTCACTGGAGGAAGTAGGTCCCTGGGGGTGGGTGTTGCCTGGCCTCACTCCTTACTCTTGGCTCCTTGATGGCTGATGCACTGTAGTCATCTGGCCTCCTGCTCCTTCCCTGCCTTCTCTGCCAGGAGCCAGGTCCTTCCTGCTGGGACAGAAGGATCTCCATCAACTACAAGTCAGAGCAAACCGTTTGTCCCCTACGTTGCTTTAGTCAGGGATTTTTGTCACAGCAATAAGAGCATCTAAAGCAAGCCCTGGTGACTGGTGACAGAGTGTGAAGTGTGAAGCGGGGGACTTTTAAAGTGTCCCAAAGACAAGATGAGGTTATTATTAAAGACCCCAATCTAATGACCCCTTTTCTTGGAAAGACAGGAGCACAAGGGGCACAGCAGAAGGTAGAGGGGTGGTCGTGTGGGAGGAGGTGGCCATCTCAGGGGCTGTGAGGCTGTTCCTTCTGAATCAAGGCTCGTGAGCCTCAGAATGAGAAGAAAACCTTCAAGACTCTGGAAGTCGCGACAACTTAAGAAGCTGAAAAGTTTGGAGAATCCACAGGCTCTTCCTCAAGGTCATAAATACAGCAAACTGTGGCTGGGGACGGCTGGGGAATGGAGACTCTTCAGTGGACTTGATTGCAGGTTGTGCGGCCAGCTTCAGGGACATAGGTTTTGTGACTCAGGCCAGGAGGGCTCTTCAGTATGTATCTGCTTTTGGGTGATCTATGCTGATGTCAGGATGGAAGTAAAGTCACTGTCACCAAGCCAACAGGTGGAATTCTTTCTTTGGCCTGTTATTGATGTTCTATCTGGGGTGAACAGACATTTGTTCAAGCCACCATAGGGGAAAAAAATCACAAAACAAGGGTATTAGCTACTTTTATATTACTGTGACTATCATTCCGCGACAGACAGAGGGTCTCAGTCAATCATGTTGGACAGGACCCAATGGAGTAGCTGAGATCATGTTGGCAGAGTAAGTGGCAGATGCTTTTCATATCACAGTGGGACAGGAAGCAGAGAGCATGTCGGGAAGTCGGCAGGGATAGCATACTCCCAATAACCTGCACCCTGTGACTTATTACCTCTAGGTAGGCCCATCTTCCCAAGGCTTTAGGAACTACCGAAAATAACATGGCCAGTGGCCATGTCCTGTGACAGACATTTCACACTCAAACCATTCCGCCAGGGAACAAAGCTTCCAAAGGAACCAACCCTACTTGGTACACTGCATTTATACTTTAGACCGCAAGCCTGCCAAAAGTAAATCTATGTTGCTTAATCAACTCAATCTCCGGTATCTTATTATGGCAGCCAGAACAAACCAAACCACTTCATGTTCAAACAAATTCACGGTTATTAGGCAGTGACTTGTACCCATGCCCTCCCCCAAGCTGAATGCTGAAGCCCTGTGCCCATCTTACTTAGAGGACCTTTAACAGAGGTAATTACGGTTAAATGAGGTTCTAAGGGTGATACCCTAATGCAACTGGGCAAGGGAAACTGAGGCTACTCCTTTGTTCCCCCTCTCTCCTCTCCTCTTCTGCCTTTTCTTCTCCCCCTTCCTCCTTCCCTCCCTTCCTTCCTCCTTCTCCCTCTCTCTCCTTTTCTCTACAGAGAAAGGACCAGCTGAGAACACTCTTAGATGTGCATATGAGCCAGGGATGGAGATCTAAGGAGAATCCTACCCTGCAGGCTGCTGGTGCCTTATTGTGAACTGGCAACCCTAACTGAGACAGCGCGATGTGCCGCTCCGGCCCTTAGTCTGCAGGGCCCCTAGTCTGTCTTACACCAGCCCTGGCAGAGCAATGTGCTTCCTGAGCTCAATCTCATCCTAGGCTCCCAGGTGGTTTCCATATGTACCTCACAGAAAATGGAACCTCAAAGACCACATTCTAACGAAGGCCGCTGGTAGATCCTGTTCCCGTTTACTTCGAGTGGCCGTGTATTCATCTCTCCTTGGATGTAATTTCAAAAATAGCCACGCCATAGCCAGAGTCTGGGAGAGGCAAGACAAGGGTTCTGCTGATTCTTCTGCTTAGCATTAGGATTTAGGCTGTAACTGGAGACTCCGAAATCCCTGAGGCCCTTAACCTCCCCTTACTCCCCCACCCTTAGTGTGATCTCAGAGGGGACACCCTTTGCTTTTCCTTTCATGTGGCCAAGACCAAGAAACTAAAATGACGACTCCTAATGCTGGAGGCTCTAAGTTCAGACAGTTCGCCCTGGTCACAGGGAACGGAGGCAGGGGTGTATTTCTTGCATCTGTTCCAAGACCTCTCTCTGCCACTAGCTTTGCCTGGAGCATTTCACACTCAAACACATTAATGCCACAGTGCTTGGGAGGTCAGGAGATGCTTGAGTGTCTGTCACTCTGCTGATACCGTGGTTACCAAGACCAAAGAAAGCTATGATCTCTTCAACTGCTTTCTTAACCTCAAAACCGTGCAGGTCGATTAAGACGGAGAGGGTAATTCCACCTTCCTAGTAGAAAGCAAAAATACAAAAACTGATCCAATCTTTCAAACCTGGCATAACAATTCATAGACACTCAGTAAAATATATGACCTATTTTGGTGGATAAAATAGAAGCATCAAGTTAAGACATTTGAAAATCATAGAATAGCTGACAGTAATGCTATCCCCATGCCAGGCTAACCTGGAGTTCACTATGTAGCCCAGGCTGGCCTCAAACTCACGGCAATCCATCTGCCTTAGCCTCCCAGAAGCTGGCATTAAAGGCGTGAGCCATCACACCCAGCATAAATAAGGTAATGCACTAAGTAGCATCAATTTTTTTTTTTTGTCTCCAGCAGATCTAGGAGTTGAAGCCAAACTCTCCCAAATGTTGGATGACCTCTCTAACCACGAAGTCACATCCACACACAACTCCCTTTGTGTCCGTTCACAAATCACAGTTGCTCATTTTCTAAGGAACTCCTATAGGCATGGAACGGCAAAAGCGTTTATTAATAAATGCCTGCAGAAAGTTTGTAAAGTCTTCCTCTGTGGAAGTCTACAAACTGGTGCCCGCAGCAACAGTCTGTCTCTGTGATCTGTATTTTAGAGCCGTTTTTATCCAAGCAGCAGAGAGCTATGACATGCAGAATTTTGGTAATAATTGAAACCCTTAATTATATCATAAAACTATCCTTGTCACTACACCATGCAATGCTATTATGCCTGTCACTCGAATACATCTTCACATAGGACTTTTGCTGAAATGTCATTTTCCTGATAAAATTTCAGCAAATGCAATAAAAAGCAGATGTCAGTTTCCACGAGAGTCACTCAATTATAAGATGTTGTGGTAGTTTTTTTTTTTTTGGTTGTTTTGTGATATTGACCTGAACCCATTGTAATAGCAGCATCGATGTAGTGAGCCGTTAACTCAGTTATCAGTCGGTCTTAGTGGGCAGGCTTGTGAGTAGTGGCTGGACTAGGGCATTGGACAGGGCAAACTTGGCTGCCAATAGACAACCTAGAGTCAAACTTATCATTGCGTGTGACTAGAATTCCATATGAGAGCAAAGAATTCATGATGGGCAATGTGTTCCTGTCATCACAGGCTCTCGGTCTACCTGTGCTGACCCTAGCATGAGCTTCACTCTGAGATTGCCTTTGTTTATGATTGTAAATGGTTCTGGTGGCCCAGGCAACATAATTTGGTTTAGGTAATGTCCAGAACCAGCGAAGGCTCTTCTCTTTGTACAGGAACCATCAGAGGGACCACTTGGCAGACAGATTCCTGATGCTATGTACTTAACAATCACGCTGTGACTCCTGAGCTGGTGAGGACATCGATGGGGGCGTTGATCACTTGGACTCTCTCTGGACATGAAGGCCAAGGTCTATTCCCGAAAGGAAGAGTGGAAACTTGAACAAATACAGCTCTGAGAGAGAGAGAGAGACTCCCGACAGACCCTTCCCCGGGTCTGCTGTGGGCCAGCTGAGTCTGGAGAACACAGAAGCTGCAGTGAAAAATAAATCCTCTTCTGAGCCTCAAGGAGGGTATAGACAATCGTAAACAAAATAAAAAAATAATGACTTATTAAGTCATTAATAATGATGGTTTGTGGCTAGTGAGTGTTGTATAAGATCAGAAGGGAAATCACCTGTAGGTAGATGCTCATGGGAAAAATTTATACAAAAGGGGAATGAGTGGAATGAAACCATGTCTGCTCGGCCCTTTCCTTGGGCTCTGGATGTGCTGGCTTCTCCTAGAACACACTGTAGCGATAGATGCTGGCCATGCATCCTTGGAATATCTCAGATCTGCCTCTGCTTCAACCTGTTTCTCATGTCTTCAGCTTTGGTCCTTCGGAGCAAGCCTCTCTCTAGTGATTGTAGTAGAGACTGCCCAGGGTTTCTCTATCAGTATCCACTGCTAACCTTCTAAGGACCACTAATCTCCCTCCTGAGACGGCAGTGTCTGACTACCCTGCCGTAGTCCTTCCCCTTTCCCTTCTAGCGAAAACCCAAGGACTCTTCTGTGCCAGGGTATAAGGCTGAGGTCCTGCCATCCTGACCTGTGGTGCAGAATTAACTCACGTGTTTGCCATTCAGCCCACATCCGACTGAGTATGTTGTCTAACTATGCTATGGTTGGTCATCATGAGAACCAGAATACATTGTCCTAACTATGCTATGGTTGGTCATCATGAGAACTAGTGAGCTAAACTTACATGAACTATTTAGAAAATCATATGGGAAATAAATACCAGTAAAATTTAGCTGCCACAAAAATTACTGGCTTTAAAAAAAGAAACAAACGTATTTTATGGGTATGTCTGAGAATGCTTGCTTGTGTGTATGTGTCCTGCACCCGTTTAATCCCTTGGAACTGCAGTCACAGGCAGTTATGAGCCACCAATGTGGGTGTTAGGAACCAAAGCCAGGTCCTTTACAAGACCAGCATGTACTCTTTAGCCCTGAGCCATCCATCTCTCTAATACCTATTGTTGCTGTTTTGATTTCCTTACTATTCGAAAGGGCTTGAGTTTGATTGTAAAAGTAATTATGAATAACAGTATGGTGCAGGACAATTCTGTATCCTGTCAATCATGTTTTAATAAATGCTGATTGGCCAGGTAGGAAGTATAGGCGGGTCAACCAGACAGGAAGTAGAGGCAGGG
>JAQHUG010000239.1:1965886-1989741 GCA_028555095.1 Dicrostonyx torquatus | reverse complement strand
CCCAACCTACATAAGTTTTGTCACGAGAAGAGAATTAAAGTCAATGTGGAAGCTGGTGAAGTGTCTGCTTTGGAATTTTTTTTAGCTTGCCCTAGGAGTCTGGTCAATGGATCTTACATTCGAGACTGCCATTGGAAAGTCCATTTGAACCTTAATCTTATTTGTGAAACAGGAAGAACGAAACCCACTCCAGAGCACGTAGTGAAGATTAAATGAAAAATTTGAAAAAAATAAGTAAAAGCTAGTCTAACATAATAGCTTATAATGATGACCTAAAAAAAAAAATGCCGGTAAATCTGGGGCCCAGGACAATGGCGCCACCAGGAAGCAGCCTTTGCTAGTGTCTGCCTGTAAGATTCAGGTTAATTGGCCTTCAGTGTGTCCTGAGCATGGAGGGCTGCTGAAAAGCTCCCCGGGTGGTTCTCTGGTGCAGGCAGGGCAGCTTCACCCTGTTAAGAATAGTTAAAAGCAAAGACAGCTTCAAAATGATGGCTTTTAGATCTCTGTTTATCTCCATGGCTGCAGTCGACAGCTTGGATTTCGCTCCCATGAGGCTTAAAAAAGGAAACAAAATCAGCGAATGTGTGAAAGTGGTTCTTGAAATAGCTCCCGGAGAAGCTCGAATCAACACAAGAGAGAGTATGGATGAAACGAACACGATTCTCCCACTGTTCTGGCTTTCTCAGCCACAAATGAAGTCATCGGCTAACCTAGATACAGCAGCTTGAATTCCTTTCTGGGGAGCTGCATCCTGTGGCGGTCTCTTCCGCTTTTGTTAAAGCAACAAATGGGCAGCAACACACGTGTGAACGTATTTCAATCGCACGGAGGAGGAACACTGAAGACCATGTGTGCCCGACACGCAGGGCACTACCTCCGCCTCCACCGTCGCGAATCCCAGGCAGCTTTCTGTTCTTTTGCCTTTTGCCCTTTTCTGACACGTCTTCAAGGTGTCCCGGCCTTCACTTGTCATCTCATGGCTGTTGGAGTGGATTTCAGATTCAACAATTCTTCCTCTCGGTTCCTGGATTTCTTCTGAGAAAAAAAAAAAAGCTACTGAATCCTGGGCTATAGAGCTCAGATGTTGAGTGACTGAGTGAGCCCACACAGGATGACCCCTTTCCTGAGACACCTTTTGGTTCTGTGTGATTTTTATCAGTACATGGAGAGGAATACTTTTGTCCTTTAACCCTTGTTTATAAACTGGAAACCGTCACCTGCAGCAGTTAGCAACAGCCGTAGCTGGTCAGATCCAAAGGAAGGAGGAAGTGCCCCAAGTTGCGCCAGTGAGTTCAGAGGTCCTCAAATACCGACTTCACTTCAATGTGTGTTTTACAGAAGTAAAGCCACAGTCTGTAGTTTTCTTGAATTGTTTTTGACTTGTTATTGAAATTCTAGTCTTTTCTTTGTAAGAGTTACTTTATTTTATGTACGTGGGTGTCTGCCTGCCTGCATACCTGTACCAAGTGTGGGCAACACCTGCGGAGGCCCGAGGAGGGCATGGTATCTCCTGGGACTTGAGTTATAAGCCTATGGGAGCCACCAGGTGGGTGCTGGGAGTTGAACCAGGGTCCTCTGGAAGAGCAGGAGATGTTCTTAATAACCCACCCATCTCTCCAGGCCCTATTTTTATTCTTGTTTGCTTTTACAAGGTTTTCCAGTTCCCCTACTTTAAAAGTTGTGTGCTTTACAAAGTTATCGTTTTGAAAAGGTGTCAAGATTAATTGTTAGGCTCTTGAGAAAAGGTTTCATGTTTCTCAGGCTGGTCTTGAACTCACTATGTAGCTGAGGATGACCTTGAACTTCTGATCCTCTCTCTGAATACTAAATACTGGGCTTGTAGGCGTGTGCCACTGTGACCGGTTTGTTCAGTGCTAGGGTTTAGACTTAGGGCTCTGTTTACTCCACCAGCTGAACCACATTCTCAACTCGAATGTGTCAGAATTAATTAAAAAATTTTTGTCTTCTCTCCAAACTCTGACTCTCTGCCATTACTCTTATGCACCAATACCTGGGGCATTGACTGGAGTTCCATGATCTGATAGTTATCTTTTTAATGGAACAGGAATTGGGTGAATGCATTGAGTCTTACCAACCACGAATCTGAAGTCTTCCCACATCTGTTTCGAGTCTTATCTCCTGTAGGCAAAGGCTGGCATCATCCCAGTCCTATATTCCTAATTGTATGAAATTTGTCCTTTACATATAAGCACTATCTTTCATTTCTTTTTGTATTATCCATCCATTATGTCTTTCTTTTTCCTTTTTTTTTTTTAAGGCATGGCCTCAGCCATATAGTTCAGGGTGAACTAATACTCGCTATGTAGCCTAGGATGGACTCAAAATCGCAGCCATCCTCCTGCCTCAGCCTACTGAGTGCTGGAATCAAATGCCTGACTCGAGTTAGTCTGCTTACATCTGGACTGTGGACTGGGACCGAGGACTGTGATTGCAGTTGTATGGCTCCTCGCTCAGTTGAAGGGATAAGGGAATCAGCTCTTTGTGTTACAGACTGCATGCAGGTACCACAGATGAGAGGCGGTGCCTCAGACCCAACGTGACGTGGGTCTCTTCCTGAACCTAGATGGAGGTAGGATTCCTTTTTGTTTTTTGAGACAGGATTTCTTATGTAGCTTTGGAGCCTGTCCTGGAACTAGCTCTTGTAGATCAGGCTGGCCTCGAACTCACAGAGATCCACCTGCCTCTGCCTCCTGAGTGCTGGGATTAAAGGTGTGCGCCACCACCACTCAATTGGAGGCAGGACTCTTAAAGGACTATCATAAAACACCTTCAGACGAAAGGGAAAACTTCCCAGGAAGGGCCAGGGCGGGCGAGGTTAGCCAATACTCCGAGCCTCTCTCTTTCCCAGACTATCCAGTGACACCTGGGACCGGAAAAGGGACAATGGTTTCAACTGTTCAAGGGGAACCCACTCACTCACCCTTCTGAGAAAATACTGTCCAGTTGACCCTGAGCTCACTGGAGACAAAATATGGAAATAATGAGAGCCTTTCTGGGGAAGGCCAGAAAGCCATTGTGGGAAGAAACATATCTGGGAACGTTTTCAGCCTGTTTAATTTTGCAGTTAAGGGGCTGGGGAGATGCTGAAGCTGGTAAAGTATTCGCTTTGCAAACGCCAGGACATGAATGCGAATCCTGGGGCCCCATAAGAAGCTGGATATGGTGGTGTGTGGTTTCTACCCTAGCCCTGGGGGCGGGGCATAACCACACAGTTCACTGTCAGTCAACCTTGTCCACATAGCTGCCTCTAAAAATGGCGAGGTTATCTGAAGACCAACAGCCAGTGCTGTCCTCTGACTCTACTGCATACACGTGCACACGCACTTGAACAAACACACACACACACACACAGCGTCAAATCAAGCCATTATCTTTCGTGTTGAATTCTTTATTTTGCAGGGCTACAGATACATACTTGCTCTACCACGGAGCTACCCACCGCCATGGATATGAAAAGAAAAAGGCTTATTTATCTGGGGCATTTGCCGTGTGTTCTAGGAAGGCTAGCCATAGTAGCTCCTCATTTGAATCTCTTCCCTTTCCAGTAGAAGTGAGGTCGTATTGTATTGTTTAATACATTTCCCTATTTGTTTTAAATGGGCATTTGTCTAACCTAAACTTATCTTTGTTTTGTTACGAAAATTCTTTTTCAGATAACATAAATACAGATTTATGTTTTTGGCTCAGTGCATAGGTTTCGTCTCTCACATAAAAACTTTAATCTGTTTATAGTTGCTTTTCTGATTTTCTTCTAGAGACTGGGATATGCATATTTACTCAGTTATACTCAGTTTCTCAAAGGAAAAAAAACCCGATATTTTCTAGTTTTTAATCTACTCTTCCTATGGGCCTCCATAGACTTCCATTAAATTGGAGTCAGGCAAGGGATTTAGTAAAACTGTCTGGGTCCTTGTTCCTGTGGGTTGAACACTCACATTTCCAGATTCCCCTCTCACTTGTCCCCTTGGGAAGCAGAATCTGCTGGGGGAGTGAGGGAGAGGAGGTTCCTTGACCCGGCAGGTGGGACATCCGGAGCCAAGCTCTGGTGGCCGGGAGGCTGGACGCAGCTTCTTTAGACTGGTCTGTGATGGGATCACAGGACTACCATCTTCCTCCCAGAGATTCGCAGGAGCTGTGCCTGCTCCCCTACATGAGAAGGGCTGGCTGAGTGGGGACACTTGTCCTGGGGAGCAGAGTGAGGTGAGAGCTCATTGACAGACTCTGTGACACATTTGGCCAATCCTCACCACGAAGGCAAGAGTTTGAGTGGGTTTTAGCATAATATACCCACTACACTGGCGAGGGAAGACCCCCTACCCTCGGGTTAGGATGGAGGCAGGATATGTGTCCCTTCTCCGGGACAGGGGAGGCTGCCCTGACTTATCATGTATGAGCCCATGGTTGGTGTGTGGCTGTTTAGTCCTGGAGGGGAGGGAAGAGGCTGAAGAAGTAAATGGAGCTCCCAAGGTCAGGAAGCTTCTAAGAGTCACGAGCCTCATTCCCGTGGATCCCTAAGCAGTAATAATTACGAGGGAAGGGACTCAGACTGGCCAAGCTGCCTAAAGTTGTATGGGGAGTCCCGTGGATGCAGCTTCCATGAGCTGTTGCCCGTGCTGGGGCAGATTTGTTTGGTAATAAAACTTTGAGTGAAAGGCGACCCTGTAGGTGACCTCTCTCTCACACTCCTGTAAGTAGATCGTTATGCTCTTGGAAGTCACCCGGGTCAGACACAGGCTCACTAGGGTAGACCGAGGAGGAGTCACTCCTTCAGCTTACTCAGTGTCCATCTGGCTTGAGCTCTGTAGCCCCAGGAAAAGCCAGCACTAACGGAGGTAGGTACTCCAGACACACAGAGCTACATGAAGGGCCGCGGGGGGGGGCGGGGGGGGGATTTAGCAGGAAAGTGTCTGGCAGAGCAGATGCGATGCGGGATACTTGATCACACTGTAACACTCTGAGACTGTGAAGAAAGTTAACCTTGAATCAGGGGACTCTGACTCTGTCTCTACAATGACTAGCTGACTGGAATGAGCTATAGAGATTTTGGAGGACCCAGGATGAGATAGAGAGGACAGGGAGGAATAGGGAGGGGCTCTGAAAGATTCACAGGTCTTTTCTATTTGGGAATTGTGGAGGGGGGGTGAGCTGGTCATTCTTCCACCACCTTTGTGATTTAACAGGTTTTGGCCCCATTATCCGACTGAGTTTTTATTAATAACAGAAGAATTTAGATAAATGCTTCACAGATGACTCTGCAGGCTCAGGAGAGAGGTCGGATCTACGGTGCTCATGAGAGGATTGGATTGGCTATCCAATGACCAAAACCTGCTTCCCAGAGATTAGCAAGAGCTGTGCCTGCTCCTCTAGTTGAGAAGGGCTGGCTGGGGAAACGTGCCCTGGGGAGCGGAGTGAGGTAAGAGCTTGTTGACAGGCTACATGAGGTTCTCCAGGTAGCACAGAGCAGTGGGGTTGGGGTTTGGGTTTGTAACAGGTTCTTATGTCCTTCCCCAGCGCCACAGCTCTGGCTTTCTGTGGCAGCATCTGTGGTGAGTGGACACCTGATGCCCTGAACAGCACCCATGGACTGCTCTACCACCCTGTGGCCTTGTTCAGTTATCCTATGAAGTCTGAGATGAAACTCTAAGCAAACATTAGAGGCTTCCAGGAGCAGGGTGTGGTAAGGAGCGCTACCCTCCGCTCTCTTCTTCTTCTGTGGCATGGCTCTGGGGAGATGTGGCTGGTGTCTGACAGTTTTCTCTTTCAGAATATCTGTAAGTCTGCCTCCTATTTGGTTCAGGGGATTGTGTTTAGAATTACAAAGTCAGATTGGCTATTTATGATTTTTTTTTTAGTGTTTAGAACATTTAGGCATTAAAAAAGATTAAGTTGTATTTCTTCAAAAGAATGAGCCTGAGTTCCTCTATTAAAAGTATTTCATTAGCACATGCTAATTACACATTCCCATAATTACTGCACACACTGGCAAACCCAGAATCACTTTTTCTAACTTTTTTTATTTTTAAGGATTCAAAAATTTTGTTCTGGATTCTGCTCCACCCCGCCCTCCTTCTCTCTGCAATAATCCCGAACATGGGAGGAAAAAGGCACACAGAAAAGGCAGCTTAGTGGGCAAACGGGTGTTCATGGATTGCAACGCTGATATGCACGGTGCAGTCTCACGTGCCTGAGCAGAGAATCCAGGAGCACACCAGTGTGCTCAGTGCTTGGCGGTGTTGGTGCCATGGAGCAGAAACCTCAGGGAACGGTGGGACTGCCATTAAAACCCAGGTTGCACTGTGTGGTCTGAATGTGGTTTTTTTTTTTTTTTTTTTTGAAGTGTGCTTACCTCCTCAAGGTGAGCCATCATTTAAATGTAAGCATTTAGTTTGGGTTCATCCTCTGAGCTGTTTACCTTCCTGAGTAGGCCCTGGCTGCCTCCCAGCTGTCACTGTCCCATCGCGCTTTCCTCTGTTTGTCTTTGAGTCTGTGCTGTGTATTTTTTTTTCCTTTTCTTGTCTAGTCATCACTTGTTTTAAATTCATTTAATATTATATGAGTATTTGAGATGAGAAAGAGAGAGAGAGAGAGAGAGAGAGAGAGAGAGAGAGAGCCCTTTATCCTCTCTCTTGTCCTTCCAAGGACTTCAAGACTTTCCCTTTGTTGCCAGAGGAAAAGAAAACGAAACACAGAGGCTAAGGAAGGCTAAAGTCCTGTCTTTTGAACTTCTGGGTCCCATGTCACGGTGATTTAAGGTTGATTTTTTTTCTGTGAATAATGTACCTTCTTTTTCAAACCTTTGCACTTGATTCCAGTATCAGACACAGTCCATTTCATGTCAAATTCCTCAGAAGACATGGAAAAAGCTGTGTTTTCTTCCCTTCAGTTTTGGAACCCAGACTGGAGTGCAACCTCTATTGACTCCCACAGGAGGTCCAGAGAAAGGTGCAGTCCTGGGCTCAGGGGCACAGCAGGGCTCTGCTGGGTACCAGAACCTCCGCACCTGTCTCTCTGGAGAAGGATGCTCGGATCCAAGGGAGAAGAGAAGCAACCCCTTCATGGACTCCCCAACATCCCCCTGAAAACAGGAACTGAACTAGCCTCTGCTACAGTGGCATCTCCTCACTCTTCCAGTCTAGCCTGAAGACGCTGCTCATTACAAAGATTCGTGCCTGAGTTTATAAGGGAAGAGGGGCCGTTTTTATGCCATGTCTTCAATATTCATTCAGTTCCAAACAGTGCCTTGAATATTTTAGCTCAGAATAAAGCTTTCTGAATCACGGTGTGACTTCTGAGTAGAGGAATAGGGAAGTCAACGGTGAGGGAGTGAACCACACGCTTGTTCCTCAGGTCTCATGTTCTGGCACCTGGAAAGCAGGCCATGCCTCCCAGTCAGGGTGTCCCAAAGCTGGCTCAGAAGCTCCTGCTTTCTTAGAGGCTCGCAGAGAGCAATGATGCGACTTTTAATTGAAGGCACTGTGGGGTGAACAAAGTACACATCTTGGTGCTCTGGACTTGGTCCTTTTGGCAACTATGATTGACTAGGGACTTCTAGTATATTCCTCACATCAGGTAAAAAGCTAACTAAATGCATATCCATTCAGTAAGGGATTGACCTTTAAATTAGATATTTAGTTTTGAAAATTATAGCCTTTGGCTTTATATGGGTTTACAATGTTGCCTGCCTTTTTTAAAAGGTTTATTTTTATATATGTGTATGTCTGTTTTCCTATGCGAGTACATGCTATGAGTGTTCGGGTGATGTCAGGTCCCCCAGAACTGGAAGTTATAGGTGGTTGAGATTGGCCCAACATGGGCGCTGGGAACTGAGCACAGTTCCTCTGCAAGAGCAGCAAGTGATCTCACTCTGAAGCCGTCTTTCTAGCCTCTACCATGTTACTGCTTTTATAATAAAATTTTTTTTTAAAGTTTATATATACTTATTACGTAAAACAAAACAAACAGGAAAACCAAAACAAATACAAAGGTGAGTGATTCAAACCTCATTATCTGGCATATTCCTTCCAGGAATCCTGGTGTAGATGTATTTATCCACTGTCCCTAATGTCCTAAAAGCAATACAATCTTGAAACTTCTAGTGCATTGTAAGGATGGATATGACATGTTGGGGTTTTTGCTTAAGAAAAAATGGCAATGAGCTAATACTCACTAATGAAGAGTGGTCAAATTAGTAAGACCACAGTGGAAAGACTGTAAAAATCATTTATGGGGACACACTTCCGAGGGAAGTTGGAAGTGATGACCAGGAGTCCCAAGTCTCAACTGGAGAGACACGTCTGCTCCACCGCTGTGTTGTCACACGTACTCATTCATGAAGCGTGGCTTAAAGAGAGCTTAGTGGAAAACGAAGGCCAATGCCCAATCTGATGAGTTTTTTAAAAGTCACTTGCAAGCAAGCAAGAAGTGGGATAGGAAGAAAAGACGTTCATTAGAGATGTGTAAGGAAGAGAGAGGACGAGCTTATGTTGAGTGATAGGAGGGGCGGGCGGAGCAGTGTTTGATCTCAGGGCAACGCTATCAGCTCTTTGCAATGAGCCCTTCTGCAGAGAGCTACAGTCCTGTTATTGCCGTCTGCTCATGGTCTTCCTGTCCACGTCTCCAGGGACAGCCGGCTCACTGCCACATGGGTCATTGCTTCAACTCAAGATGGTGAAAACGAACTGAGTGATTATTCTTTTCTCATTCATTTACCTAAGAATTTTTAATTTTCAATTGGGCATAATTTAAAATCTTATTTTAAAAGATTTACTTCTTTTAATCACCCGTGTGTGTGTGTGTGTGTGTGTGTGTGTGTGTGTGCTCACGTGTTTATACCACATGTGTGTTTGTGCCCAGAGTCCAGAAGACTGTGTCACAAGCCCTGGAGCTGGAGGTACATGTTGTTGGGAGCCACAAGATGCGGGTACTGTGGACTGATCTCAGGTCCTCTGGAAGAGCAGAGGGCTGGTAACCCATGAATCATCTCACCAGTCCTGATTCTATATTTTTAAACTTATACATATAACTAAAACTTTGTGCTCCTGAGTGAGGCATCATGGGATGCTTGAGTACCTGTCTACAGTGTGTAAAGTCTGACAGACTTCTGGTAAACCTCAGGTGCCACATTCCACAAGAACTTCTTGTACTGTCTTAACGGAATGGGGTTCTTGTCGGTCTGCCTTTGGCCACCTCTGGTTATCATTGTATATCCTTAAGGTCTGTCAGCAATTTCCCTGAATCTGCATTTTCTAGTTGGTTTTTAGACACTTTGCTATGTATCTTACATGTGCTGCTTAGAATCACCCTGGGGAAGAGTGAGCTGGGTATGAAGTGTTTATTAGAACTGAGACTGATAGTCCGGAAGCAAGGAAGGCTTCCTGGAGGAGCAGACCCTAGCAGAGGACGGAGGTTGTTTTATCTCCAAATTCAGATGGATAAGTAGCATCTGCAAGACCCCCATTAGTGGATGGGAACAAGGGCATGCTGCATCTCATTCACGTTGAGGGCAACAGCTGACGCCTCTTCTGGGCTTTTCTTGGTGAGCTGATTATTTCAATTTGAAATCTGCAGGTAGACAAACTTGAGTTTAAACCTGGACTTTTCTGGCTGATTTTCTCCACGAGACCTTGGCAAAGTCACACACACACGATCTGTATTGTGGTAATGGAGTGAAGACCTGCCTTCTGGGGGAACTAAAAAGATTTAACATGATTCAGCACTTGCTCTGAAATGGTTCCTCTGAAATAGATGGTTTTAGTGAGCTATTTCCCAAAGTTTACATGGTGCAGGAGAATTATTTGTATTCTGTCAATCATGTTTTAAATAAATGCTGATTGGCCAGGCAGGGAGTATAGGCAGGAAACCAGACAGGAAATAGAGGTGAGAACTGGAGAATTCTGGGAAGTGGGATGCTCCCTTGGCACTCCTGCGCAGACCACTGAAGAGGCAGGATGTGTCCCTGCCCTACTGAGAAAAGATACCAAGCCATGTGGCTAACATAAATAAGAACCATGGGTTAATATAAGTTATAAGAGCTAGTAAGAAGCCTGAGCTAATGGGCCTATCAGTTTATAATCTTATGGAGACCTCTGTGTGATTTTCTTTGGGGCTTGCCGACTGTGGGGTATCGGGCAGGACAGAAACCCCAACAAGCAGGACCCACATGTTACATTTACACATTGCAAAGAGAGAAGGAAGCAATCCAAGTGTTTACACACAGGTGCATGGACAGGAAAGCCTGGTCTATATACATGATGGGATAGTATGCCGCCCTGAAGAGGAAGGAAATTCAGACTCACATTACAACAGGGTTACCATTGAGGACGTGGTTAAGTGAGCTAAGCCTGGTATAAGAGGGCAAGATCTGAAATAGTCAAATCTATAAAAATAGAAAACAGAACATTTGTGGTTTCCAGGGCCTTGAAGGAAGGTGGATTAGGGAGGTGTCTGATGGATGGAGAGCTTCAGGTGTAAGGTGCAGCGTTCTGGGGCCTGGTTGTTTGCAACATGAATAGACTCTGTGCTGGGAACCTCCACCTGCAAATGCTTAGGGCGTGTTAGGTTGGAGAGCATTCCCCGAAGCCGTGTGTTAAGACCTTGTTCATCACTTCAGGCGTTTTTGGGAAGTGATGCAGCCACTGGGAAATGGAACCTGGAAGAAGGAGGTGAGGTCCCTGGGGGTATCTTTGGAGAGGATGCCTGGCCCTTTGTCTTTTTGCCTCTACCAGGTGAGCAGCTCTGCTCCACCACGTGCTCTGTGCCCTGATACTCATCACAGGCTCAAAACGTCATAGCCAAGTGACATCTACTGAAATCCTGTAAACATGGAACAGTCTTCCCCCCTAAACAGTTTATCTCATTTATTTATCTCACTTACTGATACAGACAAGAACTTGTTATGTGTATTTTAGCACCATTTAAAGAGTCACGAAGTTTAACTGAAACATTTCATGTCCTTAGATATGAAGCTGATGAGACAGCTCAGTTGGGAGAGTGCTTGCAGCGCCAGCTCAAGGACCTGAGATGCGAGTTCAAGCTCCAGGACCCACCTTACTGGGTGCGGTGCTATGTGATTGCAATCCCAGGGCTGGGAAGATGGAGACAGGAAGTCCTGGGGAGTCCCTGGGTAGATGCTGCCTAAATGAGTCAACAAACTGGTGAGAGCCATGGCTCAAAATACAAGGCCTCCCCATGAATGTACACATACATGCACCTGCACACACCAGAACATGCACACACACATATGCACAGAGGTTGTGTGTGTGCTAATTAGATAATCCACACTAGCACATTCATGGTGACCATGCCTCTGACTCGGCCACCTGCCAGTTCTCTCTATGCAGACCTCTGTCACTGTGTGGTTGTCTTTTGTTTCCTTCCCGGTCTCCTGTACTTGGCCTGAGAATGACTCTCTTCACAACCACGGGGGTCAGATTACATTTCCTCGCTCGCTCACAAAGTTTTTATGCTGTAAGGAGGACCAGCGTTTCTGTGTGTATTCTCTGATTAGATAGGCTGGCGACTTCTGACATCCTGCACCTGCCAGGTCCTGACTGTCTCTACACCTTGTCTACCTTTTTAATGGATACTTTTGTTTCTTTTGACTTTGTGGAACTGCAGCTAAGTTTTGTTCCTTTTTCCTTTGAGACAAGTTCTTGCTAGGTAGCCTAGATCCAGTCAGCTTATGGTCCTTCTGCCTCTAATTCCAAAGGATGGGGTCACAGGTGCTACTGTGCCTGGCTTCCCATCTGCTCTTTAGGTCAATTTGATTTTTCCTAAGGAAATGATGAGTTATAGAGACCAAGATGCAAGGAAGCACAGTAAAACACAATTTGCAACAGTAGCTATAGTGGTTTGTAAGAAGGTGGCTCTCCAAAGGAGTGGCACTATGAGGAGGCGTGGCCTTGTTGGAGGAAGCGTGTCATGGTGGGGGCGGGCTTTGAGGTTGCTTCCCTCAAGCTTCCCTCAGTGTGTCAGTCAACTTCCTTTTGTCTCTGAGTCAAGACGTAGGACAATCATCCATCACCACATCTGCCTGCATGCCACCACACTCCCCATCCTGATGATAATGGACTGAACCTTAGAAACTGCAAGTGAGTCAAATCAGTTAACTATTTCATTTTTATATTTTTATTTTTTATATTTTCATTTATATTTTATGGTGTCTCTTTACAGCATTAAAAACCCTAACTAATACAGTAACATTGTAAAAAAAAGAAATGGTTAAAAAGTAAGTGTTAAACAGAATAAAAGTTATATATGAATACTATACACAGATAATAATCATGTACTAGGGACTTTGGGCTCATTAAAGATTATTTGAGATGCTTAATGGCATGCAATATAGTTACGCTGAGCTATTCTTTCCCAGTGTCAGAAAGAGAAGAATATATGTGAAATGGTTTCTTTGGAAATAAAATGTTACGTCTCAGAGGGGTCAGAGGTCACCAGGAGAACAAGGCTCTAGAAAACAGCTGAGCACAGCTTGTAGGAACTCACAGGGACTGAAGCGGCAGTCACAGGGCCTACAAGGGTCTGCACCAGGCCCTCTGTGCGTACACTAGTTTTCTGTTAAGTACTTTTATGAAACTCCCATGTGAGTCTCTGATTCTTCTGCCTTCTCTTGGGCTGTTGCATTTTCCTGTTGGCTTGGCTTGTCCAACTTCAACATGATGGTTTTTGTTTTGGTTTTATTACGTTTTATTTTGTCAAAAAATTATTTTTAATGGAAGAAGAGCAGGAATGCAGGAATGATGAGGCACATGAAGGAGATGGAAGTTTGGATTGTGACATTTTAGCAATAAGGGAAGACTATCAGGGCAGTTTCTGTGGTATTTTAGATTAAGGATCCAGGAAGTAAAAGCTTTGCTTTAGTAAGACAGTTGGCATTGGTTAGCCAGGGCTGAGTTAGTGAGATTCCATTATGATTAGTAAAAAAAAAAAAAAAAAAAGCCACACCCCACTGAACCGAGGTGAACTCTTCCGGGAAGAATTTGTCCATGACAGCACACAGCAGCTGTGGTCCAGAGAGGTTCACGGCTGCATCTCAAGCTGGCAGTTGAACTTTGCAGCATGCAAATCTCTCAATTAGTGCCGAGTTTTGGCAGAATGGAGGAAATCTGTATGACTGAGGAGTCGTGGAAAAAGTCGAGGCTTGGTTTGATGAGAAGCCAGGAGAGGTCATTCATGACGAGCCAGCCTCTGTGGGAATGCAGAGCCTAGCCTAAGGGACATCGGTGTCTGTCTGACAAATTGCAGGCGTTTGGTGACGAATCTTGGTCATGAAATTTACATGCCTGGGTAGAGGGAACTTCAGCTGAGGAAATGTCCTCATCAGTGGGCTTGTGAGCATGTCTGTGGAGAACTTCCTCAATTTATGTGTGGCGTGGGAGGGCCCATCTAGTCTGACTGTGTAGTTGGTTTTTTAATTTTGTTTTCTTTTACTCTTTGGGGGCCCACCACCCAGCTCCCAAATAAATACACAGAGTCTTATTCTTACATATGATTGCCTGAACTTAGCTTGACTTGTTTCTAGCCAGTGTTTCTAACTTAAATTACCCCATTTCTCTTTGCCTCTGGCCTTGTTGCCTTTCTTTATTCTAGGGATCTTTCTTTCTTTCTTATGGGGCTGGCTGTGTGGCTGGGTGGCTGATCCCTGGAGTCCTCTTCTCCTTTGCTCAATCCTTGCTCTCTGTCTCAAGCCTAGATTTCTCTGATTTCTCCTATTTATTCTCTCTATTTCTCTCTCCTGCCTAGCTATTGACTGTTCGGGTCTTTATTATTTATTTTTCTTAATTTTAAATTTTTATTCATTTTACCTACCTACCACAGTTTCTCCTCCTTCCCCTCCTCTTGCTCCCCTTTATCTCCCCCCCAACCCACTTCCCATCCACTCCAGGATGCCTGGTACATTATGTTGAGACAGGACCGAGCCGTGCATCAAAGCATTCAGCTCTTTATTAAAGCAACAGGTGTTTTAGACAGGCAAAGTAACGGAGCTTTACAGAGTTCAACAAATGCAGTATAAGAAAAATGAGACCCATTTTTACATCATTAAACAAATATCCCACAGCATAAACGAATGTAGCACATCTTAAACTAATAGTCCACAACACGATTGGGTGTTCCTAGGTTATCTAAAAAAAAGGGGGCTAAGCACCAGCGGGAGGAAAAAGTCAGTAAGCAGCCTTCCCATGGTCTCTTCTCTCTGCCTTGCTGTCTCTTGATGATGGACTATAAATTGAAAGATGCAAAACATCCTTCACACACACACACACACACACACACACACACACACACACACACACACGTTGTTACATCTCACGTATGAAGGGTCCCCCACAGGCTTCGGTGTTGTCCCCAGTTGGTGGTGCTGTTTCTACAAGTGTGGGAAATCAGGAGGTGAGGGCTAACTAGGAAAAGAGGGTCACCGAGGGAGTCCTTTTGGAGGTCTTTCCTGAGCTCCATACTTTTCTTTCTCTGTTTCCACGGTGAGGTGAGCAAGCTCTGTCACACAATACCCCACCATTCATCTTACTGCCTGTCTAGAAGTATGGAGCCAAGTTGCCATGCGCTGAATCTTTTGGAACTGTGAGTGAAATAAATATGTCTCTTCAGTTGCTTCTATTGGGCATTTTGGTTGCAGTAACAAGAAAGGTAATAGACATAAATTACATGAGAAGAGTCTGAAGGACAGACATTTAGAAAATATGCTGTCTGAGAAGTACAAATAGTGATTATTTGGCCTCCTAAAATTGCAGATGATTTAAAAAAGCTGACTATAAATATTCAAATAAAATAATCCAAAATACACAGTCAAGAGCCATCCACCTCAAATTTCCACCCCTTGGGTAATCTAATCTTATGTGTATTTCAGTATCATATTCCATGTTCCATACACACACATCATGGCTTGTTTGTACTAAAGAAAACATAAACATTGCATACTTGTGTGCACACATATGTACTTCTGTGTGTGTGTGAAGGTGTGCACAGATGTGCAAACCTGAGGTCAGCCTGGGTGTCATTCCTCAGGCACTGTCCTCCCATTTTCTTGAGGTAGGGTCTTTCATTGGCCTGGAAACTTACCAAGTAGCCTAAAATGGTTGGTTCTAGAGCGTCAGGCATCTCCCTGTCTCTGCCTCCCCAGTACTGTGATTATAAGTTTATACTGTCTCAATCTGCTTTGAGTTTTAAACCTGGGTTCTCAGGCTCAAATTCTGAACTGCATGCTTACAAGCCAGGCACTTTACCAACCAAGATGTCTCCCCAGCCTCTGTATGCTTGAATCTGTCACATTTTGGGGTGCACAGCTTAAAGACCAAGGTTCTTTTAATAATTAGTCAGACTACCACCCCCATCCTCCAATTCTCACAGCTCCTCAGAGTCCACACGCACAACCCAAACGTCTTCAGTTGTCTCGTCTCTTTAACTACATGGAGCTACTTTGATTTATCCAAATCTAAAGCAAGCCCAATGTACGACCATCTGTTTGGGAGCTTCCTCTGATTGTCTTTGATCTACAGATCTCTACCCTCTGGTGCTTGTTTTCTCTTGACATTTATTGGAGGAGCTGGGTACTTCACCCTTCAGAGTCTTCCCCCATTCTGAAAGGTCCCTTTCTGAATTCCCACACTGTGTATTTCCTGAGCCTTGTAGTTAGAGCCATGGCTTCAATGAGATTCAGGCGTGAGCTTTTAAGCAAAAATGCGTTCACTGAGAACCACTCTCCAGATTTGTCGCTTTTCTAGTAGAGGGAGTGATCTCTGATTTTGGAAATTGACTATTGAAACTCATTCTGTCGAAAGGAAGACCTCTACCCCTCCCGAGATGAAGTTTGTAGAGCGAGGTCAGGGTCACTGCTAATGGGGATAACCACCTGGGCCTGCTTCGGACTCACCCGCCTCTCTGGGCCATGCTAGTTTCCTTTTGTTGTGGTGAGAAAATACCCTGGCCGAAAACAACTCAGTGAGGAAAGGGTTTGTTTAGCTTACACTTCCAGGTCTGAGTCTGTCATTGAGGGAAGTCAGAGCGGGAACTCAAGGCAGGAGCTTGAGACAGACTCCATGGAGGAATGCTGCTAATTGGCTTGGTCGCTGTCTCAAGGCCACCTGCCTAGGAATAGTGCCCCCTGCAGTGGGATTGCCCCCCAGCCCCACCTAATCATCAATCAAGAGAGACTCCCACAGATATGGTCACTGGCCAGTCTAATCTGGGGAATTCTTCCCCTGCAGGTCCCTATTTCCAGATGACCCATAGAATGTGTCAGGTTGACACTATAACCAACATCAATTTCTGATAAAAAAAAATGACTTCCCTAGTGTTTTCCAGACATGAGCCGTGCATTTCAGAAACATCCCTGCAAACACAAAAATCTAAGGACATTTGTGGCACGCTTTAGTATACCGTAGACATTCTATCTATTGTTAATTGAACTTTTCCATCTTTTCCTGGGAAGAACCACATGAGTCTGGCATCTGAGTTCTGATATGAACTCAGCTTCTAGGAGCGTTAGGAGAGAGAAGGAAAGGAGGCTGATGAGATGACCTTTGTGTTCATGGCCGGTCCTGTTGGCCTCATCCTACAGGTGATGGTAGTAGCCTCACACGGAGTTTAGGCAAGAACGACTTGAAGAAGACTCCAAGTGCGGTCGCAGATGGATTTGGCAGGACTCGGCATGTACCTGTGGTGGTAGGGTGGGATGCATCTCAGTGATGGTCTTCTGACTTCCCTGCAGACACTAATATATTTCCTTAACTTAAAGCTCTTGAACAGAGTCTTAAAGAGATTGACTTATATCTTTATCAGGATGCAGGAGTAAATTCAAGACTTGCTGGCTCTCTGGTCTCAGCTAACACCTTAGACATACAGGATTTAGGGTGCATGATAAGACCTCACAAGTTTAGATAAAGACAGAGTGTACTTTTACTAACCCTCTATGTATCTTGCAAGGAGAAGGAAGCTGGCAGTCTGTGCAGGCCCCTTCATCTCTCAGTATCTAGGGCAGGGCTCCTCAAAGTGTTGTCTGTGACCCAAAGTGTCTTTATTGAGTATCTGTCACTATTGATTGCTATGATAAATATAGAAAACAAATAAGCATCAGAATTTGTAATCTTGAAGGTTAAGTGATTTCCTGCCCATTTTATCTCAAATTAGAAAAAACACTAATGTTTATTTCAGAGTTTTAAAAATTTTATTTTACCAGTGGTGGTATGGGACAATTGTCTATATTCTGTCAATTATGTTTTAAATAAACGCTGTTTGGCCAGTAGCCAGGCAGGAAGTGTAGGCGGGACAACCAGATAAGAAATAGAGGCAGGTCAATGAGAACAGGAGCGTTCTAGGAAGGAGGAAGCCCATTCCTCCCCAGTCCTGCCTGGACACAGAAGAAGGAAGATGTGACCTGCCCTGCTGAAAAAGGTACCGAGCCATGTGGCTAACATAGATAAGAATAATGGGTTAATATAAGTTATAAGTGTTAATAAGAAGCTAATGAGCCAATTAGCTAATGAGCCAATCAGTTTATCATTAATATAGACCTCTGTGTAATTTCTTTGGGGCTAAACAGCCGTGGGACCTGGTGGGAGGACAGAAACCCCCACAACACAGTGGTTCACTTTTGTTATAGTCTCCAAAAAGTTGATCTGTGATGGATTGGAGGGGTGACACCGAATTTGAGAAGCTTTGGAGTAGAAAAGCCTTCAGATACCTTCTAGTGGCACTGAGGTAGGAGTCCCTGGTCAACTGCACGCAGTGACTTCAGGTAGCCACTTGGAAATCATTAGATGAGACATCTACTTCTCCAGAAGACCATGCTAGAAAGTGACAGGTCAAAGGTAAAAGTAATTTATCTCTGCCACAAAGCACCATTGCTGAGCATGCCTTTGTTTTGGGTTACAAACCCTGACACTCCAGCAGAGGAAGAGTCCACGCGTGTGCTGCCTGCTTGTGTCCATCCCACAAATACGACCAACCTACTTGTTTTCATATGCGCTCAGAAAATGTGTGCCATTAGCATAAATTATGGATGCAGATGCAAACATGTGCTCACTCTTCTTAATGGCCCTTATAAATCTGACACACCCTTGCCCGAGTTTCCAAGAAGTACACATGGCAGAAACATTACCATTTTTGGTCAATCGGGTCTTTTTTTTTTTTTTTTTGTCAGACTCCAGGAGTCCGAGGGAAGAAAAACCTTTATTTTGCTGCCTTTGTTTGGTCTGTTACCCTTGTTAATAAAGTTGAAACTACATGTGAATGGATTGAAAACTTGACTGGCCTTGAGACAATCAAGGCAATTTGGTGGTTCTGATATGGAGTCATCGGACAGACGGCCTTTGATGGAGAACTGGGTTCATCCCAGTTCCTCCTGTAAGGCTGTGCGCAGCAACACAAGGGCCCAGAAGAACGTGTACCCGTGGCAATTCTGACTCCCTTACCCAAGACTGAAAATGCATTGGGAGACTTTACTTGAAAAACTTAAATTTCTTACAACTCTGTGAAAACTAAATATATTGAGAGAGTTAAACATGGTAAGTTTGCCCAAGTTTTAACAGGATCTAATCATCTTTCCAGGAAAGACAGCCCAGGACTCCCTCTGCCAGGAGGGAGAGTTTCTCATCCCCACATAAGGCTTTGAAGTATCTCCACGGGTACATTGGAGCCCTTGGTCTATGTAAGCTTCTCCCCTGCCCAGGACAGATGACAAGCTGCAGAGTCTACTTATATGTTTGTAATATTAAGATGGCATCATTGAGGAGTGCTTTCATTGTATATAAGCCAATGAGTTGGATGATTCTGTAGGATGAGTCTTTCCTTTGCACTTGGCAATCTCATATTACAAGATATAGCATTGGCTGTGGCAGACCTGTGGGTGGGAATGAGGTGATGAGAGCACTTTCCCATGCATCGTGTCATTGGATCGGGTTAACTTTCCTTAGCAAAGGTCAGATGCAATTGATCCAAAGGATAAGGAATTTATTAGCTTGCATATTGGCAATCTCCAGGCTTGCCTCTGATTGTGTGAGCCTTCTTCTCCTTATTCATAAAGCATAAGGTTTCTTGCTTTTTCATTCAAATTAACAGAAGCAGAGAGGTGAACCCATGCCCACCTCTAGAATAATCTTCTCTCCCAGAATATCTATGGCCAAAATGGGACCCACTCAAAACGTTATTGAAGAAACTGTTGAAGGTCTGGTGAGGTGGCTCAGTTATGTAAAGGTGCCAACCATTGCATAATGATCTGAGCTTGTTCCCTGGAATTCACACAGTGGAAAGTTAGAACTGACTGCCTAAGATACCTCTACCTCCACCTGTGTGCTGTCCTACACACACACACGCACACACACAAGCACACAAATGAATACAGTGATTAAAATTGAAAATTGAAAAAAATGATAAGAAAGAATAGAGTTATCACAACGGCTCTGATAACATCATCTTATAATCATTTCTCATTGTTCAAAGGCTGCAAGAACTAAATGGGGTTACGAAGAATCAAAGAAACACAATTATAAACATTTTGGTTTAATGACCCCATTTTTAAATGTAAATTTTGCTGTATTTTAACATAAGGTGCTGAAACTTCCGAGTAGGCTAACCATCTTGAGACAACTGTGCTTTTGAGAGTATTGCCTAATAGTAGCTAAAGCCGAAAGAGTATATTATAGGTGCATAATACAGAATCAGTATATATACTTATCAAAACCGCATAGATATTATGCAAGATTTAAAAACCATTTGAATATATTGCATGTAACTTTAAACAGTTTAAAAATGGAAGCTTTTTTTCTTGAAAGAATTGCAGTTAATAACCTAAGACACAAAACAACAAGCCCCAATGGAGTCACTGGTGAATTCTACCACACATCAAAGGAAAAATTTACATCAACTTCACATAATCTCTTTCAGAGGATGGAAGGGGAACCACTTTATATCTCATTCTGTGTTGACAGGCTTGTCCCAACAACAAGCCTACAGGCAAAGACACCTACTGGCCAGTATCTCTTGTAATCAGAGACTCGATAATTCCTAGCAATGTATTAAAAGTTGAGTCCAAATAAATATAATTACACAGAAGAGCAAGTAGGATTTTTGAAGGGTACAGAACACATCCAACTTGCAAGAAAGTCAATTTGTATAAATCTACCACATCAACAAGCTAAAAGGAAAACCACATGATTGTATCAATAGATGTGGTAAAGACATTGGTTGAAATCTAACACTCTTTCATGATAAAGAAAAAAATTCAGAAAAGCTAGGACTTGAGGGAAACCTCCTCAACTAGATAAGAATGTCTAGAAAGTGCCTACAGCTAACATGCTCAATGATAAGAGCTCAGAGCTTAATAGAGATCATGAAGGAGGCAAAGACAGCTTCCCTCTTGTCCCTTCCTTCGAGAACATACTGGAAGTAATAACTCCAATAAGACACGTTAGAGGCATAAAGATTGGGAGGAAAGAAATAAAACTATCTTTGTTAAGAGATATTTGTGCAGGAAATGGACATAACTTGACCTTGGAACAAGAATCAATGATCATCCCCAAATGGAAAAACAAGGATTATCTGCCAAAGTCAAATTATTTCCTAAATATCAGTGATGAATGGGTGGAATTTAAAATATAAAGTACACAATATCAGCCATTAGAAAATCCCTCAATAAAATTTAGGCATAATTATAAGAAAATAGAAACAGTTTGTATTTTTGGCTTCTTTGTAAAAAATCAAGTGTTTGTAGGTGTGTGGATTTATATCCAGGTAAATGGAGAACTGTCAACAGATGAATTTCCAAGGGCTGAAAGGCATTTAAGGAAATGCTCAATATCCTTAGCCATCGGGGAAATGCAAATCAAAACAACCTGAGGTTCCATCTTACACCTGTCAGAATGGTCAAGATCAAAAACAGTGATGACAGCTTATGCTGGAGAGGATGTGGGCTATGGGGAATGCTCCTCCATTTCTGGTGGGAGTGGAAACTGGTACAGCCGCTTTGAAAATCAGTTTGGCAATTTCTCAGAAAATTAGGAAACAATCTGCCTCAAGATCCAGTAATATCCTTTTGGGTATATACTCAAAAGATGCTCAATCATACCACAAAGACATGTGCCCAGCTATGTTCATAGCAGCATTGTTTATATTATCCAGAACCTGGAAACAACCTAGATGCCCCTCAACTGAAGAATGGATAAAGAAATGTGGTACAGTTACACAATGGAGTACTACACAGCAGTAAAAAATAATGGCATCTTGAAATTTGCAGATAAATGGATGGATCTAGAAAAAAAAAAAACATGAGTGGGGTAACCCAAACCCAGAAAGACAAATATATGTATTCACTCATAAGTGGCCTTTAGACATAAAACAAGAAAAACCAGACTACAGAGCACAACCCCAGAGAAATTAGACAACAAAGAGAACCCTAAGAGAGACAAACACGTATCTAAATGGGAAGGAGAAAAAGATAAGATCTCCTGAGTAAATTGGGAGTGTGGGGGTCACGAGAGAGGGTAGAAGTGGAGAGGGGAGGAAGGGGGGGGAATGGAGAAAAATGTACAGATCAATAAAAACAGTAAAAAAGAAAATAGAAACAGCATATAGATTAGAAAAATTAGAAAACCTATTAAAGAAGAAATAAATGAAGAGACCTTCTGTACTCACAGACAGGAAGAGAATATCATTCGTATGCCAGTTTCTTCTAGAGTGCTGTCATCTCAGTTACAGTCTTAGCAAGTTACCTTGTGAATATTGACACGTTGATTGTAGAATGAAGAAGCTTCATGTTAGTGAAAATGAACGCATTAATGGAGGACACTGTTGGAAGATTCGTACTACCCAAGTTCAAGACCAGCGGATGTAGTCGTTACATTCCTCACGTTACGTGTGCCAGAAGGCCTTTCACAAGAGGCCACAGGCAGAATCCTTGAGCAAGGGGTCTGTGAACAAACAAGGAACAACTGGATGGGCCCACTGTCTGGAGCAAACGATGTTAACAGTGGGAGGGTTGTGCAAGGTGTGGCGGGGGTTGTGGTGGTAAAGGGCCTCTCTGTATCGTCCTCTTCATTTTTCATTGAACCTAAATGTACTCTAAAAAATCATTTAGAGAGGAAAAGGATGAGGCTGAAGACAGGAACAAGGGACTCCAAAAGAAAAGGCACAATTAAAAAAAGCAAGAAGTATTTCAAGAGTGATTAATTCTCTATTTTTACTCACAGAAGGTGCGTCATACCTAAGTCGACTTTTAGCTTTATGTCTGATTGTCAAATGATGCACTCAAATACATTCGAGCTACAAGCACCCTAAATAACAGCCATTTGTGATGAGCCCATAACCAACATCATCTGTGAAAACCGCAAAGTTTTCCTCTAAGATTAAGACTAATAAAACATTGACACTTGACACTTTTTTTATTGTTAAAAGAAAAATTTACATTTACTCCCCTTGTCCCAGGCCCTCCTGCTCCCCCACTACCCCACTACCCTCCCCCTGCTTCCTTAAGAGGGGGCAGGATACCCTGCCCTGTGGAAAGCCAAGGCCCTCCCCCCTCCATCTCGGTCTAGGAAGGTGTGCATCCATATAGAATAGGTTCCCAAAAAGCCAATACATGCAGAAGAGATAGGTCCCTGTGCCATTATCATTGGCTTCTCAGTCAGTCACCATTGGCAGCCACATTCAGAGAGTCCGGTTTGGTCATATGCTCATTCAGTCCTGGTCCAGCTGGATTTGATGAGCTCTCAATAGATCAAGCACACTGTCTCAGTTCGTTGGCCAGTCCCTCACGGTCCTGACTTCCTTGCTCCTCTTCTCCCTCCTTCTGCTCTTCCACTGGATCTTGGTAGCTCAGTCTCTAAAACAATACCAGAAATCCTAGCGAGGGGATTTGGGCATGGGAAATAAAAGTTCTGAAACAAAAGGACCTGATTGTAAATGACCTATCTTGTACATAGAAAACCTGAAGGCAAAAATACATAGAAATCAGTTCTTTTTCCATATACGAACGAGGAATACCTGAAAGGAAAATCAAGGAGACAATCACATGGGGACACTTTCCTGCCCATGGATATGCACGTAAGTTAGTTTCCCCAGGGTGGGGATTCATCTCCAGAGATGCCCACTGTCCAGAAGGTACGACCTCCATTTGTGTTCCTGTAAGACTCTTAATTGAACTTACTGGTTTATTCAGGTAGACTTGTGTGGAATAATTTATTTGTCCTGTTATTGCTATCTTATCTGGGGTGAACAGACATTTGTTCTCATCTCCCTAGGGAAGGTGAGACATCGTGGTCCGTGTTGGTTGTTTCGTGTCCACTTGGCACACACATGTCCACGACACATACATGCACAGGAAGAGAGGATCTTAACTGAGAAACTGCCTCAACAAGGCAAGTCTGTGGAACCTTTTCTTAATTAGTAAGTGATGCAGGAGGGGTCGGCCCATTGTGGGTGGTGCCTCCCCTTAGTCAGGTGGTCTTCCCTGCTATGAGAAAGCAGGCTGAGCAAGCCAGTAAGCAGGACGTGTCCTTGACGTGTGCTTTAATTCCTGCCCCCAGGTCTCTGCCTTGAGTTGTTTTATGATGATGGACTGTGATTCTAGAAGCTGCTTTTGGTCACACCAATATAAACATAAATAAGACAGCACCCTGTATCCCATCTCAGTTTAGATTCCCAGTTTCTCACGCTCCCTATGAATCTCTTTGGCTCCCAGATCATGTCAGAGTGTAGCAAAGACCTAGCAGGCCCGCCTTAACCACCTGACCAGGCTCAGGTCATGGAGGCAATGGCAGTCATCCATACAAATGTCAGGAACTGCTTCTCAGGGGGGGCTGGGTGGAGTGGGGTGTTGG
>JAQHUG010000239.1:1917929-1937584 GCA_028555095.1 Dicrostonyx torquatus | reverse complement strand
TAATTAGTTGTTAATTAATTAATGGGGCTGGACCACCAGGTCCCAAGAGGTATAAAATGATAGGCCCACGTGGAAAGCTCTCTCTCTGCGGATCACTGACCTGCCTGCTTCTTCGGAGGAGCTCTTTCTGGTATAGTAATCTGTGTGTGTATCTGGCCCCTATTAAACGTGTGTGTATTAAATAAAACTTCCACAAAGAGCTGTCGGAGAGGATGCTCGCCAAAATGGTAACAGATGCATTTGCCATTCTAAAGCATACTGTGTGACTGTGTGTGGCATGCTAGCTTCTATACATTTGCTGTAGGAGTTCCTACCGCCAGTAGCCTTTAGGTGACCCACCCACTTGGGTGTGGCCTCTTATACTATGTATTGCCTGCGTAAAGCCCACTTTCTGGCCTCTCTTTTCCGGCTGCGGGATTCGATTGCTGTTCCCCGTTCCAGCAGAGGATTGTGATCTGTGAGTCTACCCCTAAATAAATAACCCTCTATTATTCTCAGTTCTGAGCTAGTGTGGGATTTCTTTGAAGCTCCTTCTTCATACATTGTCTTCATCCTTCACAGAAAATGTACTATTTTTCCAGAAACCCCTGGGTCATTGTATCCGACAGGGAATTATTTTCTATGAAGTGAGAGGCAGAAGGCTGCAAAGAAGCTCTAGGGACTGATATCTGCGAGAGAGCCATTCCAAATTCTACCTGCTGGCAGAGTCCTTGCTTGGTGTTTTGGCTTGATGAGATCTCCCCACATTCTGGAGTACACCCTAGTTTATAGAAAGTCCACCAAAAGGCAAGTAAGAAAACAAACACAAAAACATCCAGAATATTATTTGGTGAAATCTCCCATGCACTTGGTCCAGTGACGTTGGCACATAGGAAGAATCTCTCAGGGGAAGGTCAGGATGCCCCATCCTGGAACTGGTTCTTGGCTTCTTATGAGTTCCCAGAAAGTCACCTAACAGTGGGTATAGAGGGATCTATTTCACGTGGCCAGCTAGGGGAAGCGAGAGTTGTACACAAAATCACTGTCTTGGGGAAAAAAAATCTAGAAAAAAAATGAGGAGTTAGGGTTCTTTCCTCCCCGCACCAGACAAAATTTGGACTAGGTCTGACTAATTCCCTAAACAAACAGAACCAAACCCACTTGGGTAAGTTCCCAAGCATGGCATCTCCGTGCCTCCAGCGTCGTATGTTCCAGAGTGTGGCCTCTCCATGCCTCCAGTGTGGTATGTTACCTAGAGTGGCCTTTCCATGCCTCTGGTGTGGTATATTTGTCTCCACACCCTCTTAGCTCTTCTGAGCCTTTTTTACCTGTGGTTCATACATACACTTTATTAGAAGCAATGGCTGGCTATTGGTTTCAAGGTACAATGTCTTGTATTTTCTCCTCTGCACTTCTCTAGCTGGATCAAAGAAAAGTCAGAGTCTCACAGTTTACTTGGGTAAAATTAGCTCAGTGCAAAACATCCTGGTCAAATTGTGCTCAGCCTCCATGTAGAAAAGACACTGTCTTTTCCTTTGCTGTGGCCTCTTCCTTAACCACCTTCTGGGGAAGGGCAGAGACTATGGTTGCTTAGTGTCTACAGACCGTGCATGGCTCCTGAGGATATGGGCCAAGAGCTTCCAATGACCCATTAGTGGGTCCATCCATCTTGGCACCCCAATGGTTCATTTGCTTCAGAAGCCAGGAAAGCGCTCTGCTGGGGAGCCCTTCCTCCTCTCCCCGTTGCCCACCAGATCCCACTGCCTATGCTGGGGAAAGCTGAGCCAAGGGTGACTGGGGAGCTCTCTGCTGGGCTCAGCATAGGCCCTTCCTTCCTATCTCTGCATGAAGCCAGACTCCTTCCCCAGGAGCAATTAGTCTTAATGACAAATGACAGAGAGTCTGAAACTTGGATGTGAGCAAGACTCGCAGAAGCAATGATAAATAAACCCAGGAGCTAGCCAATGCCAGCAGCAGGGCTGATGCCTGCTGGTGTCGGAGGCTTTAACACAATGCAAGGGCTTGTGCTCTCTTGGCTGTCCCTGGTCTAATTATGCCTTCTTCCTGGACACCCTGGGGTTTTCATATGGAGAGTTCAGAAGGAGGAGGCCTCCGCAACCTCCCCTCGGGCTCTCTTTTTACTTCCCTGTGAAGTGGTTAGCCAACTGTCCTTGGACAGGGAAATTTCAGTCATCACCACTTCTAATGAAGATTTTTCTTGCAAAACCGAATTCAGCAAATCCAGGTTTGGCCCATTGATTTGCTTACCCTGGCCTGGCAGCCATGTTCTTCTATGCCCTTCCAAGTTCAATGTTTAACTTGAAAGTCTGCAAAAAAGTTGAGACTCTCATTTGCCTGGTCCCACCTGAGGCGAGGGGGCTTAGGAAAGGACAGGGACTTGATTTCTGAGTCATGGCTTGTCCAAGGTACACAGAATGTCCTAGGGGATGACCCACCTCAAAGATCTACCTCACTGAGTAGACCACGGCTGACCACCCTGGTCTGAATTTGCAGCTTCCCCTTTTCCTTAATTTATTTTTCTTTTCTTTCCCCAGGACCACCTAACACAGTACAGATGTATCTCAGATTCATCTTGCTCATTGTGTTCTCCCAACCCTCAGTATATAATGTCTTCGCCAGGGTAGGGCTTTTCTGTTTGTTCTGGCCGGGGTGCTAACATCAGCCCTGAGGACTGTGCCTCTCAATAAATACATTCTGAATTAAAGATGCGTGAAAATTTTCAGTGCCTATCTCTTGGGTCAATCTAACCATTGCTGATCAGGGTGAATTTCCTAGTTCTGTATGTGAAGTATTAGAAGCCATAAAACTTCCAAGGGCCCAGAGCAGCCTTCATTTACACCAACAGAGATTTGCTCCACCAATGCTAAGAAGTAGAGGAGGGAGGGTTCACACAAGATTCATAGTTCATAGTTCATTATTCCTCTTACAGCAGGGTGTGGTAAGTGTGATTGTCACCAGCCCATTTTCCAGGTGAGGAAGTAAGGTTCTGAGAAACTGAGCAATGGTCTCAGAGGCGCACAGCTGTTGAGGACTAGAGCCAAGGTCCAGATCCAGGAGGTCTGTCTGGAGGATCCACTGGCGATTGTTATCTTCTCTTGCTTATTGAGCAGGGACTTGGCAATAGATCTGGGGAAGCGGTGTCTGTACTCACATTTGAGCCCTCCCTTCGCAGGCTCACGTTGTTGGAGAGGGGATAAGTCACCTTTGTCTCAATCAGGGGTGTCCTGTCAACAGTCTGTCTCCTGCTGTAGAAACCATGTTCCGTTCTCTAGGTTTTCCCAGGACAGTCTCTCCAGGGATGCTACCAAGTGAACAGGGCACCCCATGGCAAGCTCCGCAGAAGTCTCTGGAAACAACCCATACTGTGTCTAACATTGTTTGTCGGGACCACGGAATCATCAGAGTGGAGGAAGGGACAGGACAGTGTTATTTAGGTGTGAAAGTCCCTCTCATGGTCTAACACTGTTTGTCGGGACCACGGAATCATCAGAGTGGAGGAAGGGACAGGACAGTGTTATTTAGGTGTGAAAGTCCCTCTCATGGTCTTCTGCTTGAACATTCGGTCCCCAGATGGTGACAGCATATCGAAAGCTTGTGGAACTTTTAGGAATTGGAGGTAACCTAGAGGAAATGAGACACTAGGGGGGTAGGGCTTGAGGCTTATAAGCCTGTCCTGCTTCCTGGCCTCTGTTTTTCCTTCTTTGTTCTCTGCACTGCTTCCTGTCCTCTCTGTTTCCCGTCCTCTCTGCATCCCGTCCTCTCTGTTTCCCGTCCTCTCTACTTCCTGTCCTCTCTGTTTCTTCCCTCTCTGCTTCCTGTTTTCTCTGTTTTCTACCCTCTCTGCTTCCTGTCCTCTCTGTTTCCTCCCTCTCTGCTTCCTGTCCTCTGTTTCCCACCCTCTCTGCTTCCTGTCCTCTCTGTTTCCTCCCTCTCTGCTTCCTGTCCTGTTTCCCATCCTCTCTGCTTCCTGTCTTCTCTGTTCCCTACCCTCTCTGCTTCCTGTCCCCTGTTTCCCACCCTCTCTGCTTCCTGTCCTCCCAGATGTGAGTGAGCAGCTTCACACTCCTGCTGCTGCAGCTGAGAGCTGCTTCTGGTACCGTGATTCCCCCATGGAGGGCTGCGCCTTCAAACCATGGAGCAGAATAAACCCTTCCACTCGACATCTTCTCTTTAGACATCTGGTCACAGTAGGAAGAAAACTAATGAATATGGTCAATACGGTGGCTTGATGTGGTTTAAGTGGGTCTCCCAGAGGTTCCCATGTTGAGGGTCTGGTCCACAGTCTAATGGTGCTGGGAGGTGGTGGGATCCTTAAAAGTTGGAATTTACTCTAAGGAGGCTAGGTGACAGGTTGTCTTCAGAAAGGATTGATATAATTCTCATGGAATTCTGGTTAGTGCTTACAGTTTTTATTAAAGTTTAATGTGTGTGTGTGTGTGTGTGTGTGTGAGAGAGAGAGAGAGAGAGAGAAAGAGAGAGAGAGCTGGCTTAGTGAGTAAGCTTGGCAGCAGGTGCCACTTCCTGCTAAGCAGCCATCTTCACAGTCTCGGTGAGCAGTGGAGGGAGATTCATTTTCCAGGGCAAGATCATTCCCTCCTCAGTTTCCATCTGGCTTCTTGACTCACTGTGCCATCTATTCTCACTGAACTCGCTCCCACAGTAATGCCTTTCCCTGTGATATGAGGTGGCCAAAGAGGCCTTGATGGGACTAGTGCAGCTGCTCAATCTTGGGGTTTGAGCCTCCCAAACTCCAAGTGAGTTAAGTAGATGTCTTTCATTCACAGCCTTAGATATTTCATTATAGGCCCAGGGAGCACACCTAACACAGTTAAAACATGAACCAACTCTTCAGTCGGTCTTTGCCTCCAACATGTGTCAGGGTGCTGGCTGGAGGCCTAACTCCGTACTGTCACTGAGTGTCGCTTTTCCAATGAGAGCAAGCAGGTGTCCCGGAAGAGGGAAGGGATGAGGCCAGCTCTACGGTGATGTTCACTTGGGAAAAGCCAAGTGACCAGGTGAAGCCTACTGCCCTTGGCATGGGAAGCATGCAGTTGGCCCCAGGGAGTGTGGAGGAGAAAGGAACAGTGACATTTGGACACTCGGTCATATGCACTGGCACAGAGGGCTGTACATAATCAGAACAGGAAATAGTGGGTTGGCCGAGGCATGTGGTGGTTTGAAGGGAGGTCCTCAAGCGTCAGGATAGGGGTTGTGGACTTACAGACTGCATAGGAAAATATATGGGAGGGCCACTAACTAGGGAGGTGACACGATTGGAGCTGCTGCTCAAGAGACTGGCTGGCCCCTTATGAATACTTTATGCATGGACTACATTCCCCAGGGTAATAACACACAAGTGCTCCCATAAAGAAGTTCGCTGGAAGCAGCCTAAATCAAGATGCCTGGATGCTTGTCTACACAGCGGTGCCAGTCTGGCTGCATGAGAATCACAGCGAGTCCAGGAGGCTGTCCCTTCCAAACAGATCTGAATACCACCGCTCCTCCCTCCCTCTCCCCCCCACCCCCATCTCTCTTCTCTCACCCTACTCCTTCCCTGTCAGAGTTTTACAAATAGTTCAGGGGAGGTACACACACTTTGCTTTCTGATTCTGAACTCAAATGCTCCGGAGTGGGCACCTTAGGATTGGCCATCGGGCTGTTTCACACCACAGAAAATGACAAAGGCCACATCTAAGTATGCGACACATTGACCAGGGCACCTTTGTACCTGCCAATGATTTACCATGTTTATATGTGATGATTTCCAATTAAGTAGAATTCTAGTATTAAAACAAACCGGTTTTCTAGGTATAGAACTGTTTATACTATTTAATGTCTTTCCCACTAGCAGAATTTTTGTATCGCCAATACTTTATAGCACAGACTACAGCTGAGATATTTATAGGCATCTGTTTGTGCAAATCTTTAATTATTCACTTGGAGTTGATGATGGAAGCTGGAATGACTGGGTCCCACGGTGTTGGTATTTTTAGTTCTTGATGCGCATTGCCAGCTTGCACTCCAGAGGCAGCCGTTCACCTGTTTACAGGGGTAACATAGCCACGCCCAGCTCTCTTCCAACCCCCAGCTCAGTTACTGGGTTAACACCATTTCATTCTGAGTTTTCAGCGTGCACTGTGGGAGGGACTTGTGCTAAATAAGACATATTCATCTGTAAATGAAGGATCTATAAACATCTGTGAGCAGGGCCAACTCACTTTGTTGGAATGGTCAAGCTCGTGACCAGTCTTCAACTATCTCAATGTGGTACCCCCTCCAAAGTCAACCACGAGGAAGAGCAGTGAAGTGTGTATCTCTTGATGCCAAGGGTGCCACAGGTGAAACCCCTTGCCCGTGGGGCAAAGGGAGACTGGATATTAACGGCAAAGGGCAAGAATTAAGAAAGATCTCTCCTCAGCGGTAAGTAAAGCAAGTGGATATAGTTTAAAAGTTAGACAAAGCCATAAAATATGGCCATATTTATAAAAGGCAGAAAAGTCATTGTAAACATGGACCAAAAGACGAAATGATTGATAGGTTTATTTTATAAGCCTTTAAGAAAATAATAATTAAATTTTGTTATTAATAATAAATAATAAAAATGATAAAGTATTTTTTAATCATTTGAAAGTAAAAAGTAGTGGTCTGGGAGGATGACTCAGTGGTTAAGAGCGTATAGAGCTGGTGTGGAGAATCAGAGTTCTGTTCCCAACACCCATCCAGGTAACTCACATCTGCCTGTAACTCCAGCTCCAGGGTCTGGGGACCTTTCCCGGTTTTCTGAGAAACCTCATTCATGTGGACATACTCACCACGTGAACACACACATACACACACACACACACACACACACACAGCAAATCTGTAAAAG
This sequence comes from Dicrostonyx torquatus, assembly GCA_028555095.1. Lineage (NCBI taxonomy): Eukaryota > Metazoa > Chordata > Mammalia > Rodentia > Cricetidae > Dicrostonyx > Dicrostonyx torquatus. The sequence continues at coordinate 1,930,713 of JAQHUG010000239.1, read as the reverse complement.
TAAAACATACATTTGCAAACTGCAGAGCAGAGAAAGGCTGACTGGACAAGACAATGATAGGTTATACAGAATGAGGAAAAGCGTGAAATACTAGCAGACAGCAGCTTACAGTTTCGTAAAAGAAGAAAAGATTTCATCCTTATATGTTTAAGAGATGAACAATCACCTGGACAATTCCAGCACTCGGGAGGCAGAGGCAGGACGTTCTCTGTGAGTTGGAGGCCAGCCTAGTATAGAGAATTCCAGGCCAAACTTTGTATAGTTTAGGGTTTTTTTATCATTCTGTTGTTGTTCCTTTTTAAATAAGTTTGCATGTTATAACATTGGAGCTAATTCTATTAAAGTTTCAATGGTTTTAAAATAACATGCTATCTTTTCAATTTTAAATAAGTTTTCAGCATTCATTTATTAATTCAGCTCCATTTGTTAGGAGTTTGGATGGCCAGCTTTGTTGTGGTTTTATTAGTATGAAAATTTTAATCATTTCCTTAGTATTTATCTTAGTGGATAATAGTCTCATCCATCTCAAGTATAACACTCCCTTTTAATTTTCTGGTGTATTCATATTTACTTCATTCCCTTAATTAATTCTTAAAATTAATCCAAAGGACTGGGTACAGGCATGGCAAAGAGTGTGCCCTTCCACAGGTGTCTCAAAAGTGGAAGGAACTCCCTCCAGTGGAGAGATTTTCAGGGGAAGTGGTGTCACCAAGAGGAATTTGGCAGAGAAGTAGAAGTATTGGGGGACATGCGGAAGAAACAGCATCCTTTCTGCAAAGACCCTACGTGAAAAGAGTTGGCAGGCCCAGAATGTGTTAGAGAGAAGCTGGACATTGCTCCTCGTGGAGGCGGTGTGACCTCAATTTTAGAGTTGTGTAAAATTACAGGAATGCATGGGATTACTGAACAAAACCCTGTTGTTTCCAAGGTGGGTGAATCTGCCACCATTTTCTGCTACATCTCTGGCTTCTAATGAGCATGGCCCTACGGGAGACGAAGGGTAGATATTGAGACTGCCAGGACAACTTTATTCTCCCTGGGGATGGGATTCTTTAAGTAAAAGTGTGTAATGGAAAAAAGTCGGGGGGAAGAGGCTGAGGGAAGAGGTAGTGACAGGCTCACTCCAAGCGTTGCTTCTAGAGTCTGTTTAGAAGCATGCTGTGCTACATTGTCATAGCAGAAACCATCTGAACATGACAGAGAGGTGACATGGGTCCTCGACTATCAGAGACCCTCCTAGGAAGCAGAATTTCACGGTAATAACCAGGGTTGAGTGTCCTCACAGGTCCACCCATCCTAAAACAGAGTATTATCACTACGACAAGAAAACATCATGTTTGAATAGGGTATGGTGGTGAATATTCGTAATCCTAGCATTCAGTGCAAATGCAGGGGCATCACCAGTTCAAGGCCAGCCAGGCTGAGACGAGGTCTTAGCCTCGTTCTTAGTGAGACCTTGTCCTAGTAGGAAAAACAACAATAACAAAAGAGCCCAGATGTTTTTTTTTAACAATTCAGTTATTTCTAATACTTTCCCTGAATTTCATCAGTTTATTTATGTGTGCTAGCAGAGACCGTAGAAAGCGCCCTGCCATCAGTCAGTGCGGCCGCCGCCGGATGAAAGACCAGTTCGGCTAGTGGCTTTTTGGATAGAGGGACGAAGGTGTGCCCGGATGGCTGCATTAGGAAACGCTTTGGAGATAGTTGTTCCAAGTTGGCAGGATGAAGGATGGTCTGGCGAAGGGACCAGGGTGAAAGAGCCAGTGGGCAAGTGACTGGAGGCGGGAGATTGTGCCAAGCTTTGGGCTGAAGCCCCAGTGGCAGACTCCCTGCAGCCGGTTGCCCTGTAGCTCGGTGCCCCATCAATTGTAACAAAAATGGAAATCTGCCAAGAGCCTTGCAGCCACAGCCTGGCTTGTGTGCGCGCATTAGAAACAGTCTCCCTGATCTCAACGGGGAAGTTGGTGTAGGGGCAGAAAAGGCCCGCGTTAAAAACCTTTATTAAGGCTCCAAGCACTTCTGTAGCTGAGCAACAGAATCTAACTCGGCTTCAAGGTTTGATTTGGCGATTTTAGCTTCCACGATGAAGGAGCGTCCTTTTCACCACCCTAAAGTCGAAGGCTGAGGCATCGGGTTGGCAGCTTCCCCTGAGCACTGGAGTATCCCCCTCCCACCAAGAAATGTACAGCTGAGATGTTAACCATATAATAACCTGCATGGCTTCATTAAGAAATTACAGGGTGGGCTGGAGAGAGGCTTAGCAGTAAAGAAGACCCGCCTCCCACCCAGCACCCACACTGGGAGGTTCACAACTGCCTGCAGCTCCAGCTCCAGCGAAATCTGGCGCCTCCTGGGGGGCACCCACTCATGTGCACATACCCACATACAGACATACACACGTTCACATAATTAAAAATAAACTCAATCTTTAAAAATAATAGAGAGGCTAGGGACTAGGGAGATAGCCTAGTGGGTATGCACACTCATGGTGTGAGTATCAGGATCTGAGCTCAGGTCACCAGCATACACTTTTTTAATTTTTATTTCGCACATTTCCTTTTAAGTTTTCCAATTTTGTGGAGTACAGGGCTTTTGAAGTATGGCCTGATGATTCTCTGAATGTCCTCTGTGTCTGTTGTTATGTTCCCCTTTTCATTTCTGGTTTTGTTAATTTGAATATTCTTTCTCTGCCTTTTGGTTAGTTTGGATAAAGGTTTGCCTATTTTGTTGATTTTCTGGAAGAATCAACTCTTTGTCTCATTGATTCTTTGTATTGTTTATTGTTTTCTTTGTTTCTATTTTGCTGACTTAAGCTCCCATTTGCTTATTTCCTGCAGTCTAGTCATCCTGGGTGAGTCTGCTTCTTTTGTAATAGATCTTTCAGGTGTTCTGTTAACTCACCAGTGTGGGATTTTTTTCCAGCTTCTTTATGTAGGCATTTAGTGCTATGAACTTTTCTCTTAACACTGCTTTCATTGTGTCCCATATTCGGGTATGTTGTGTGGTCATTTTCATTGAATTTTAGGAGGTCTTTAATTTCTCTCTTTCTTCCTTGACCCATTGGAGATTCAGGTGAGAACTGTTTAATTTCCATGTGTTTGTGGGCTTTCTGAAATTAGTATTACTGTTGAATTCTAATTTGAAACCATGAGGATCCAATAAGGTATATTGGGTTATTTCATTTTTTTTTGTATATGTTGAGATTTGTTTTGTTACCTAGCATGTGGTCAGTTTTTGAGAAGGTTCCATGTGGTGCTGAGAAGAAGGTACATTCTTTTATGTTTGGATGGAATGAACTATAGATGTCTGTTAAGTCCATTTGAGTCATAACATCTGTTAGTTCCCTTATTTGTCTGTTAAGTTCCTGCTGCATATAAGAAACATACTTCAACCTCAAAGACAGGGGTTGAGAAAAAAAATTCCAATCAAATGGCCTGAAGAAACAAGCTGCTGTAGCTATCCTAACAGCTAACAAAATAGACTTCAAACTAAAATCAATCAAAAGAGACAAAGAAGGACATTTCATATTTGCCACAGGAAAAATCCATCAAGAGGAAATCTCAATCCTGCACATCTGTGCCCCAAATACAAGGGCACCATCATATGTAAAAGAAACACTTCTAAAGCTTAAATCACATTAAGCCCTACACACTAATAGTGGGAGACTTCAACACCCCACTCGCACCACTGGACAGGTCTACCAGAAAACTCTTGAAATGCTGAAAGTGGCTATGTAGGACTGTAGCCCAAGAGCTGGAGATTAGGGGGAGCAGGAGGCTAGCTGGGTTTGTTGGCCAGCCTAGCAGAAAAGTGATGAGCTCCAGTTTCAGTGAGAGATCCTAACAGACAAATACAAAGCAGGCAAAGCAGGACACTCTGGCCTCTGCTCGCGCTCGTGCCCACATGCACTCACGCACGCACGCGCGCGCGCGCGCACACACACACACACACACAGAGGCATGGAGGTGGGTGCACACACACACCAAATAAAATGTGAGAAAAAAAATTAGAAATCTTTTAGAGAGAATGTGATCCATATATGTTGCATTTGTGTAGTTTAGTCTTACTGTTGGACTCTTAACAGTGGGAGCAGGGGCTGTCTCTGACTCTGTGCTGGCTTTTAGGACCCTTTTCTTCATATTGGGTAGCCTTGTCCAGCCTTAATATGAGGGAGATGCCTAGTCTTTCTGGAACTTGATATGCCATGTTTGGTTGATATCCATGGAAGGCCTGCCCTTTCCTGCAGAAAAACAGAGGAGGAGGGGATGGGGAGGGACTGGGAGGAGAGGCGGGAGGGGGAACAGCAACTGAGATATAAAATAAATAATAAAAGAATGTGATTCAAGCTTAAGTCTACATATACTACAACTCATATGTATATATGTACATATATATATATATACACACAAACACACGCATATATATGTGTGTGTGTATGTATATATATATATATATATATTTGTTGTTGCTAATTATGGACTCATCTATGCTAGCACACAATAATCAAGATTTGCTATCAGTCATTACCCCAACACCACACTATCTGGATCAAGATTTTTACCTTCCCCAAGGCCTTGTGCTTGTAGGAATGACTCACTCAAGAAACAGAGCAACTATGGAGCCGTGTTGCTTGGATTCTGTCAGACAGGCAGTGTTGTGAAGGCCTTGAGGCACAGCACAGCAGCTCCATGGAGCCCTGTGGGGGCAAAGCCTGTGTTGTGCCACCAGATAGATGCCCAGGAGCCTCTCCTAGCACAGCCTGCCATTGACGACTGGCCTTCATTTTAAAGCTGGAAGAGACTGCTGTCATCCTAGCACATGGGGGGGCAGAGACAGGGGGACCAGGAGGTCAACGTCATCCTTGGCTGCACACTAAGTTCAAGGCCAGCATGAGCTCTGTGAAGCCTACTGCAGAAAAACAAAGAAAGTAAGTTGAAAGGAGAAAGTTCTAGAACAGTTGATTCAGGGTGTGAAGATCTTCCCAAGGTCATGTGTATGCAGGGTCGGATCCTGAGGAGAAACCCCTGCCCCTGCTGGATCACTGCCCTGATAGACTGTAATAAATTCTGAACAGAGGGCCGTGTATCACCACAGACCCACCCCATCCACACAGACGGGAAGAGTAGAGGGACGTCCAACCCTGCTTGGTGACTTCTCAAATCCGTGTGCCTCGCAGACCTTCAGGAGAGGATTAGCCTGAGAGAAGGATGCCTTCCTCTCCAGGTCTGTCTTCATGTGAATGGCGGATGTGGAGGACACAGACCAAACCAAGCACAAGGCACTATTTCCCATGTAACAGATGCAAGATTCCAATGAATGAGCTCCCAAGCCCCACCAAAAGACATTCTTAAGTCACATGAACTAAAAAGTCCTGAGAAGATGGCTTTCATTTGGGTAACATTAGTGCCCTTGTAAGCCAATACTGTAGTCCTAAATTCCAAGTGAAGAAACCAAGACTTGGAAAGAGTTAAATTATGTGCAAAAGGGAGACATGAGGCCAACCTGTGGATCATAGGTCGTTCCCTCTCTTTTTCAAGTCTCTGAACATCTACGGCTGTAAGCCATCCCAGGAATGGGCTATAACCACTTCCAGGTGTGGGTTCTTGCACAGACATCTGCCCGCAAACAGTTGAAGCAGAAAGTGTGCCATTTCCTTCTCTTCTTCCTCTTTGAGTTGGATGATGGGGCTTTGTGTCCCGTGGGTGCCTCTCGGAAAGTCGAGACCAGAAAGCTATAAATGGACTCCGGAGGAGAGTTTAAGTGAGGACCTCCATAAAGTTTAAGTAGAAGCAGCCGTTGTTCCGGGAGAAGACTCGCTCTGATGTAGCTGCCTAGGTACAGTCTGGAGCCGGCCTCAGCAACAGTAAGGACTGAGCTGCTACCCGCAGATTCATGGCGAGGTTTAGGCCCATCAATCACCAAGGAGGAAAAAAAATATTTCAATAAAGTCCTTTCCATAAACTGGAGCAAGGCGAGGCTGCGCCTGAGAAGTCTATAATCCAGAAGCCAGAGTTTGCCAACCTGTGCAAAGCAAATTCCAGGTGCCAGATACGACCGCTGCCTTCTGCCGGAGGTGGTAAGAGGTTTGCCAGGAGAGTTGAGCCTCGCAGAGCAGCCACCATGATGGGCTCTGGCTTCACCTCTTACCTGAGGTAGCTTACCTTCCTCTGTCGGTGTGTATTTATCTCCTTCACAAAAGCGATGCTGAGAACACTGCCTTCCCGCCTTGCTGCAGGGACAAAGTGACAATAGTATATAAAAGCAAAGCCGAAATGCTCGATTCGCAGAGCCCGGAGTCCAAGTCGTAATAACTAGACGCAGTGGCACTGCATTTGTGGTTACAGACCCTGCAGGTGACCACATCACTACTGCAGGATTTACCTTTGAGAAAATTGCCCATTATGGGGAAGGAGCCCCCACACGCCAACCGCAGTGGGAAGGAGACGGTACAGTTCTTAAGACGGAGTGGAGAGGGTTTGCCGAAAGGCCTATTTACGAAGTTGGGAGAGGGCAATGATACTTATAAGGGGGCGGCAAACTGCCTGTTGTTGTCCAGCCATCTGGAAGGTTCTCTGACAAAACACGAAGAAAGCAAGCGCTGAAGGAGAGACGTTAGACAGAGGAACACAACTGGTGCCAAACTTAGGCATGGGACGGACCAAGCTCGATTCCTGGACTCGCCCCCATTGAGCTCCTTCTACCCTCTCCTGCCAGAGCCTCCCATGAGTGCAGCCAACTGGAAGCCAGCGTCATAGGTCTTAATGATGTGGTTTCTCTGGGTGTGAGTAGGGCAGATAGAAGAGTGGAAAAATCAGGAATGGGGACCCAGTAGGTACACGAGGCCAGTCAGCGATAAAGATGGCAGGGGTTCCAAGGCTAGTTGATGCTCATGTGCACTCGCAAGCACGCGCACACACACGCGCGCACACACATATACATGCTAGTTTAGGAGATCTGGTTTGAGGTTCTCAAGTCAGTCTTAGGGGCATATCTATTGGGAACCACAGACAGGCATTCTTAGAGAATGTGCCTATTGGAGGCAGCTCTGTGGCCACACCCGTGAGATGGAGATGGAACTCTAGCTGTGTTTGTCTGGCTGCCTCTGGGCCAGATTAAAGCAGTCAGCAGTGGAGGGGGGGGCGATATCTGCAATGCGAGGGGCAAGAAATCTGTGCCTATGTGTTGCCATAGCAACTGATTGGCTGGGTGACTCCTTACTGTACCCATTTTACAGCCTGGCAAGGTGAGGACAATGGCATTTGCATTGGGGATTTTGTGGGTTCTAGACACTTGCTTTCATGGGCTTTGTCTTCCATTCAGCATTAAAAAATCACACCAGTAGAAAGGTGAGTGTTGTACTCTAAGTACCAATATCTAAAGCATTTTCTTTGTATTCTGATTTTTAAGAAAAATGTTATAGTTCTTTAAATGTACCCCAGATCTTTAGCCCCAAGCCTGACCTGCATAGTGGAGAGGTTGACACTGAATAGGGAGGATGGCATTCCAAGCACACGGTGACTCGGATTCAGGGTTTAGAGCTGGGGATTTGACCTCTGGGGATACGACTTGGGATAAAGAAAGCGGTCCTCAAATTACCATCCTCAGCTTTCAGCCCAGAAATTCATTCCAGAGTCTGGAGATGGGGCAGGCAAGAGACACTGCCGGTTCCAGACTGAGAACGACGTCCAAACCCTCGGCTCTCTCTTTGGATCTCAGCTACTGCTCACTCCAGGAAACACGGGGAGACTTACCGTGCCGACTCCCTGATGGTACCCCCACTTTAAACAAATAGAATTGCTCACGGAGGGAGTGAGCTGGCGTGTAGAACGGTATTGACCTGTATTTAAGAGGAGAATTGTAGTGGTATATTATCTGTATTTTGATAAATAAGTCTTGCCTGAAGATCGGAAGCAAAGCTAAAGCCACCAGAGGTCAGGCAGTGGTGACACACGCCTTTAATCCCAGGATTTGGGAGACAGGGTCAGAAGGATCTCTGTGAGTTCAAGACCACCCTGGGCTACACAAGATCAATGCAGAAATAAATCTAGGTGGTGGTGGCCTACACATTTAATCCCAGTCCTAGGGAGCCATACTCCCTTAATCCCAGCACTAGAGGGATTATAAAATGGGAGGAGAGAGAGGTTTAGTCTGCTTAGTTTGTGGTCACCCAGCCTTGGTAGAGGTATGACTTCTCTAGCGGCTCGGCTGCTTTGCATTTCTGGTTTTTGGGTTGAACCCCAATGTCTGTCTCTGGGTTTTTATTATTTGTGCTACAGAGAATATAGCAAAACCTCTCTTCAATAAGATTGTAAAGACCAGTTTTTAAAAAGAAAAATATACAAATAAAATCCTGGGTAGCTAACAGTATATATTTATAGATATTATAACGTAAATCTGTTCTGTGTGTCAGAAAGCCACCAAAGCATTCTTAGTTATCAATGGATCAACCGTGTTATGTCCCCAGTAATGTTACATGCCGCTGCCCTTCGCTCAGTTATAGTGACAGAAGTCCCTGACATTTAAAGGAATACTCTTTTGCTTCAAAAAACTCCCCCAAAACAAAACACCCCAAATCACCACCCCCACAAAACAAAACAAACAAAGCAAAAACCCAAAGAATGTTTGGTCCCCGGACTCTCAGGTTTGGGATGTGTTCCTGCTTTGTCTGCAATTCAATATCTATTTTATCTCCTTTTCTCCTAGTTGTAGCCTCTGACTTCCTTTCTCTTCGTGCCAGGAACACCCCTGCTCCAAGGTCTTTGCGATTATGGTGTCTCTCTGTCTAAAATGGATGCACTTTCAAGACGTAGCCACGGGGTTCATTCCCACCCTTCAGTTGAAGTTTCTCCTCATTCTCACATTCTCAGCCAGGGCTGCTCGGCTTCTCCCAGCATTTGGTATGAAGCATCACCATGCTCCCTCACCCTCCTCTCTATCCACCCTGATCTATTTTTCTTCCCAGTCCTCTGTATGGAAGCAAATCATTCCCATCTTTGTGTAAATGCAGCGACTACAATGGCTTACGCCAAAGTGAATGTGAGACACGGTCTTCATTATCTGAGCCTCCTGGGATTTCAGAAGATCATGACTCAGCTGCATCAAGAATATGCAGAGGTGTCAGAGGTTTGAGAGAAAGACTGCCTCCCTTTGGGAAGGGTAGGCAGCGATGCTCTCAATTTCCCCACCTTAGTCTCAGTGCGGTGAAGGAGGAACCCACGAGCATCCTACAGTCTAGACGATGGGTAAGAGATGTGCATGGTGGACAGAGAGAACCACCAAGCCTGAAAAACCCAAGACGGTTCCAAGTCAGTGGGAGACCATCTACCTGAATGTCAGGTTACAGGGCAAATGGTACAAATGAGGCATTGATGGAGATGGTAGAGAGAGCAGCAGTCACACAGAGCCTTGCCAAAGAGGGCTCATTGGAGAACAATGAGTGTACAGGGAGTTGAATGAGTGGGGGCAGCGGGGAGACCGTGCAGCTGTGCCCAGCAAGCTCCGGGAGCCAGTATCAGAAGCTGGAAGTCCACCTGACTGTGAGAAGAAAGATCTAGATCTTGCTAGAACTTGTGAGGGCAGAGGTGGTGTTCCACTCTCACTAGACACTTTGCACACGGGGATTGCTGCAAGCTTGTGCCCTGGCCTCTCCGGCAGCATCAGCTCCACAGGAGAAGGGCTCTACTCACTGCTCTGCGTTTATTGCCTGGGAAAGAAGCGCCTGATAGCAGAAGGCTACAAATTCTTCAAAGTTTTCTGAAGAAAAAAAAAGAAGACATTGTTCTTTTCCCTGCTTACCCTGATCTGTCTGCAGGGCACAGGTTAACAAATGTGTGGAACCTAAGATTTGAGAGACCAAGTAATCATTATGGACAAAAGTCTCCGTTCAATTTGATCAACATGTATTGAATATTTACTATGAAGCAAGAGTTGCTAAGGACTGAAAGACTTTGAGTCACTTCTAGCAAAGGAAAGGAAACCGAGTAAATGTAAAATTAGTGCAAGCTTAAAATTAGAAGGCTTTTTGTTTGTTTGTTTTGGGCTTTGTTTTGTTTTCTGTTTGTTTTGCAGTGCTGCTGATCAAACCCAGGACTTGATGTGCACTCAAGGCTAGCTCCCTTCCGCTCAGCCATGCCCCATTTCCCAAAGTGTTGCGAGTTTTCAATGGGCTCGTATTGACCACAAAGGCCCACGCACTTAACTACAACGTCTTTGAGCTGTGGCCTTGGAAGATGCAGAAATGAAATATGTAGACACACAAATTCAAACACACACGCACACATGCACGTGTGTGTACACGCACTCACCAACAAGAGGGAGAAGAGGGAAGATGTGAAAACCACGCTGACGCGTTTGTAACCACGCTCACATGTGCACTGCAAAGATGGCAATGGGCTAAACGTCTCTGTGGAGGAACGGAAGTCTATCAGTGTGTTCTGGCTCAAAACAGCTGCCCTCTTTTTCAGCTATGCCAGGTGGAGCAGCTAAATCAAAATTACACAAAACGTTTTTTTTTCCTCCTCAAATGTCATGTTTGAGTCTCTAGAGTCATAATTGAGAAATGAATGGCATAATAAATATGGTTTTTTGGAATTGCAGAGTTATTTAAACAGAGTGTCTTCCAAATCATACAGTTTAAATCACGGTCAGTAATGTAGTTGATGAACTGCTGTTTAAAAGGCTAGGGAATGACCGAGTAATTTGAATACTTCCATATGGAAACAAAATTCTGATCGGATTGTGAGAAGATTTATTTTTAAAGACAAGGTGTCTTCATGTAAATAAACACAATAAATAGGCACAGGTATCAAAGCCTCACCGATGACTGTATCGTCCAGATAAGTGTCGCTTGCGCATTGCTGAGAGAGCAGAACTAGGTCCCAAGGCAGTAGCTACACCGTGGACCAGAGCAGTGTTTCCCAGTTTGTCATGTGTGCTGCACACTCAGAAACACATCAGTGACACAGCACATGCCCCTAACTCTCTCTCTCTCTCTCTCTCTCTCTCTCTCTCTCTCTCTCACACACACACACACACACGCACACATGCACGCACACACGCAGGGCATATGGGCATCACAGTGTCTTAATTTTTTTTAAATCATTTTACTTTCTTTAATTTAACAAGGGTTCTGTGGAACCCCAATTGCTGCCTCTCTTTCCTTCTCTTTTAATGCTGGCCAGAATGTTGGGATAGATTTCAGGGTGTGCTAGAGTGTGGAGACAGGCAGTGACCACCTCCTGAGTACCCATCCACTCCTCTACACTATATCCTAAGCAATCTGCATGATGTGCAACAGCTAAAGAGGCCATGGCCTACGGTGAAGTTACAGAGTTCAGGCATGGTTAGAGAGGAAGGCAGTGTGGCAGGGGAAGGTGAGCAAAATCTGCCACCATAGCAGAGGGATGGTGGCCAGTACTCATTTTCTGTTGTTTTCAGCCAGAATCTCACTGTATAGCAGCCTACGATGGCTTAGAATCCGCCATATAGCCTAGGAGAACCTCCAAACCCTAGTGGTCCTCCTTCCTCAATATCTGCAGTGCTGGGATTAAATGCATAGATGGCTATGTCTGGCTCTAAGTCTATATGGAATGTTTATAGTGATGGCGGGTTAGTGTGCAAGCTAGGGGCCAGAGCTACCTGTGTTTTCAATAGTTCTGTACTTTTTAAATATTTTTAGGAAGCATTTATTTATTTATTTATTTATTAGTATGTGTGTCTATAAATGAGTGTGCAGGAACACTGCCTCTGTGCAGGCACGAGGGGCCAGAGGGGAGCATCAAGTCCTCTGCGCCAGTACTTTTTGCCTTATTCCCTTGAGACAGGGGTCTCCAAACAAACAGAACTGATAGAATACACACACACACACACACACACACACACGTATACATACACACATTATATATATCATATATTCATGATTTATTAGAGTGGCTTACAAGCTGTCTGGGTAGTCCAACAATGGCTGTTTTACAATGGGAACGGTGAAGATCTGCTAGCTGGTCAGTCCATTAGACTTGACGTCTCAGTAGTTCCAAAAGGATTCTGGAGTCCTATAAAATTCCTAGAGAGCTGCTGCTCCTCAGGCTACATTGGAATCCTGAAGAAGTATGTTGTGACACTAGTGAAGGAATGTGTCAGCCACAGGGTAGATGAACTTGTCACTGAGAGTGTGGGCAAGCAGGCAAAACAATCTTCCTTCTTCCCTGTACTTTGATGTAGGCTGAACCGGAAGGTGTGGTCCAGATTTAGGGTGGGCCTAAATGAATGATCCAATGAAGACAGTTCCTCACAGGTGTGCAGGCTGCTTGAATTTTAGTTGATTCCAGATGTGGTCAAGTTGACAGCCAGGCTTAACCATCACACAGGGGGCTCTCAGTAAACCTCAAGCCTACCATTTTGGTCAGTGGCTGGTCAGTGACATTCTGGGGGTACATTTATTTCTGTTCACCAGCACTGGGGTCACAGCTTTTGCATTGAGGCTGGGATCTGAACTTAGGTCCTCACGTTTACACAAGTGCTCTTACACGCTGAGCCATTTCTCTGAAGGAGCCAAAATTATTAATCAATTCTTCTCTTTTCAGAGATGTTGTCATGATGTTATATTTAATCTACCCTTAGCAGACACACATAATCCAGTCTGAAGACCCACACCAGAACACAGACACACATAACCACAGTCTGAAGATCCCCACCAGAACACAGACACACATAACCACAGTCTGAAGACCCACACCAGAACACAGACACACATAACCACAGTCTGAAGACCCACACCAGAACACAG
>JAQHUG010000239.1:1866586-1913689 GCA_028555095.1 Dicrostonyx torquatus | reverse complement strand
ATTATCTCTAGCCTCTTCCCGGCTAGCCCTCACCTGATAAACTAACCCATTATAAAAGTCTGTATGTCACCACGAGGTGGGTGACTTACTGGACGGATCTATGGTAGTTCGATCTGCGGCGGGAGCTTCATGGCGACTGGCCCTTTCACTTCCTGTCTTCCCAGGACTTCTGTTCTGTCTTCTCCGCCCACCTAAGGGCTGACCTATCTTATAAGCTAGGCAGAGTCTTTATTTAACCAATCAAAGCACAGAAATACAGATGAACCCTCCTACTCCAAAGAAAGCAAACTATCTTTTTTATTGTACATACCAATACTAGGTCCCACTTCCTCCCCTCCTCCCATTCTCTCCACATCCCCCAACCCCATCCCCCATCCACTCCTCAGAGAGGGTAAGGCACATTGCTTTGGGGAAGGTCCAAGGCCCTCCCTACTATATCTAGGCTGAGCAAAGTATCCATCCAAAGAGAATAGGTTCCCAAAAAGCCAATAAGGATAGATCCTGGTGTCACTGCCAGTGGCTCTGCAGTCTGCCCCAGCCATACTATTGTCACCCACATTCAGAGGGTCTAGCTTAGTCCTATACTGGTTCCTTTCCTGTCTGGCTGGAATTGGTGAGCTCCCATTAACACAGGTAGACTGTTTCAGTGGGTGAGCCCATCATGGTCTTGACTTCTTTGCTCATATTCTCACTCCCCCCACTCTTCAACTGGATGTTGGGAGCTCAGTCCAGTGCTCTGCTGCAGATCTCTGCCTCTGTTTCCATCAGTTGCTGGATGAAAGTTCTATGGTGACATTTAAGATATTCATCAATCTTACTACAGGGCAAGGCCAGTTCAGGCCCCCTCTCCTCTATTGCTTAAGGTCTTAGCTGGGGTCATCCCTATGGATTCCTGGGGATTGAGGGTAGAGTTTAACACTTTTTTTTTTGTAAACTAGGAAATCACCACAGGGATTCCCAGCCTTCTTATTCATAAACAAATCTATAAATAGCTTTTAAAAGCATTTTTTTCTTCATGTGTCTATCTCTTTTCTTCCTTGTGGTTGCCTTAGCTGTCTTTTCTTATTCCTAGGTAGACTTCTTGGACAAATTATATCTATTAACAAAACGATTTAAGAACATGAATTTTCCTCTGAGCACAGCTTCATCTTCTCCGTTTTAAGAAGGTTTCCGTGAGCATTGTTTTCTTTCTGTATTTTACCACCCAAAGGAAGTGCTTTATGGCTTCTATCAGCCCGAGGGGTGGTGATTCCATGGCAGGGATTTGGCTCAGTGAAGGACCCTGAGGGAGATGCCCTCTGAAGAACCCCATGAGGGGGGCCTAAGAATGGTAGAATGTGGTAGGGTGGGGTCAGAGAGGCTTCATACAACATACCAAATGCCCACGGCAGGAGGAAGTGAGGTTGTCCAAAGAGCTGTTGGATTATGGTCCAGATCCAAAGAAGGAGGGCAAGATGGCAGGGATGTGGGCAGACCAATAGGGGCACAGAGTGGGCAGCTGGAACACCGACTGAGAGGCCATTGCAGCAGGGTCTTGGGTGGTAGTGGAGAAACAGAGTGGAGAGACTTACATCTCCAGGGTGGGAATCAGGACTAAGCTAAGGCTGCAGTGCTGGTGATAGGGTGAGGAGAGGGGATGGCCACATACACAGCTGTTCCCTGCAGTGTTTAGTGCCCAGCTGATCTCACTTTCCAGAACTCACAGGGCATACCCACTGGAAGAACATAGTTCTCATGTGACCTCATGATCCCTAATCCAATGTCTCAGCTCTTGTTTTCCCCCATTGCCTAGGGAGCTGTATCTTCATCACTCATCTAATATAAACGAGAGGGATTCCACATCCCATCACCCATCACTTCTTTTTGTCTTGTGACTCTTTCCCTGTTTTTCAGTGTATCTGTGGCTTTGTGGGAGGGATGCTCTGCCTGGGAACAGGTCATTGGTCTTCAAAAGCAGCAACACTGCAGAAACTCAGACAGCAGTGTTCTCTAAAGAAGAGCACCCAAGGATTTAGTTTTCTTCAGAGGGCTGGCCACAGGGAGCTTGGCGAAGCTCCAGTGAGTGTATGGACAACACAAATTGAACTTTTTTGGGAGGGGAGGCAACAAGGATGGGGGGGGCAGACATGGAAGGGCTGAAAAGTGAGTGTGATGGGAGTGTATGATGTGAAATTCCCAAAAGATAAATGAAAATATTATTTTAAAAAGAAAATGTTGAAGGAGAAGAGGATGAAGAGGAGGATGAAGAGGAAGAAGAAATGCAGACAAATCAAATGAAGAATAAGAAGAAGAGAAGGAGGAGGAGCAGCACACAAACTAAACCAAAAACTGAAATGTGGGATGGGCATGTGAGTTTGTAGAGAAACTGGTGCCCTAATTAGAGCTCATCTTGGTGAATGAGAAAAGCCTGGGCTTCCCTTTCCACAGGCTCCAGCCATGCCCGTTCCTTATCTGCATACCTCCTAATTCCCACATGCCTGGCTTAGTGGTCTCTGGGTTAAACTTTTAATTAAACCAACCTCAAAAAAAAATTGGACAGGTGGCTTTAAAAGATGCTCAAAACAGCCAGGTGGTGGTGCCACACACTTATAATCCCAGCACTTGGGAGGCAGAGGCAGGCAGATCTCTGAGTTCCTGAGTTCAAGGCTAGCCTAGTCTACAGAGTGAGTTCCAGGACAGCCAGAGCTAACCCTGTCTCAAAAATAAAACGAAACAAGGAAACAACAAAAAAAAGATGGTTGGAAGGACATCTTGGTTCAAAATTATACCAAATTACATATACAAAAGAGAAATAACGACAAAGCTTGCATAGAAATGCCCCAGTCCTCAAATAAGCTGTGGAATATCTCACAGGGTTTTCAAGCAGCAGTCGAAACATCTGGTGGAGGGGGAGGGTAACCAGCTGGACAATTTTGAAATTTTTCAAATTATTTGAAATACAGGTTGAAATCCACTACCGTGAGTGATAGACATAAGGCTGGGGATACCTTCTTACTGACAAGTATTGGACAAAACACAATTCACAAATTACTGGTGTAACAACTATTTGATAGAACTAGCATAACCCTTTTCTCACTGAGGCTTAGAGAGAGAAAGGGGGAGAGAATCGGGAGACGTGAGTGCTTAGATTGTGGTCTATTTTCTAAAGGAAGTCTGGGTTCTGACTCTCCCTGGGTTACTGGGTTAGTATTCCTGCTGGGAGAAGACTTGTGATTGAGCACCAAGACTCTTGTGTTTGTGGGGACTGTGAAAACTGGTGATATGACCGCTCCACTGTATGATTAGAGAGAGAGAGAGAGAGAGAGAGAGAGAGAGAATAGCGAGAGGCATCTGGAAGAGTCCAGAGCAGAAAGAGAAATAAATAGACTGAACGTGGCCAGAAGACTGAACCTAGCCTTGAGAGTAGCAGGAGGAGAGAGAAAGAGAGAGCGAGAGAGAGCGAGCGAGCGAGCGAGAGAGAGAGAGAGAGAGAGAGAGAGAGAGAGAGAGGGGTAAAAAAGCAGGGTTATAAGGAGAATGAGTAGCTGGGGGATTGGAGCAAGGGAGGGCGTTCAGGGTAGGAGAAGGGGCAAGAAGAGCTAGGATACTAGCGTGGACTTTGAAGGTACGAGATGTTATGATGTTGTGATGTTGAGAGAGCTTGGAGGCCAGCATGTGCTTTGGCATGGTAGTAGGCACTACAGATAGCCATTTATCTCTTCTGCCAGTGATAAGGGAAATGGCTTCTATTGGTAGAAAGGCCCTGGCTTCACAGGTTCATAAGGAAAGCTGGTTTTTATTCTAACCACCGGAAACAGTCCTCTAGTCCAGGCTGAGCCCCTTTCTGGATACTGGTACTACCTTTTGGAATTTTGGGACCTGGAGTTTCCTTTGGGCCTGACAGGGAGGAGCCTAGCGGAACTTCAGAGTCATTTCTTCTCAAGGGTGGGGAAGATGGGAATCATCCCCAGGTTGTCTGGAGAAGTCACAGACATAACAAGAAGAATGCTTATCCAGGAGGGATCCCACAGTCCTCAAGGCAGTCTCCTGTGGGGAGCAAGGTGAGAGAACTGGACGACCTATGTCCTGACGGTGCCTTTTGAACAGCCACACCCTGTGTTTTCCTTATCACTTTGCTGCCTCTTGCTTCTCTGAATAGAAAGGCGCTTTTCTGCACATGCAGATGACTGATAGGGCCATGCAGAAGCAGTTGAGGATTACTTTATTTACCCATTCTCTTTTAGGAGGAGCTACTGTGTCTGCCATCTGTCACAACGCCACAGGTAACACCAATTTAGCAAAGAAACTAACCAGTGACAGCCACCAGTTTAGGAGCTGAATCCTTAATTTATTCCTCCCTGGCTTCCAGCGAACACCTGCAGATGGAGCAGTCTTGGGAAGACTTCTTGATCCAGAAGGGTCTCTGGATGTTTAGAACCTAAGAAGTCCAAGACCACCAAGGGAAGTAGTAACAGAAAAGATAAATTTTCATCTCTTCTATTATTTCCAGGATGAAATAGGGTGGTAATAGGAGGGCTGAGTTTTGCACTGCATGCTGGGTAGTCATTATGATTAGGTATTAGTAGCTTTCTTCAAAATTAATGAAGTAGTGTTGTCAAGGGAGACCTGGAAACCGTACATTTTGTCCTATTTGTCTCCATTATGCTAATGACTGGCCGTTCTACATAATCCAATATAAGTGCTGTTGGCAAATGAGGACCTAGTACACCACCAGTTTAAAACGTGGCTTTCTTTTCATTAAATCAAAATGAGCGTGCATGCCAGCTTTAGGAAAGATGATGTTTTGAATTAAAACAGTTTGAATTCCACCACCAAAGGATTCACTCTGTACCCAAAAATCAGGTCAGTTCTTATACTCTCTCTATTGAGTTCGTCTTGACCAACTTGATGGATAATTTGTGGAGTTTCAAAAAGTATTTGGCCACTTGGCCAATTATCAAGGTGTCATTAAGATACTTCCACACAGGGCTACACCATCTATTTTTATCTATTAGTTTGGGCTGGAAAAGACACCCATAAAATACATCCTTATGAAAGAAGATAAAGCAAGAGTCTAATTTGGTAGTGTTTATCCCTCTGGGTTGCCTGGGCATATAGGTGGGCAAGCGGTCCTGGCTCTTGAGACTATAAAAGAAGGCATGGCTTGGATCAAAAATGGCAGTGAACTCAATGTCATTCTCCTGCAGTAGCATGAAACAGGCTCCAAAGGACGTTGAAGTTTTTATTTTTATTTTTTTAAATACTTAGAGTGTATTTGAGTCACTTCACTAAGGGGACATGCACCTGCAATCCCTCAGGACTCGTTGTCACCCTTCAGCTCACAAGCATGTTATAGAGACACTGCCATACTGGGTACAGTACAAGCGAGGCCACGAAGGGGCAAGTCAGTGCGGTGCCTGGTTAAAGACAAGACGGTTAGGAACTTGGAAAGTCTATGTGTGACAGATACAGGCCATCAACTGTTTTGTGGCAAGATTATGACTTCATCCTGTTGTCACCACCATGTGAAAGTAACATTCCTTTCGAAAACTTTACAAATTGATACTGGAGATAAAACAGAGAACAATTACACTCACAAACAAGAACCCTATCTTCGAAGGTCTGTCTCCCAGCACTACCATAGTAGTAGTAGCATTAGAATTGCTTAGCGTTTAGTTATGAAAATATAATTCATAATTTATACTTCAACAGAGGCCATTTAATATCAGTAATAGAGTTACATAGGAGTTGGAGTATTGAACTATACAGCAAATGCATAAGCACATGTATGTACATATGATAAGAAGCAGTTACCACCCTGTAAGACTGGGACTAGGAAGGCCCCTGGAGCCATCAGAATAGGGAACATGGAGGCATGGCCATACACGGCTGGATCCGAGAGTCCCGAAAGAAGATGGTGAGAACTAAGTACTGCTGTGGAGGACAGAAACCACTACTGAGGTGACGGTAGCAAGAAGAGCTTACAGAAAAGGCAAAGGTTCTCTTTGTCCTCTTGCCTCCCAAGGGTTCCTGCTGGAAGGAACCCAACTTGAAGTCATCGGCATAGATGTGTAGAAGACAGGATTGGAGTGCGGGGCCACAGTTCAGTAACTGCTGGTGTGTTTGTTACTTTCCTCCTGTGACAGAATACCCAACGGAACCCACTTAAAGAGGAGAGAGGTTCGGGCTCACAGTTCAAGGGCTTATCAGCCGATTGTGGCACAGAAAGTATGTCTGCTGAGGTAGCGGGATCCACGGAGCTTGGGGCAAGACTTGCTTACTTCCAGGTGGATCAGGAAGCAAGACAGCTCGGGCTGATGTGAGGCAGGGCTGTAACCTATACTACCTGGCCCTATAAACTGCCCACTTTCTCCTGCTAGCTTCCACCTCCTAAGGATTCAGTTACCAACCCCTCTCTCCAAAACAGCCCCAGCAGCCTATACCGAGTGTGAGAAAATGAGCCCATTGTGTGTGTGTGTGTGTGTGTGTGTGTGTGTGTGTGATGTTTATACTGAACCTCACAGCAAAGCCACTCTGAAGACCTTGAGGAATTTAGTTGCTATATCCAAGAAGGAAGAGACAATTTTTGAATCAGCTTGCTGTAATGAAAACATTTGGGTTTTTCTGAATTATAATCTGATAGAGGATTGTGATTCAAATGTAGCCCTGACGGGGTTGGCTGATTTGTGATTTGAACTCGTAGGCCTGCTGTGAACCTTCGCACCCTGTGAGGCAGAGACAGAGCCTTTCACTGAGCAGGGGACAGGAGGAGCAAGTGTGCAGGAGACCTGGGAACAATGACATCGGCTGAAGAACAACCAGCAGAAAGTCGCTTTAACTCTACAACCAGAGCTCCCCCGGATCCATTGCACTCAAGACTCTCCCGTTTCCAAATTCGCTTTAGAATTATGAGGCTGTCTGGTCATATTTATACTTTTGCTATGTCCTTCCTGGTTCTCAGCCTCTAAAAATGTAGTATTTTGGCCTGTTCTGCTTAGATAAACACCTGGAAGCTCTCCTGGGAAAGATCCCAAGTCTAGACATAGTTTTTAAAAAAATCCACACATGTGTTTCTTGTTATGAGGTGCTTGGACTCTCAGACAAGAGAAGTTTCCCATGCCTTCAAGGAGTTACCAATTATGTCACATTCTGTGAAGAAGCACTTGTGACTAATACATAAATAATTGCCTCCAAAAAACCATAATAGAAGGGAAGATGGAGAAGAAAAATGGTGGTATTCAAACTGCCATGGGTCTTAGTTTTGAATGTAGGTGTTGGGTAACAGGAAGGGGAGGTGACTGTCAACTCCCTACCTGGTTAGCAGTGTTGTCCTACAAACAATATCCATGACAGAAAATTTAACGATTTGATACTAGAAAGAAAAGCTATTGAATTTTAGCAAGACCACCGATAAAATGTCTGACGACAGTGCTCTGGGTTTAAGACAGCAATCTGAGCACATCCGTGGAGCTGCTATTGCGTGAATTTTTCTCTTCCATGTTCTTCTTCCTCCTCCCCTTCGCTTTTTCACGTTCTTTTTCTCCTCCATCTATGAGTAGAATAATAGGTAAACATCTAAACATCTACTCTGTCCTAGGAACATATAATTCACCAGAGTAAGACATTTCTTCAGCGTGGTTAAGAAAGGACTCGGGGAGCACTATCTGCGGCATTTACGACTGCAGAGGTGTGGGGTGTCAAGACGTGGCAGTTCCTGGCAGGTGTTCACCCTCACCCCTTTCTTAAGAGCACCCAGAATTGACTGGAGCAATAACTTCTGGACGTGCAGAGAGAATGTATGTGCATTACACATGGTGAGCGAGGCCGCTCAAATGGCGAGAGCGGTCACTCTGTACAGAAACCACACTAGGCAAAGCTGGTGTGTAACCAAAGCTGGTGTGTAAGCAAAGCTGGTGTGTAAGCAAAGCTGGTGTGTAACCAAAGCTGGTGTGTAAGCAAAGCTGGTGTGTAAGCAAAGCTGGTGTGTAACCAAAGCTGGTGTGTAAGCAAAGCTCAAAACAACAACAACAACAAAAACCCCCCAAAACGGAGAGATGTGTCGGGTGATTGGCTGCCATGTTAAACGTATTAAAACAAAAAGAACCTGGCAAAACAAAAGCAACTTCTGTGGTTTCTATTGTAGTTCTACTTTTTTTTTTTTTAAAAAATCTTACCAGTTACTAGATCCTTAATTCTACAAATCTTATATATAATTGAACTGTCCCTACCATTTCTGTCATCCATGTCTAAAAACATCAGAATAATAGGAGACACATATTGGGGTTGTGAAATGGCTTAAAAGTCACGAACACTTCCTGCTGCTGTGGAGGACCTGAGTCCTGTTTCCAGCACCCATGTATGATGGATGGCTGACAAACGCCTTTCATTCCAGCTCCAGGGGACCTGGTGCTGTCATCTGATCACCGTGGGCACATGCACACACACATGTATCCACACACTAATACACACAATTAAAACACAAATATACCTTTAAAAAATAAGAAGATACAGCACTCGGGAGGCAGAGGCAGGCGGATCTTTGTGAGTTCGAGACCAACCTGGTCTACAAGAGCTAGTTCCAGGACAGGCTCCAAAGCTACAGAGAAACCCTGTCTCAAAAAAATCCAAAAAAAAAAAAGAAGAAGAAGAAGAAGATGTTGTATGACCTGTCTGGGTCCCAGGTAAACACCGGCAAAGGGGAATTACTGTTTTCGAAGTAAAATACCTTGACAACTCCAAACAATATCCATGACGGAAATTAGATGATTTGATAATAGAGAGAAAAAGCATTGAATATCTTGGAGAGGTGTTTTTGAAGATAATAAACGGTAAGAAAATGTCCCAAAAGCTTTTGTTTCATTTATGAACATTCCGTTATGAAACTGCAGCATAGAAACATAGAAAAGGAAGAACATAGAAAAGGATCAGTATTGTCTACACACTAGAATCAAAAGGAAGGGACCACATAATAGCTGGATGTGACAAGCGACACTGGCATAGTGTGTGCGGCCATCAGTGTTCTTGGCTCCATGGGAAAGAGCAGAGAAACCTGAAGAATTTATTGGCTTTTATAACTGGGTATTTCTGAGGAATGAATTTAGCTTCGGGCATGGCTTGATTCTGCAGCTTAAATGATGCCATCAGCTTTATTGATTCTGTGACTTCAATTATATCGGATTTGGCCCTGATCTTTCTCAGTTTACACGGACTTTCAAAGAATCCAACAAAACATTCACCAGAAGCTGCGTCTATATGATTTTTAGCTCATAATCTCCAAGGAAGAGAACGACTTCAAATTCTCCTCAAGCCAGGGAAAACTCAATTGGTCTGAGGAAAGTCACAGAGCCATATCTGGAAGTGTCTCTGTGTCCTCTGGGATGCATCAATATAACTGTCAGATGCCTGCTTCCGTGCCTGCAGTTAGGGTGTGGTACCATGATTATCAGACAAACCAGTGCTCTGTGTGACTGAGAAGCCCCAAGGGAATCTGAATAAACACATTATGTTCTAATGTTTGCCTTAACCAATATTCACTGTAATCTGCTGGTTTCTAAACATTTTCAAAAGGGTTTAAAAAGGATTGTTATTAGTGTCTCCAAAACCTCAAGGGAAAATATGAAGAGATTATAATAATCCAACAGGCAAACATATACAGAAAAGAAATGAGAGGTATAGGGGTGAAAGATGACTCAGTCAGTACAATGCTTGACACGCAAGCATGAAGACTTTAATGTAGTCCTCCAGAATCCATATGTATGTATGTATGTATACACACACACATACGAACACACACACACACACACACACACACACACACACACACACACACATATATATATATATATATATATATAATTCCAGGTATGGTCCATATGATCATCATCCCAGCTCTGGGGAGGTAGAAGTAGGTAGATCCCTGAGGCTTGCTGGCCAACCAGCCTACCTACTTAGCAGTCTACAGACCAGCAAGAGAGCTTATTTCAAAGACATGGTGGTGGGGTGAGGAGATAACTCAATGGGAAAACACTCACCGTGCAAGCAAGAGGACCTGAATTTGGATCCCCGGAAAACACATAAAACCGAACTCCCTAATGTCTATATGTAATCCTGTGCTCCTCCAGTGGACTTGGAGGCAGAGACTGGAGAATCCCTGGAAGCCCGTGGGCCAGCCATCTGTACATGAGCAGCAGTGAGCAAGAGACTGCCTCAAACAGGATGAGAAGCAAGGACCAACACCAAAGTTATCCTCTCACCTCCCTAAACACTGCTGTCATGCACGCAAGCACTCACGCACGCGTGCACTTTTGATGAATTTGATATCACCCTGCTGCCCCACCATAGATAAGCATAAGGACACATTGATTAATTCACTGCAACAGGGGAGAAGACAAGCGGGAACAAAGATGCCATTCTCTTTGTTTTTCTTTCAGTGTGATAGGAAACAAACAAAAATGGCACCAGAAAATCTACAAGAGGGCAGCAGCAAACTCCCTGAAGAGCAGTTGTTTTCATAATGAAATGCTTCAAAAAAGTAATCATTTTTCCTTTTTCTTCCTATGATCTCCTTTGTAAAAACTGTCCATGATTTTCGCATAAATAAATCATAATTATTTAAAAATTAACTGCCTGGCCTGGGCAGATGTCTCAGTAAGTAAGGGTCTTGCAACACAAGCATGAGGAGCTCGGGTTGATGCCTACATCCAAAGCTGGATGAGTTTGCACACGTCTGGGATTCCAATCCTCCCGCAATGAGGTGGGAGGCAGAGGCGGGAGAACTGACCGCTCTAGGGCCAGTTAGCCGGGCTGTACACAGCAGCAAACAAGAAGAGACCCCGTGTCAGATAAGGTGGAAGATGAGAACTGGCACAGGAGATTGTCAACCAGCGCCCAACATTGCCTCTCCACACGCATTTCACACATATGCACACACATGCACGCAGCCTACACAAACGAGACGGAGAGGTGCTGAATGTTGAGATAAGATCTGGCGTATATAGAGTAAGAATTCAGAAAGAGAGTGGGGGCAAGGGACAGAGAAGCTGCAGGGATCCAGGACTCTGAAGGAACTCTGGAAGTGACAGCTGGTGTGGCTCTTTGTGGCTCTCTGCTGAATGCCAGGGACAATTGACCACTAACAGTAAGCCATGCAGGACTGAGCTGAGTGACTTCTCGATTTTTTAACATTCTAAACTTTATTTTTGTTTCTTAAAATGGAAACTATATGTATATATATATATATATATATATATCCAGTTTGCTTTCTCAAATCAACAGTAAGGCGAGACGAGACGAGCACTCTTGTACAGCACCTGATTTAATTTCTTAAAGATTTACCTTTTAATTGTGTGTAGGTGTTTGCTGTTTGAAGGCATGTGTGCGCAAGTGCAGGTGCCCCCTCCTGATATGGGTGCTGGGAACAGAAGTCAGGTCCTTTAAAAGGTCAGCAAATGCTCTTAGCGACTGGGTCTGTTTTAACCCCAGGTCCTGTCTTCTTGTGGTGTCCGTCTCCAACATCTCAGAAGAGAGCCAGGCACGAGGCCAATCAGCTCTGCATTTGCTGGAAGGAGTGCTTCTCTCCAATCCAGTGTCCTTGGAGATATCTGACAGTGGGAAATCACGAACAGATGTTCCCATTAGGAATCCTAGCCTTTTATGGTCACGGCGGCTCCTGGCCATCTCTCTACCCCATTCCCAGCTGCACAGCCGCGGATGGTCTCCTAAAAATTAGAGGCTAGAATACTTGTAAACCAGAAAGTGTAGTGTGTCCAAGCGGACGAGGGACTAATGGAAACATAGTGTGGTCCACGAACAGACTTGGAGCCCAAATCTGAAAACAAAATTATTTTAATTATCTGTGGACGAAAGGGAGGATGAAGTCATCGAGGGGCCGGTGAGAATGGGTATCAGCAGAGGAGCGGACTCTGCCTCGAGAAGCAGAGGAGGAGGCTGGTCTGAGAACACTCAGGCCTTCTAGAAACTGTGGCCTGTGCGAAGCGAACAGACAGGCTCTAGGAAACTCTACAGTTGAAATGGAAAGGCAGAAAGCACGTGGAAGAGAGAGCAGGGCATTACCAGGATAGGTGGAAGGGAAGAGACACATGAAGATTTAATAGTGAAACGTTATTCCAAATGAAACAAAGCCAGTATGAACCTGACTCATGGAGACAGCAGGAAAAATAATAGAGCAATAGTCCCCCAGAAAGTCAGAAAACACACAGGCGGAGATAAAGTGCACGATCACTCAGGTGGCGTCACATAAGTCAGGTGGCCCACCACATCAATAGTAACAATCCTAGGGAAAAAGTGCAATGGACCAGTTGCAGGTGTTTTGGAGGGAAAAGAAGAATGTGACATCTCAGACTTTGTAGCCAACATCTTCTAGATGTCTGTTTCTTTATAAGAATGACAGATCTTCCAACTATTCAAAGGATGGTCATACCCTGTCTACTTCTGCCACTTGGAAATATTTTGTTGGAGGCAATAGAAGAGCAGGAAAATACAAGAAGTGGTTAAGTGAACCAGTCAGAAGAAGAAATTGGCACTCGGATTTCAGAGCACTTAGTTAGAATGGGAACCCATGAGAAAATGCTAGAGGGTAAACTCTAAATGAGAGGGGGGAGTGGAGATGGGGTACACAAAGTTGTAACAGGAGGGAGAAAGTTTTCCAATATAAAGAAGAGGAATTTAAATCCAAGTCATGGGAACAGAAAATAAACAGAGGGAAATAACTAGTGAAAGCAGAAGACAAGAAATAACCAAAATAAAAAGAGCATTATCGGGTCAGTGAGATTGTTCAGTGGATAGAAGGCTGTCAGGACTGACAATCTGAGTCCAATCCCTAGGACCCACAGTGGAGGCAGCGGGGGAACTCCCAGGAAGTTGTCTTCTGACCTGAGTGTGTACATGACAGTGTGTACTAAAGAATGCACACACACACACACATTTGCACATGTACTAATAATAGATTTAAAATTTGATATTTACTGTTATGAGAAAGGTAATTAACTCCATGGCTTAGGATGAAAACTACACAAATAGCAATTTATGAGTAAGGACAGGGACATGCAAAATACACAAGAAATTTTAGAAAGAAAAAGCACTGTGTATTTAAAAATCACATTTGTTTATTGGGGGTGCATGTACCATAGCATACATGTGGAGGTGAGAAGAAAACAAGGGGAGTCAGTTCTTTTCCCATTATGTCGTCCTCGGGATCCAACCCAGGTCATCAGGCTTGGCAGCAGGTACCTTTGCTGCTTCCTCTCCCCTTTTAAAGGATTGATTTTCCTTATCTACGTGAGGGGGTACTCATGCCTTTGGATGACGATGCTACAAGAGGGGATCAGATTCCTGGGAGTTGGAGTTATAGGTGCTTTGCAGGATGCCTGGCGTGTTAGGTGGTGCCTGGGATCCAGACTCTGACCCTCATGATCGAGCAACAGGTGCCCTTAACTTCTGAGACAACTCTCCAGCTCCTCCGTATTTTTATACACTTTGATGGGAGGCAGATCTCTCTTGAGCCATGTGAGATGGAAACGTTACAGTGTAAAATATTTGAAAGTACTAGCAAAAATCTCACAAGTGTGCAGCAGAATAAGAAAACAAATGTCACTTACGCAGTCACACAAGCCGGGTTGCCCACCACCTTCTGTAGGGAGCCCATATGTAGGGGGATAATGAGCTACGGTGTCCTGGAGGAAAAGAAAGGGCTGTGATACTTCAACCTTTCCGTCCAACATCCTTCGGATGTCTACTCCCGGTGAGAGTAGAGGGTACCTCATCTGTACATAATGGTCAAAATACGGACTGTGCCTTTCATCCCACGGCATAGCACGTCTAGAAGTGGGAGCAAGTTCACAACTTTAGAATCAGTCGACCATGCTAGAAAAGCCTGATGCTCAGTTGAACCATTAAGCCCAATCAATCGACCATGCTAGAAAAGCCTGATGCTCAATTGAACCGTTAAGCCCAGGAGCAACTGTTGCCCTTTCTCCTGCCATCAACTGCAGAAACCGCCTGTCTATGCTCCTTGACCGCTCATTCAGCCTTTAAACTATGTCTGTTTATCTCACATCTATCCGCCAACCATCTATCTATCCATTTACCTTCTGTCCACCCATCTCCATGTACCATTTTAAGTTGTCTCTTTTGTTACAAAGCTGCCTAATAGACAGTCAGGCAGAAGAATGGCTTCTCTAGAAGAAGGAAGAAAATGAGAACCACCGGTGGACAGAAGAAAGCTGACCAAGGATGCAGCCAGCTCAGTAGAGTGGGTGGCAAGAGGCAGGAACAGAGGAAGCTTGGACTATCGCTCAAGGATTCGCGGTGGATGAGAGTGGTTTCATCTAGGAGGAGCAAAACTGGGAACAGGCACACGAAGCCTTGTGCATGGAAGATGTGAAGCCAGAGCCAGGGCTGGCATGACCCACACAGGATTGCAGGGACTGGAGTGGGGTGGAGCAGCAGAGACTATGACAGATCTGGACTGGATATGGGAAGCAGGGCAAACATTTCAGAGCATGAGCAGGGGGACAGAATGAGTCAGTTGCTTGTACGGCTGCTTCGATACTCTGGCTCATCCTTCCTTCTTTTTAATCGTGTATGCCCTCTGCAGATGTCCAGTGTAGAAGGGAGGGTGGAGCGTAGGTGCAAGGTTCTCAGCTTAGTGCTTGGCAGATCAGTCCAGCGTTTACCGCCAGCATTTCTAAGAACAGCTTTCAAGGGCTGGATGGAGAAAATATTCCTTTGTATCAGCAAAGAAGGACTGAAAACAGCTGACTAATCTGAACTTGAACCACATCAGCCGTCCATGGGGACATGGAGCATTAGGAAGGGCAGAATCAGGCTGAGCAATTAGGATTATCAGAAAGAAAAAAATGGTCCAAATATCAGTGAAAACAAAATTTTCTTTGGATGGGAAACTAAAGAAGTTGATGGTACAAATGAGTTCACTGCCTAAGAGGAGTCTAACATAACGAGACCCAGGGAAGTTTCTGGAAGGTACATCAGTACAAGAGGGAAATCTGGAGGTTTCTTGGAGATTGTATGCACCACTAATGATGCTATGACTCATACATGTCTCAGGATTCTGATAAACAGTATGTTTGTAGAAAGATAAGCTCCAGAATTGGAGACAGCCTGTTGACATGTTACAGAGGAGCACCTAGAGTTCAAAAGGCAGAAGCTGGTCATCTGTGAGATTTATAACACACTCTCGGAGACAAGGGAGGTCCTGCAGGGTTCAGGAACGCTGGAAGGTCTTAGGAGAGCTGACACAGGTTCAGCTAACTAAGAATAGAAGAGCTTCCATGAAAGAAAGCATCTATCCTGCTATTTGGGGAACAGTGACAAGCTTGCAGTGGGAAGAGCTAATACGCCCGATGTAGAAACAAGAATGAGGGAGGAAGAGCCCCACTTGGGTGAAGTTCATTATGCAAGAAAGGTTGGTTTTATTTCCAAGGCTATGCATTTGAAAAATGAAGCGAGGGGCATAGGAAACTTCATTGGGTTTCGGGAGCAGCCTGTCTCCCTTGACATGTCTTATCAGAAACATTGCTTTGTGAGCTACGCTTTATCTAGTAACCGCTCCTGAACAGCATTCTGAGCATCTTTATTTGGGAATAAAAGTGAATGTTCTTGTGGTGGTCTGAATAGGAATGCCCCCCCGCCATAGACTCATGTGTTTGAATGCTTGGCCCATAGGGAGTAGCACTATTAGGAGGTGTGTCCTTGCCGGAGTAGGTGTGTCCTTGCCGGAGGAGGTGTGTCCTTGCCGGAGTAGGTGTGTCCTTGCCGGAGGAGGTGTGTCCTTGCTGGAGGAGGTGTGTCCTTGCCGGAGGAGGTGTGTCCTTGCCGGAGGAGGTGTGTCCTTGCTGGAGGAGGTGTGTCCTTGCCGGAGGAGGTGTGTCCTTGCCGGAGGAGGTGTGGCCTTGCTGGAGGAGGTGTGTCACTGGAGAGGTGGGCCTTGAGGTTGTAGATGCTCAAGATAAGCTCCACACAGCAGTCTCCTTCTGCCGCCTGTGGGTCAAGATGTAGAACTTTGACCTCATCCTCCAGCGCCATGTGTGCCTGTGTGCTATGTTCTCTGCCATAATGACAATGAACTAGACCTCTGAAACTGTAAGCGAGCCAGCCCCAATTAAATTAGACTTCTGAAACTGTAAGCGAGCCAGCCCCAATTAAATGTTTTCCTTTTATAAGAGTTGCTGTGGTCATGGTTTCTCTTCACAGCAATAAAACCCTAAGTAAGACAGTTATACAATACTAGATATCCCAGAGCTGGAGTTACAGACTGTTGTGAGCTGCCTGGCATGGGTGCTGGGACCCAAGCTCAGATTCTCTGCAAGAGCAGTACATGGTTTTCACCACTGAGGCATCTCTTCTGCCCGGCTCCATAGCATTCTTAAGGGAATTCACTTAAGTGCCCACACATGTGAGTGTGGAAAGCGGGTTGGGAGACTTTCTACACCCAACTGAGAGGAATCAGACATGCAACTACGTAATGGGTACAGATCAGGGGACTCTCCGTACAGCCAAGGCTGCAGCACAAATGAATGCGGTAAAGAGCGGGGTAAGGGGCAAAGGGACTCCTAGGGGGCAAATCCCATCCCGGGGAATGAAGGCTCAAGAGAGATTAGATATGCCCGGAGGTGATGATTTAAGGGTAGAATATTGGAGCGTGTGGCTTCAAAGATGGGCCAGGCTTGGGGCTCGATCACCAAAATGGCCGCATTTGTGAGCTTTCTGCCCCTAAGCAAACACTTGAGATAATCAGCTTATGAAGAGCAGAAGTTCGTTTCGGCTCATGGTTTCAGAGCCTTCCGTCCGGCATTGGTTGCCCTCTGTCCCAGAATGGAGTGGGCGAGCATTGCAGGTGAAACTGCTCACCTCATAGCCAGGGCGCAACGGAGACAGGAAGAGAACAAGCACCACTGTTCCCTTCAAGAGAACATTCCCCTCTCTCTTCCCATGCAGTCAGCTTTGAAGTTCCCCACACTTCCCCACAGTGCCACACTAGGGACCAAACCTTTATCCCACGAGTCTCTGGGGACATTGAAGATCCAAATCCCAGTGACCGCTAAACCTGTTCTTAAATGTGAGGACAATTAGGAAGCACATAAAGAAAAAAAAAGTGAGGGTTTTCTAGATGGTAATAAAAATGGGAAGAGATGTTGGACAGCTTGGCAGGAAACAAGGTTACCAACTCAAGCAGCAATCTATAATATCAGAAAGTCCCGGAGGCCGCTTCTGTGACTCCCCCAAGGTGGGTACTTAGGAAATGAGGATGGAAAGGCAAGCTGCAGGATGAATTAGTGCTAAGGGTTGCATGCCCTTAGCAAAGATCTGTGTATCTAGAAACCCGAGGGCCGGTACAGCGTTTGGAGTCTCTCTGGAGCGCATTTTTGTGGACTCCATTAAATGAGTCACATAATTTCATATCTCTCGCTAGTAGCTCATGCCAGGAATATTGATTTACATTCAACTTCATTGCCAGCCTTTGTCAGACCTTTACTGGCCTGGGTGGGTGAAGGGGCAAAAAGACAAAAACTACTAGTCCTTCCTCATAGGACAAACTTGGGAACTTCCCTTGCAAGCCTGCTGTAATTCAGAGACAGGGGCCTGGAAGCATCCTGGGCTGTGAGAATTTGCATATCTTTTCTTTCCAGATAATGCACTGATATAAAAACCAGGCTCTTCACCGTTGCCTGGCTGGCTTTGGCACTGAGCAGCAGAATCATTATCAATGGGCTCCTTTCCCTATGGCAGCCGTCCCAAGGCTGAAGGCGCCCGTTAAACAAGGGAGCGGCCCTCCCTCCGCTCTGCCGTGGCAGAGGATGCGAAGTGTTTTGAGGTTTGTCTTTGTGCTCGTCCCATCTAGTGAATAATATATTTTTGTTTATTTGTTTGAGTGTATCTGGCAGACACAAAGCTCAGTTTTGCCAGAACCTTCTAACAGGTTTATGAGAGATGGATTGGGTAATTACATTGCCATTTTTGCTATTATTGTTTGTTTGGTTCCTGAAACAGCCTTATTCTGTAGTCCAGAATAAGTGACTTGGAACTCACTATGCAGCCCAGGCTGGGCTCAGATTCACAATTCTCTTGACTCTGTGTTCTGAGTATTGGGATTACAGGTGTGAGCCTCCATACCTGGCTTCTTTCTGTTTTACACACACACATGCACACGTATGCGCATGCACACACACACACACTAATTTATTTTTTGGCTTTTAGAGTGAAGGTAATTATGTAGTCCTGGCTGAACTCAAATTCACGGCAATTCTCCTGCTTCAGCTTTCCTCATGATATAATGACAGACATGAGATACTGCAGTTGGCCAAGCCATTGTCTAACTGGAAAATTCACCACCTTTAGATGATAAAGATATAAATAACTAAAAATTACCTTCTGAAGCAGTGAGTTAGGGGAGAGCTAAGGAAATTTTAATTTCTGATGAGTTTGTTTAATTTTTGAGGTTAAAAAATGTGTTTATCATTAATATGAGAAAGTATACCAGCTGGCACAAAATGGCCAATGTTTTAGTCAGTTCTTCCATTTATTCTTTTTGAAATTCATTAATTTATTATCAGAAATTGGGTGAAAATTCCCTTTCGCCTTTGTTTAGCTTATTATGTTGTCCTCCCTCATAATTTTCCATTCCATTTAACGTTCTGTTAATACTAAATAATTTATGTCATTTAAAACTACTTGATATTAAAACGTTCCAAGCTATAAGTTTCCCCTCAAGGATAACTCGACTTTTACTGTTCGGTTCAAACTGTCACCCATGATGTTCCCGTTAGCAACCGAGTCCTGCATGTTTCTACTTCACAGTAGTTGGGAGACAGTGTTGGTTTAATCTTTGATGGGGATTGGGAGCTGTGAACGTCACATTTATTTCCAGGCTGTTTAACTGTACCACTTTTTATTAGCTGTATCACTAAATATATTTTCTTGTCATACCGTGATTGTAGACTGGTTGGTATAATTTCTAATGTTGAGGTTTCCCTTCTGCCCTAGCAAGTAATTGATTGTGTGCCTACTTCACAGGGATTTTACAAATATGTATTTAGTTCTGTGCAAAAATTAAAGCCTGAATGAATGTAGTAATTGTAGAAATGTAATTGTAGCACACGTGGAGTGCAGCCTATATGAATTTGGTAATTATTATATTTTGAAATTCTTATGTTGTCTACTAAAGATATTTTGGAGATTCCTACTTTTCTACTGTCACCGTGACAGAACATGCCTGCTTTTAAAAACTGAGATGTCATTAACAGATGATAAAATACCTTGATCTTAAATGTTCAGTTGGATGGATTTTGACACCTGTATATATCTGTAAACCCATTGTCTCCTGAACCTGAAAAGCTTCTATAAAGCAAAGGACATGGTCAACAAGACAAAACCACAGCCTACAGAATGGGAAAAGATCTTTACCAACCACACATCAGACAGATGTCTGATCTCCAAAATATACAAAAAAACCGCAAGAAATTGGTCATCCAAAGAACAAATAATTCAGACCTAAATAGAGAACTCTTAACAGAGGAATCTAAAATGGCTGAAAGACACTTAAAGAAATGCTCAACATTCTTAGTCATCAGAGAAATGCAAATCAAAACAACTCTAAGATTCCATCTTACACCTGTAAGAACGCCCAAGATCAAAAACACTGATGACATCTTAAGCTGGAGAGGTTGTGGGGTAAAGGGAACACTTCTGCATTGCTGGTGGGAGAGCAAGCTGGTACAGCCCCTTTGGATGTCAGTGTGGTGATTTCTCACAAAGTTAGGAAACAACCTTCCTCGAGACCCAGAAATACCACTTTTAGGTATATATCCAAAGGATGCTCAATCGTGCCACAAGGACATGTGCTCAACTATGTTCATAGCAGCACTGTTTGTCATAGCCAGAACCTGGAAACAACCTAAATGCCCCTCTTCTGAAGAATGGATAAGGAAAATGTGGTACAATTACACAATGGAGTACTACACAGCAGAAAAAAATAACATCTTGAAATTTGCAGGCAAAGGGATGGAGCTAGAAAACATCATTTTGAGTGAGGTAACCCAGACCCAGAAAGACAATTATCATATGTGCTCACTCATAAGTGGTTTTTTTGAATAAAACAAAGAAAACCAGCCCCCACATCAGAATCCCTGAGAACTGAGACAACAATGAGTACCCTAAGAAAGACATACATGGATCTAATTTACACGGGAAGTAGAAAAATACAAGATCCCCTGGGTAGGAGAGGAGGCTGTGAGGCTTCCCTGTAGGAGAGGAGGCTGGGTATCCGCTGTTGGGAGCGAACATATGGATTTCCAGACTTTCAGACGGACCTCCACAAGGAGTGGCACCGTGATGGTGAGGGAGAGGTCTCCCTGCTCTCTTTCCAGGTGGTTAGGTGCCAATGGACCGCACCCCTATGTTCTGGGATCATTATAAAATTCTCACCAATCACTCAAAGTTAAAAGACACACAATTTTATTTATTCTCAGAGCTGATGACATAACATTTCTGATGTATTGCAATCCCTGAAATTATCCTGGATGTCACTTCTTTTCAAACAATATAAAGATTTTGGTTTTTTACCCAATAACGCACACATATCTGATCTCACTCAAGTTTAATTAATACGAGATACATGGAATAAAATGGAGCTCTGTGATTATTTCCCTCTTTCTACAACAACCGAGTGGGTACTCTGTAGACCCCTCTATCACTTAGTGGTCATGTGACCATGACTGTATTACTTTTGTCTCTGCTGCATTTTGCTTTCCTATAAACCAAGGATAGGACTGTGTGGACCACTCAGTGGGCAAAGCACTTGCTGTCCAAGCTTGAGGATTGGGATTCAAGTCCAAACACCCTACAGTAAGTATGGCAGCCTGCCTGTAACAGCGCCCTGAAAGAAGAGATCCGAAGAGGTGTTGGATGTCCTGGAGCTGGAGTTACAGGCAATTTTGAGCTGTCTGACGTGGGTGATGGAAACCAAATTCTGGTCCTATCTTAATGGTGAACCATCTCTTGAGCCCCTTGTTAGGTCTTGAAAAGCTCTGGACATAGGCAATAGCATAATACAGGACTTAGATATGGAATGCTGGAATTAAAACGGGACTTGCTCTAAACTTTCATGATAAAGAATGATCCATCAACAGGCGTTATATAAGCTTTAGTTCAATTCTTAGCTTCCCACAGAAGGGGAATATGAGATGTGGAAATATGATATGCCTGAGATAGCTCGTTTTTGTCTGTTGACCTGAGATATAGTGGGTTAATATTCTGCCATTTCATGGGACTCTTCCCAGAAGAATGGCTTCCTCCAAGGAAGGACCCAAGCTGTCATAGAAATAGTGCAAATGAATGGTCATAGCTCAAGTGACATCATCAACACATAGAGTGGGAGATTAGTTCCGTAATTATAATTAGAACAACAGTCAAATATTCAAAGCGTGTTAAAAAGAAACCGGAAGCTGGTAAGGCCCAAATTAGCACAATACAATAAATCGAGATAGAATAATTGTCTTATAACACATAATGATTTGATAAAGCAACAGTAGAAATGTCACCAAGAGCAATGAATGAGATCAGGGCTGGGGAGCAGAGATGGTGCCCTAACCTTGTTGAAATGGTGCTCAAAGAACTGGGCGTTGCTCTGCAGTGTCCCCTAATCTGTTCTCAGCCACAGAACAATGGTTGGCGTCATTCTTTTCAAAGCACACAAGCAGTCCTAGAGGTTGACTGATTCCCAGCACGAGAGACACATGATTATTGATCTTCCCCGAGATCCTCTGCTCTGCTGGTCTTTTCA
Organism: Dicrostonyx torquatus; assembly: GCA_028555095.1. Classification (NCBI taxonomy): domain Eukaryota; kingdom Metazoa; phylum Chordata; class Mammalia; order Rodentia; family Cricetidae; genus Dicrostonyx; species Dicrostonyx torquatus. The sequence goes on along the minus strand of JAQHUG010000239.1, from coordinate 1,891,893 downwards.
GCTTTGTTCACTGTTGTCTTATCTTTTCCCCATTCAATGTACTATTTTGAAGCTTAAAACATATTGGAGGTATCGAGACTTAAGGGCAATCCAGTGTTTTCTTTTATGTACTTAGTGTGTGCTTCTTACCCAAAGTGACAGGTTTTGCTTGACATTTTGTTCAAGTATACTGTGAACTGTGTGACCGTACTCGTTGTCCATCAGCCTCTTATGGCTTTCATAGCCAATTTTTCTTTAGCCGCGTACATGCCTAGAAAGATGTCTGGAATAACGATTTAAAAGTAGGAAATGCTTTCCTAAAATATCGCACACAGAAGGACCATGGTTCTTGGGGGATATTCCGGGGCTTGCGGACCTCGCCATTCCCATTCCCACGGTACAAATGCGCCGTCTCCAGAGCCCCCAGCTCGTGAATTCAGGCCTATGTTTTCTTCCTCTCGTTGACTTATGGCCTCAAACCGTTTCTAGAAAAGAGCTTTGCATCATCAGGTCAAGTACACAAGGGACTCAGGTGAGAATGAGGGCAGCCTCACCCTACCGAACTGGAAGACACTCTGTTGGAAGCGTTAATTACTTTACACACCAGAGTTACAACAAACTACAGATGCCACTCAACTCCACAAACTCCTGAGCCACTCTCCTCCGGCAGGACTGGCAAAGATCCCATCCAGATGTGGTCAAGAGAAACTTTTTTCCCTCTGGCTCAGACTGAGTCCCATCTTCTTAGGTTCTTCCTCCAACACAACTCTGCATATTCCTTGGAATGTTCTTGTCGCCTCCTGGTATTCCAAAACAAACAAACAAACAAACAAACAAACAGAAGTCTCAGGTCCCCCGTGGTTAGTACCATCAACTGTATCTTGCAAACTCTTTCTGTTGTAACGCCCCTCGTGTGGTTGCCAGACCCTCAAGAGATCTTCACATGGTTTCCCGCTATGCCATGTGTACAGTCCAACATAAAGGCCAGGACCCCATTCAGCATAGACATGGCTTCCATTCTTCATCCCATGCTTCTGCCTGAATGCTTGGGCTGCATCTGTCTCGTGCTCTGCTGACAGCAAGGATTTAATGTGGCTAAGAAACCACTCTGTCTTTTGTGAGCAGGCGGCAGATTCGGTTATGGTTCAACGTGAAACTCCCGCCCCGGAGCAGAAGCTATTCATTTCGGACACTTCCCATCCTTCCTCCTCCTTCTCCCCCCCCCCCACTCTGGCTCTCTTAATCATGGCTCTGGTGTTAACACATCTCCATTCTACTCTGGAGTTTCTGAGTTCGTCTTTCCTCTCCATCTGCCCGCAAGCTTAAGGAACAAACCACCGACAGTTTGAGATTTATTGGAGAGCTGACTTCGGGACAGTTTGAGATTTATCGGAGAGCTGACTTCGGGTGCTTTGCAGAACTTGATTCTGCAAGGCATTCTTAACCATAGTTTCACACATGATCCCGAAATGGAGACTCCATCACCTTCTAATCTTATCATATATACTGGACTTCCAAGTTCAATGCCGGCCAGTTTCTGTGTGGGAGAAGAGAAAAGAGCATGTGCCAGGCACTCATTTGAGTTCCTTCACTAAAACGTGCATTAACAAAAATATGCAGGTTTTTTTCATAAAGAAATAGAGGCCAGAACAGTTTACATAACTTGTCTCAAGTCTTCATCCAGTAATGGGGTGGGGTGGGGGGATGGTCTAAGACAGCCCGAGTCCCTTTTCCACTCAGCCCAATGCTCTTACCAGAAACTGGGAGGTGTGATGGAGGCCGGGACCAGCTCAGAAAAGACTTCCAAATGTTTACAACATTCTTTATTGCATACAGACGGCCCAAGGTTGTTTTTCAAGGCTGGTGGAGCTGCTGTTTTACAGCTCGGGTTAGTTAAGACAAGTCCAGGTCCAAGCACCGCAAGGAAATTCTTAGGACGCTCTCTGGGGTATCCCGGACCCACGTGGTACTTATTAGGCAGGTCCGTGCTAATGAATGACTTTGAGGATTGCAGCTGAGAAAGTCAGTCTCGGGGACCCTCCTGCCCATGTGCACTGCCTTTCGCTCAATGGAGTCTTTGTTGCAGCCCAGCTCAGAGGAGAGGTCAGCTGGTGGTCAGCAGAGGAAACCACCGCTGGGAAGGCTGGCCCTGAGCTGTCATTCCCCCACTTTCCTTTGGACCAGGTACAAGAAAATCTTTTATGGGCTGGTGTGGGGAAAGCCGATGGGAGCCAGCTTTGTTCTATTTTCGTAATGTATTTCTGGTGGAGTTAATTCTATGGAAAATAAGCGTCAGTGGGGTTGTGTGTTTATGTAGGCCCCTTCGTCTTGCTGCATGGTGCCAAGTTCCCTGGGTCTGCAAAGGAAGCTCAGCCAGACGTGTTCAGCGTCCAGGGTCCTCACCTCGGTGACCCTTTAATCTTTCCAAGTTTACCCAGCTCTCTCTCAGCAGCGGCTGCGTGGAAACTGATCCCTCAGCCCTTGACTTTTGGCAGGAGGACACTTCCTTCATATGGAAAAGTGTTTAATACCAATTTAATGGTCTGTCTAGCCACTGTATGCCCCGAGCCCGCCCTCCTTCCCTAATGCCCACTGGCACAGAGCACGGAAAGCTAACTTTTAATCACCCGTTTCAAATGCCCCCAACTTACTTTTCAGTGTGTCCACTGCTTTTCTGATGAGGGGTCCCCCAATTCATTTTTAATCTTGAAAAGCCTTCTTGATGCCCTAAGTTATAATGGTGTTCTTAATTTATTTTTGTTCAACATAATTGAGGCAGGGACGATGGGTCTTTGATTTCATTTTCTTTTTTCTTTTCTTTATTTTTTATCCCCTCCTCTATTCCCTTTTATTAACTTTCAAGAAGCAAACACGTAGAAATAATTTTGTTACTAACTCATGAAATGACTATTAGCGTTTGAATTTAGAGAGTGGAAACTAGGTTTGAGATGTAGCCCGGTGGGAGGGCGTTTGTTTACCATGCTGAAGTCCCAAGTTCCCTCTCATGATAAAATTAATAAATAATAAAACTAATAAAAGCTAGCAGAAGGAGAAAGAGACTATACAAGGAAACTCTGTTTCAGTCAGTCACTGGTACAGACTGCGGCAAACCCAGGATTATTTTATCAAAGGTCCTTAAACAATACGCGTGCTGTGTACATGTGGGAAATTATTGAGAACGCCAAGAATGCAGGAAGCCCTAATATAAACCCAGAAAGTCAGTCATAAACTAGGTGTGCTATGTTATGCATTCCTCACTTGCTTTATTGAAAGATGAATGGCCACGGTCTTGCGTTATTCTTGGCCAAGCTTTTCTTTTGTTGACAGTTTGGTTTTATTTTTATTGTTAAATATTGCTATTGCTTTAACATCCAATAAAAAAATTATTGCTATTAATTCTTACTATGATGATATTTTGGTTTTTTTGTGACAGGGTTTCTCTGTGTAACAGTCCTGGCAGTCCTGAAACTTGCTCTGTAGACCAGGCTGGCCTCGAACTCACAGAGATCCACCTGCCTCTGCCTTTCAAGTGCTGGGATTAAAGGTGTGCGCCACCACTGCCCGGCAGATTTTAAAAACCTTAATGGAGATGGGAGCATGTGTACAGAGGTCGGGGGGCAACTTCATGGAGTCTGTTCTCTCCTTCCATGTTTACATAGGTCCCAGGGCCTGGACTTGTGTCTCTCTCCCACTTACCTAGGAACACCTTTACCCATGGAGTCATCTTGTTGATCCCTAGCCTCTCCAACTTTTTAACCCTTTTAATTGAAGTCAGAATAGCAGTTTGCCTGTGTGGGCCACCAGGAACCAGGCTTTGCTATTGTTATTGAATTTTATCTTAGACACAGATATGCAAAAATAAAAATGTATCCCAGGGGACTTTTATTGTGAATGTACCATGAAACTCAATAGGGTCCTTCTGTACTCTCATTACCTGAGTTGCTTGATTTCACCAATGGACACAAACTAGGCACTTGGGGAGAGGGAACCTCAATTAAGCAATTGTCCTGATGTGGGATTCCCCTCTGTATGCTCTGTGTATGTTTTATCATTGCTTTAATTAAAGAAGCTGTTTCGGCCAATGGCTTAGGAGAGTAAAGCCAGGCAGGAAATCAGAACAGAGATATACAGAGAAAGTAGGTGGAGTCAGAGTGATGCCATGTAGCTGCTGAAGGAGAAAGACGCGTGCTGGAACTGTATTCATTTGGGCTATGATGTAGTATCTGCTCATTAAAATGTGGATTTAATTTGCTACTATTTTTCTGTATTCATGAAATATATTGGCCTGTAATTTTGGATTATATACTGATTTTTATGACAGATTATACTAACCATGATGAAAACAAATCTCTCTCTCTCTCCCCCATACACACACACACACACATTCTGTGCTCATATTTATTGAGACTGGAGATGCTAAAATATTATATGTATATTAAAGTCATAATTTAAATTGATAACAGCAAGAAAAGTCCTAACAAATACAAAATGCAAAGGAAGTTTCTTACATGTTAAAGGGTGTTTATCAGAAGATTCCTCAATATTCTACTCGGGGGTCAAGCATGAAATTGAGAAAGAAAGAGGGATGTCCCCAGATTAACCTTTATTCAATATTTTACCAGTGCAACATGCAAGAAGGACAGACAGCATGGGTATGATGAAGAAAATCCACAATAGAGCCCCCTAGAATTAATAAACTTAATTCAACAAGTTTGCTGGTAACAAGGTCAAAATAAAATCACTAATACCTCCAAATGGCCCTTTATTAGAGCTTAAAAGGATATTGGCTTATCTACAATTTATTTGAATTTAATTGTTGGGAAGGAGAGCGGGCTCGAGTTTCCATATAAATAATTGAAAAATTAAATGCAGGGTGATGCAATCACATGAAACACACGAAATTTACAGCACCAAGGCCTGCTCCACAGGGGAATTCAGATGCTCGCAATGAAAGAGCAGCCATGGTGAACGTTAAGCAGTTGTAGGCCCATCACTTTTTCTTTCGATTTATTTTTATTTGTGTGTGAATCCATTGCATGCATTCAGGTACCCACGTGCACCACCACTGCCCAGCCTTTTTTTTTTTTTTTTTTTGAGTTCTTTAAATGTACTTTTCATGGCTGTGCCTTTCAGCTTATGTCATTATACTTCAATGCAGTTAAGTTTTAGAATGGTCAAAATGGAATATAAGGCCCCGCCCACCTCGGTCCCACAAACCCTGCAGGATTTGTTTGCTTTTCTAATGTCTTTGATGAGCTATCTTGTTTGTTTTGAATTTCTGAAAGTCTCTTTCTTTCCCAGTGAGGGATGTGATGGCCTCTTAATGTTCACCCGACTGTTAACTTTCGTAGTAAACTTCTTCCAGAAAAATGACACTCTTCATGCCTGGAGAATGAGGTAAGGGGGAGACAAGTGACTTATCCCAAGGTCACACTGCCTCTAAGCCAAGTGTTGGGAGCTGCCCTCAGCTGGTCTCTTGCTGAGCCCATGGATGTGTTGATCAGATCGGGGAGCGGGTCACGGGACCGATGGGTAAACTCGGACACGGACTGTGTTTCCAGATCTTTTCTGTGTTGTGTGGACTTCAGAAGGTAAAGTCATTTCTGCTGTGTGAAGAACGTTTTGCAGTGGCGCTGACAGTATTCTTGAGGGAAGGGGTGTCAGGGAGCGGCCACTGTCTTCTGCTGGAAGCTGATCGAAACCCTATTCCAAGCCAAAATGGAATTATGGGGAAAAATCTGCTGCCCCAAATGGAAAATACTTTCCAGATTAAAGATACTGGGGTTATCTGAGAAGAGATAATGGGGGTGCTGAGTGTATTATGTCATTTTGCCCTAAAATTTGATTCAGTACTGTGAACTTAACCTTAAAAACAACTGCCAGACTCTTTTCTATTGCTTAAAGAATGCCACAGTTAAACAAGAAGCCAGATGCCCTCTACCAGGAACCTTTCCCTCTTAGCTCTGGAACTTCTGAGACAATCCCCTACCCTGGCCTGAGTCTTCGGTGAGCTGTTAGGTTTATTTACCTGCCCTGAACGTAGCTCCTGAAGGTTATGTCAGGAAAATTCTCCACTTGTCCAAGTAATACACTGTCTATCATGAAATTACCCCACAAGACACTGTCACAGAGACCACAGCTGTCCCCATCGAAGGCTGAGAGCTGTCTGTCTGCTCAGTTCCCTCTGCTGTTGACACTGTACGCTAATAAGGGACTGCTGTGATCAAATGAACCGGCTAGTCATCTCGATGAAAAGCCCATGTTTTGGAGGCCTTCCTTCCATTTTTCCTCTAATCTTTGTTTCTCCCAGAATCTCACCCAGGAAACCCTGCTATGTGTAGTCATTGTGTCTCTTTGGAACTCCTTAGGGATTTGGCCACCTCCTGGCTTTGCTGTTTTGAGTGACCTTCCTGATTTGGAGGAGCAGTGTTCTGGGGTTTGCCTTCCTCCTGCTCCCCTGCAGCTGAAAATTATTTGGAGAAAGACCGCAGAGATAACTGCTGCTCTCACCTCAAGTCGAAGGTAGCTACTGTCAACAGAACTTCCCAGGGATGCTGCTGACCCAGGTCTCCTGGCTGGGTTACCATTCATTTACCGACTCCTACTGCATCTCTCTTTTATCCGCTTTCTGCGTTGTGTTTTCAGAGGAAGTTTCTGTGTGTGGCTCCCATGAGGAGGAGGCTTTGGGCTCCATGTCTCTGAAGGTAGACAATTTATCTAAAGAATTTGGACTCATCTGTATGGGATATGTGCCTATCGCTTCCAATGTGTTGTTTATTCTAATTTAGTTACATCAGTGCAGACTCATAACTATCTATCATTTTTTCTGTGGGTTTTGTTGCTTGTTTCATTACTTAAGACAAGTCATTCCTTCTTCAATAGTTTCCCTGAAAACCAAACGTTTTACATTTTAAACACTTTTCTTATGTTTTGAAATCACTGTTCTGATTTCTTTGGATCTGTTTGTTACAATACATTATCTGAGCTGTCTCCTTACCCCCTTTGTTGTTTGCCTTCCTCACCGTAGCTACAGCTATGTGAAGGCAGTCTCCTCTTGACTGATCCACCGTGCTCTCTGTAGGATTCATTCTACCACCTGTCATATGTCGGTGGCAAAGACAGGGAATACCCCATAGACCTCTGAAGCCTGTTAGCTCACAAGCAGACTGCTTTCAGGTTTTACTTGCAACTCCACCAAACTAGACGATGAATGAGTCTTCCCCATCTCCGTGTAATCAACATTGGAACTGGTTAGTGTGTGCGGTCAACCTGACACAGCCCACAGTCACCTGGGAAGAGAGAATCTCAGTTGAAGAGTTGCCACCGTCAGATTGACTCCAGGGCATTTCTGCGGGACGTTTGTCCTGCTTGCTAACTGATGTAGGAGATCTCAGCCCACATCAGGTGGTGCCATCCCCTGGCAGGTGATCCTGTGTTGTATAAGAAACCAAGCTGACCAAGCCATAGAGAGGGTATGTAAGCTGAATTCCTCTATGGTTCTGTCATTGATGGAGTGTGACCTGAAAGTATAAGCTGAAATAACCCTTTCCTCCCCAGGTTGCCTTTGTCCAGTATTGTATGACAGCAACAGTTAGAAAACCAGGGCAGCATCCAAATCCCCATCTCATCGCGCACGTCTGATGAATGACTCCTGAATCTTGCCCCGACTCTTAACCCGTGGTGCCGCTGCTGGAGTCTTGGTTCTCACATCTCGCTGGCCAACCCTGAGCTTTCTCATCACCTCTAGTGTTCATACTCCAGTGCTTCTAACCCCTGATTCTGGATTTATTACCCTGGAAAACAGCCTTGGCAGCAGCATCCGTGCTGTGCTGACAGACCTCTGTTGGCTTCAGTCACTGTGGACTGAGTCCAAATTCTTCACATGGAATTTGAAGCCATTCAGAATTTAGACCTTCTTGTCTCCCTAGCTCCGTTCTCTGTCATGTCCTGGAGGCCTCTCCTAGCGTTTAAATCTCAAATATTCTATGCTTTCTCCAAATTCAAGAGCATCCTCCCCTTGCCTTTGCAAGAGGTTCTGTCTCAGCAGAGGTACCATCTTATCCTTATTTTACCACCAAGGACATTAGAGCACACAAACTAACTTGGGACCCAGAGTCGTCTCTCTGATCTTCTAAGGAGAACTTGGGTGGCCTCATGGGGAACTGAGGCGGGAAGTCACACAGCTATTTGTTGTTGATGAGTTGAGATCTTGGGCCCTTCCTACCGAGTCTGGTATTATTTGAGGTATTGTAGACAGATTAGGAGGGGCGGGGGGAGACTAAGATTCAACCAAGAACATGGAATGTACAAGAAACCAGAATGGAAATTATAAAGGAAGCCAATTGTATGACCTGTGAATTCTACCAAGCTGGGGTCAAACTTCTATGTCTCAAAGTCTTACGAAGGAGGCACATGGATATTCAAGTCAAATGACAGGCAGGACCCATGAGCTTCCTATCACCCAAGAGCCCTCTTGGAGGGCGGTGTTCTCTGCAAGCCCCGAGTGCTGTCTGTGGTTACTTAGGTGTATGTATGTGTATTTTCATCCTCACACTAGAACCAGTTAGGTTACAAGACTGCAGAGAGTTCACCTACATAGGATGTGTCTAACAGTTCTTTCCTGGGCTAATAGGATACAGGAGGAGGGACTTCCTGCTGCAGAAGATGAGCCACTAGGAAAGAAGAGGATGGTTCTCTTGGAAGTCTATGAAAATGGGCAGGTTGGGTACCATGCAGGTGTGTTTGTAAGTCTGCTCACAGGACTGGAGCCATGTGAGGCTCAGACTGACTGGCAAGAATGACTACTTCTGCTTGGAAGATGAAAATATTGAAAGATAGTATTTAATCTAAAAAATGCAGAATTAATGATACCTTTGTGCATGGTTTACTTTATTATTATTTTTTGAAATAAGATTTCATATAGCCTAGAATGTCCTTGGACTTCTGATCCTACCTCTGAACTTTCTCCGTACCCCCAGGACTGGAAAGGCAGATGTCTGCCACACCTGGTTTATGTACTGCTGGGGGTCGAACCTATGGCTTCATGCTTGCTAAACAAGCATTCACCAACTGAGCCAGCTGGAGACCTATAGACATAAGCACTATCACATTTGAGTCTTACACTAAAGAAGGTATATCTTTAAAGTGTGTGTGTGTGTGTGTGTGTGTGTGTGTGTGTGCATCTTTGTTTCTTGGGTATGTTTCTCCCTCTTTGGTCCTTTTTCCTACTACCTAACACAGAACCAGAAGCAAAGGCCAGTCTCAGAGTCAATGTTCTTAAAACAACCTAAGACTGGCTGAGATGTGGTTCCACACTGGCTGAGTTTGGGTTGAACCAGATTTATCTGAGTAACCATGGGTTTAGCTACTACAGGGACTGACTGTTATAAAGAGTCACTACCAAGGAGTGTCCAGGAGCGACGGGATGGGGTTTGGTGGGTTTATCAGTGGAAAGGCAACTGAAGACAATGTCTGCCCTTCTGCCCTCAGAATCCATCAATATCCAGTAGCGCAACAGAGGGGTGTAGGGTCCTACGAGCTATGACTGATGGCTAACAGATGCCATCTTTTTATGGGCTCATTGCAGGTAAATGGAGCTGCCAGGAAATCATTATGTCCTTGGCTGTATAATGCCCAGAAGGTAGAGGAAAGGGACTTGTGGAGAGGGAGGAAGTACAAAAATGGTTAAAAAGTTTTCATGGTGTGTGTGTGTGTGTGTGTGTGTGTGTGACAGTAACCAGAATGTTCTATTTCCATGTATGAAGTTGTCAACAAACAACACTATAAAAATAAATAAACCACTGATGAGACTGGATTCATCTTTAAGAGCTGAGAAGTATAGCCAGTGATTTGGATGGGAGAGAAGGAATCAGAACAGACAGGTGGGGTCTCCCTGCAGGACGGACAACAGGTGGGGCGGGAAGCGGGGACCAGGCGCTGCTCTGACTGAAGACAACACCCTTTGCTGAACCCCGCCTGTGAAGACACACCACGTAACAGCTGCCAAGTCCAAAGCCTCACACAACAGACTGGAAACCTACAAGGTCCCTGTGGAAGTTGTGATGAGCTGGGGGAGTTCACCGGACTCAGCGAGACAAAGCAGTTGGAATTTTACAGGGCACTGGGGCAGCAGAAAACACACAAAAACACTTAAAGATTCAGGGGAAAGACTTACATGATTTGGTAAGTGGGTGTCATCATTTCTTAATACATGACCCTGAAGCCAAAGCTGTATGGGAAAGTCACAAAAGGTCAGGAGGTAGGAAGCTGGTAAAACTGTCCCCTTGCTCTCAGTTTTTGACTCTTCCTGTAGGGATTAGCTGTTACAGAGGACCACTACAGGGACTAGGTGTAGTGTCACTACAGAGGAGTGTCCAGGAGCAATGGGCTGGACTTCAAGAGCCTGGTCCCAATCTTTGCTATAGGATGAACAGCCAAATGCCAGCTACTCCCAAAGTTCTTTGTTTTCTGCTTCCACGGTATCTGGGCTAGCCAGCTGGTGGTTACCAACCTGAGTCTGACAGGAGTTAGGTTGGCTGAGGCAGAGCAAGAAGGGAGAGAGAACTGAAATGGGAAAGGGCCGAAAACCTAGGCTCAGCCTCCACCGGTAATCAGGAAAACGCAACGGCAAGCAGCAATGTGGTATTAGTGTCTTCAAAAGCTTTATTCGTTTTATTATTTGTGTGTGAGGGTACTGAGCCCAGGAGGCCAGAACGAGGTGCCTGATCCCTTGAGCTGAAGTCACAGGCCTGGCTTGAATGCACGAACCACACTTGGGTCCTCTGGAGAAGCAGTAAGGGCTCTCAACGGTCCAGCCTCTCACCCGGCCCATTAATGCAGTAGCTCTTCATTCAATAGAACGAGGCTGAAAACACCTAGTGATGTTGAGTGCTCTCCCACAACGGCTAATGACGGGACTTCCTGGGGAGGCATTAGAGGGTGATGGCTTTTAAATTAAAAATACATGTGCCGTATGCTCCATTAGTCCCCAGCCTCTCCGCTAAGAACATGTGAGATAATGCATGGGAAGCACACTCGTTGCCAGTTTCTTTACAGCCATTGAAACAGGCAGGTGTTGTCGAATGCCTAGATTAAAAAAGTATTATTATTCCCGCCCCGGGAAGTTCACATCTCTGTAGGCATGTCAACTAAAAATGCAGCCTTAAATGTTGGTTAATGGAAGTTCCTTATGAGATAGATAGACTAGAAAATAGTGGAGTCTGCAATACTATTAGGAACATAAACTTTAATAAAATAAGCCTAAGTCAAAATTACAAAATTCTATAGAAGCAGGTATGTTTATAATTGTTGGGATTTCACCATGAGCTGCAATAAGGGCAAATTCAAATCTATCACATATAATCAATCAAGATTAAAAAGCTGGTCAGTGGTGATACTTGCCTACAATCCTATTACTCAGGAGGCAAAGGCAGGGGAAATCTCTTAATTCAAGGCCAGTCTGGTCTACATAGTGAGTTCCAGGATATCCAGGGATACACAGAGAAACCCTGTCTTGAAAAATTATTTGAAAAAAAGAAAAGAAAACACCACCACCACCACCAACAACAACAACAAAAACTCAAACTAAAATCCAAACAAACAAACAAATAAACAAAAAACCCTCAAAGATTGGGGTTAGAGAAGAGGTGAGAATTTAGTTGTAGTCAGCAGTGTGAGTTTCTACAGAGATGACGCACATGTATATTCGTATGTAGAGATGTAGATGGTGTATCTATACGTTCACATGTGAAGAAGCCATCTCAGGAAGAATCCTGGGCATCGGTGCTTGTCAGAAACCAGGATCAAGCCGGGCGGTGGTGGCACACGCCTTTAATCCCAGCACTTGGGAGGCAGAGGCAGGCGGATCTCTGTGAGTTAGAGACCAGCCTGGTCTACAAGAGCTAGTTCCAGGACAGGCTCCAAAGCTACAGAGAAACCCTGTCTCGAAAAACCAAAAAAAAAAAAAAAAAAAGAACCAGGATCAATGCAGCAGCTTCCAGAAGTTCTCTGCGAACTCCCCATCAGCTCTGATGCAAGGCCTGGCTGGCCCAGGCCTTGTGGGTTAACTTGGCTTTGTTGTTGCCTGATTCCTCACAATAACAGTAGCATGCAAGTCATGACGGAACATGTGGGAGATGCAGAAAAAAAAAAAAACAAGGGGGAGAGCACAAACTCTCCGTAGTGCTACAGCACATCCATAACTGCTCATTAAGCTGTACTCACCTTCAGAACTCTTCCTAGAATGTACCATACCTGGATCTAATCACATGACATGTATGGCATCGCATATACTGATTTCAATATCATCGCCATAACTATCAATATAGTATTTGTTCACTACAACATTTATAAGGGGAGGGTAGTAAATTCGGAGGTGGGAATGAAAATCAAAATGGAAATATAATAAATCATCCAGGTTCCCATCACCGTGGATAGAGACATTATCTCCTAATATTGCTTCTGTTCATTTTTTTACACAAGTTAATAGAGTTGTAAACACACACATGCTCTTTGTTGCTCATCCTCCCTAGAGGGTAAGGCTCTATTGGTGAATACACCATGCCCTTTGGTTGCAGGACAGAGAGAGATCAGGCTGGACCTGAGCTGAAACTTTTCTCCCTGCTGGCTCATCTTCATAATCCCGAGGTGTTATGAAAACTGCTGGAGAAGAGAATTTATCAGTGGTTATTACTGAGTAGTGAACTTTTTGAATGCCACCACTCTGACCTGCTAGGCAAGATGTACCCATTGCTGCAATAGTGGCATGAAGTTTGGGGAGGTAACCAACCCCTTTCTGGCCTGTTCTACAGGAAGGAATTCTTGCTGGGTATTGTTAACTCCGGGCAGAAGCTCATGGCTCAGGAAGTCATAGGTCCTAGTGGGGAACCTACTATTGTTGTTTTGCTGGATGGACATATTGTAAAACTTTTCTAAATATTTGTTTATTCCTATAGATTAGTAATGTCCTCAGCCATAGCCGATGAAGCCTCTTTTTGCAGTGGGCAGCAGTTTACGCAGAGACTGGTCAAAATTATGAGAATCTGTGAGTATTGGGTGCTCCTCCAACAGGACATCTATATCAATGCTTAAAAAACACTGTGGCAGAAGTGGTGGAAATAATCTAAGAGCCAAACGGTAGCAGGGAATCTTTGCAACACGACATAGCCATAGCACTCATGAAATGTAGCTATGGATATTGCACAAGGCCTGGGTAAGATCAAGCCAGCAGATTCAGCAGGCCTTCCAGGAGTGAACACTGATTGGAGTCAGTGGGTTATAAACATAGAAGATGGCAGAAAGGCGGGAAGGAGATGTATTGGGGGGGCTATGGAAAAGGGGGGGAGAGAGGGGAAGTTTAGAGCGGATATGATCAAGACACATTGTGTACATTATGACATTGCCAAAGACTAGATAAATATATTTGAAAGAAAAATGCACACACAGTTTGAAGTATAATCACAAGGAGCATTAGAAATTTCTAGATGAAAGATGAGAGGGAGGTTTATTTAAAGCGGGTCTTCCACACCCAGGACGTGAGGAGACCAGTGGCTCTGTGCCCTGTTGCTTTTTATTATTAGAAAACAATTTTTCTTGAATGGGATTTTACTAGGACTATTGTTTTTTTTTATTTTAGGAAAATTGCTTTTTATTATTAGAAAACAATTTTCCTTGAATGGCATTTTACTAATGTTTGCTGTATGGACTATTGTTTTTAGGGAACTCAAATGACTCAAAATAACAATCAAGGAAACCTGGTATCCTATAACAAAGAAAGCCTGCAGGTCAGTGCAGCCCGCCCTGCTCCTGCATGGGCTTTTTATCTGAGTCTCATTTCGAGGAAATTTCTTGCTAAGGGAATAAGGACAGTGAGTGTTCTAAGCTTTTGTTGATGTGCAAATACTGTTTCTTGAGACTAGTGAACAGCATGGAGCCCTGCTCTGTTTCTCTGTCCAGTCCTAAGATCTGACCTCATCACTCTGTTCTCTGGCACCAATCTCCCCAGATGCTAAAATCAAAATTTTTGTTTCTTTCATTGCAACATTTTGTTTCCTCTTAAAGGAAACTGGCCAAATGTTCTGATATATTGGTTTTCTTTTTTTTTTTTAATTTGAGACAAGGTCTTGTGTAGCCCAGGCTGGCCTTGAACTGCTGATCTTCCTGCTGTCATATTGCAAGTGCTGGATTTACAGGCTTGTCCCACTTCGCTCTGCTTCAACAGTACCAAGCAAATTCTTTACCCATTGGACTACACCCCACCTAAATTTATTTAGCCAGTCTTATTCTTGTTTATGAATGCCCAACCTTAGCTTGGCTTGTTGCTAGGCAACGTTTCTTAACGTACAGCATCCCTTCTCTCTTTTGTCTCTGCATTTTTACCTTTCTATATGCCTTTCTTTACTTCGTGCTCCGTGGCTTGCTGTGTAGCTGGGTCCTGGCCCCTGGAATCCTCCTCACCTCCTCCTCCTTTTTCTCCATCCTTTATCTTCTCTTCCCGGATTTCTCCTTCTATTTATTGTCTCTGCCTGCCTACCCCTCTCCTGCCTTGCTATCGGTCACTCAGTTCTTTATTAGTTCAATCAGGTGTTTTACACGGGCAAAGGAACACAGCTTCACGGAGTTAAACAAATGCAGCATAAAAGAATTCACCACACCTTTGCACCATTAAACAAATGTCCCACAAGATAAACGAATGTAACATATTGTCAACTAATATTCCACAACACTCCTTCGTGTGTTTCTATAAAATCCATGTTTGTGCCAAGCACGGCTTGTCCTTATGATTGTGTACAAATTGAACTCATGTGAGCTTTACTGATATGATATTTCTTAATTCTCGAAGTACAAATTGTCTGATGCTCAGAATAAAGTTGGATATTGCGTGAGACTTTTCTTCTGCTTCATTTATGGGTGGTTCCATTCTCCCAGATCCCAAAGCCTCTGGAGCAGTGATACTATTAAGCTGAAAATTATTATTAACCACATCATCTCTATTTCTTTTACTTATTTATTTATTTTTGCTGTGGTAGGATCCTTTTTTTTTTTTTTTTGGTTTTTCGAGACAGGGTTTCTCTGTGGCTTTGGAGCCTGCGCTGGAACTAGCTCTTGTAGACCAGGCTGGTCTCGAACTCACAAAGATCCGCCTGCCTCTGCCTCCTGAGTGCTGGGATTAAAGGCGTGCGCCACCTAGGATCCTTCTTGAATGAAAACAATGATGGATGCTTGATTTTCCTCTGATTAAAAAGAAATGCACTCAAGCTTCTTTGCCAGTGGTGATATTACACGCACCATCAATTTTTTTTTATATTTTTATTTTTGTTGCAGGCTTTTTGTCATGGTAAAGAGATTTCCTTTCTAAGTTGCAAAGAGTGTTTTGGTTTTTCCCTATTGTCTTTCAATCAGAATTTTATGTTTAATTTCTGTATCAGTTACGTTTCTTATTGCTGTCATCAACAATGAGAGAAGCTTTATTCTGGCTCACAGGGTGAAAGTATGGACCATCTTGGTGGGGGAGGCATGGCAACAAGAGGCAGCTGCTTCCATTGCTTCTCCAATCAGCAAGCAGGGAGCAGACATGAGGTGGAGCCATGCTAAAAGCCCTCCAAGTTCACACATGCTCCCCAGTGACTTACTCCCCACCCTCAGGGTCCTTCTCCTCAAGGTTCCACATCCTTACAAAACAGAGCCATCAGTAAGGGACAAGGGTCCAAACGTGTGAGCCTGTGGGCTTCACACTCAGGCCACAACAGCATTGTTGACTGTCTTCTCCTTTGAATGTTCACATGGCTTCCCTCCTTCAAAGAGGAAATTATAGTTTACAAAATAGTGAATCACATCACTTTCTTAAAATAGATCATTTTTATGTTAATCCAACATTTTCTTTCCGAAGTAAGTGGAAAGCGTCAGTGTTCTATTTATTCTAACACATTGATGGATCATGTTTGGTAATATGTAGCTTAGTTCGTGTGTGTGCATGTTTATGAGTGAGGCAGAGTTGGAATTTTCCCTTGCTGTTTCATTTTTCTCAGCTATAGTTATTCTAGTTTCTCAAATAATTGAGAAAATTTCTATCTTCTAGAATAGTTTATATAAGGTTTTGAAAACAAATTCTCTTTGTATTTAGGTATAAAGTCCTATCTATCTACCTATCAATCTATCTACCTATCTATCCATCCATTCATTTATCCATCCATTATCTGTCTGTCTGTCTGTCTATCTATCCATCCATCTATCAATTCATCTATCTGTCTGTCTGTCCATCTGTCTGTCTATCTGTCCATCCATCCATCCATCCATTCATCCATCCATCCATCATCTATCTCCCTGTGTGTGCAAATGCCTGCATTTTAGTAGATATTACTAAATGAAAGTTTTAAGTGAAATGCTTTATAAATACAGGACATTGGCACTTTTATCTTTGCTGCTTGTCATAAACAAAGACCTGAAAACCTGGAACTATTAACTGCTCTGAAATGTTCCACTAATCAATCAGGTAGATTTCCCCTCCTCTCCCCCACAGGACTGGGACTGGCTCCCTCTGGCTTGTTAAATCATAGGAAGCTGGAAATGGTTTCGCACTTAGCCCAAGATGATAAGCACAGACGCCTAAACACAGCAGCCACATGTTGTACTGCTGAGGCTGGGGGTGGAGTAGACAAGGTCTCAGTTCCTAATGTAAAGAACATCCATGCAGCTCTTTAGAAGGTTTTGCTTTAGGTTCATGACACAAATGGTTTCTATATGTATGAAAGAGTGGGAGGAGGGAGGGGAGGAGGGAGAGGAGGAAGAAGGAAGGGAGGGAAAGAGGAAGGGAGGGAGAGCTTCTCACACAGTGTAAGAATGTTCACTGGGGATGAATTAGAAGCTCCGGAAAGCAAACCAGGGCCAACTAAATAGTAATCATGGGCCTGACCTGCTCAGGTCGCCTCTCCCTCCCATAAGCTGGCTGAGTTACAGATCAGGAAACCAACTCCGTGCACCTCTAACACCAAACCTGGATTCAAAGCTCAGTGTTACTTTGCCTCATTTCTCAAAATCCTTCTGTCATTCTTTAGGGTCACAAAATTCGGTGACAAGTGATACCACTAAGACGAAAGTTCTGTCCTTTGACAGCTGGTCCTGTGATCTGTTACCGTATTACTCTGCCTGTGTAGCAAACCCATTTCACAGTTACGTTTTATTAGCAAGTGAAAGCATTACGGTGATGTTGTGGAAGACACTACAAGGTGCCCCGCAAGATGTTTCCTTTTCCTAAGCAATGACTTTTGTCTGGGCTGAGGCCATGTGGGTGAATTCAAGACTCCCCAGCCTCCATGACATGTGGGAGTGCATACTACCTGTGGACGTGGAGTTGGTAGCCCAGCTTTGGGAGCGTTCTGAAGCTGCATATCTATGACCCTCCCGGGGCTCCCCCTTGTAGGCTACAACAGAGATGTGATGGGTGGAGAAATCATGCTGGGTGTTTCTGGTCTCAAGGAAACTCTGGGCATGGAGACAGTGGCTGGCAGGACAAGAAGACAAGAACCTGGAATCTTGCATGATTTGAGAAATAAACTGTGGCCTGATATAAGATTTTGGAGGGTCAGGTGTGAGGATGCATGCCTCAATCCCAGCATGGGGGAGGCTGTCTTAAAAAGATTAAAATTTGACCCCAGATTTGGGCTTCATGGTGAAACTAAAAAAAACAAAAACCAAAAAACCTGGCTTTGCTTATTGTTTTCTTTGCCACAGCCAAACTTAATTCTAACTAAAGCAAATCCTTACAAAGGGAAATTTTGAAGTAGTTATTCCAAATTCATTTCTTTCTGAAATTGAAAAAAACCAAACATTTGCTAAAACTATAGTTATTTCTTCATTATTGTTTTTCTTTGGAAGTTGGAACGGAGCCTAGAAATGATGTCTTGGGGTTGTAATGGTTTTTGATGGTTTATGTAATGAGAAGCAGAGCTCCTGGAGAGGTTTTTAGAAGACTGGGATGAATGGACTACAGACCAAAGCATGAAGCACGAAAGGCCTGTCCTTGGTCCTCTTCCCGCAGCGAGAATGGGGAAGCATTTATCCTCCCTCAATTCCACGTCCCGGCTCTGTGCTGCCCGGCAGCGGTCAAATGGACTAGTAGCTCATGCCCCGCACGCTGA
Organism: Dicrostonyx torquatus; assembly: GCA_028555095.1. Lineage (NCBI taxonomy): Eukaryota > Metazoa > Chordata > Mammalia > Rodentia > Cricetidae > Dicrostonyx > Dicrostonyx torquatus. The sequence goes on along the minus strand of JAQHUG010000239.1, from coordinate 1,873,780 downwards.
TGACAGAAAAGGTTTTTCAAAACCATGTCTGTCTGCCTTTTCTCCTGTCGCTGTAAAAGCTTGTCGGATGCAACCATTCTTGATTAGCTGAGTAATATATACTCTCTGCTGACAAAAGGGTGAATTCTCTAACATCGTTCATGGAGATTTGGTAAGCTCAGCTTCATGCCAAGGGTTTCCTGGACTAGACAATTAACTGTCTTCAGGGACTTAGCTCTTCTGCAGAGATAATAGGTCCAGGAGAACACATCATTGTTTCAATTGGGTCGCACAGCCGTTTCAACTGCCAAATGACACAGAATCCTTTAAGAATGATGTTGGAGTTGTGGAGATGGCTCAGTGGGTAAGAGCATGTGTGCAAAAGAGCCAGTGTACATGTAACTTTGCTGCATTAGTGGGGGTGGGTGCTGCATTGTACCTGTAACCTTGTTGCATTAATGGGAGCTGCAATGCACCTGTAACCTTCCAGCATTAGTGGGGGTGGGGACAGAAGACAGAAGGCTCCCTAGGGCTTGCTGGCTACCAGTGTAGCTCCAGGCTCACTGAGAGACCCTGTCAAGGAAATAAAGCAAAGAGGGATAGAAGAGGACACCTAGTGTCACCTAGTGTCCTTTCCTAACTTCCACATTGCATGTGCATCCTTACACCCACAGGGGTGCGTATGCCACACATACTCACACACATAAAAATAAATAAGTAAAGCGAAGGATGGTGAAGATTTTATAGATAACATATATTTAGTGAAACACACATACACACACAAATCAGTAAATGCATCATGTCTGAGAAGCAAAGAGGCAAACATAAGTTCAATATTCCCAGAGACAGCTGAGTAAAGCTTTGGGACACGGTTTCCAAACTGGAGGGTGCATGGAAATCATCCTGCTGTTGCCTGGACCCCTCCTAAGGTTCTGATGCAGGAATCTGGAACACTGCATTTCTAATAAAGTACTCAGCAGCCGGTGTCAGGGGTCCTGGGACAAGCCGTGGGCACCATGGACACATCACTCTTCGAACACCAGGGACAATGACCTCTCAGAGACTCCCATCAGCATCACCCCAACTCTCAGTGATGTCTTCAGAGTCTTTCACAAGACCTCTTTTGTTGTTGTTGTTGTTTTTTTTTTTGGTTTTTCGAGACAGGGTTTCTCTGTGGCTTTGGAGCCTGTCCTGGAACTAGCTCTTGTAGACCAGGCTGGTCTCAAACTCACAAAGATCCGCCTGCCTCTGCCTCCCGAGTGCTGGGATTAAAGGCGTGTGCCACCAGCGCCCGGCCATGAAAGGGCCTCCTTAGACTTTTCTTTTTGCAGCTTCCAATTAGAGGTAGGTGGAACGGGTCATTGTGGTTCCTCAGGCCCGGCCACCATGCTGATTTAGGAGTTCTAACTCAGTTCCATGTGCTCTGACCTCAGTGTCCTTTTGTCCCCCTGATTCCATTTTTCCATCCACATTCACTCTTCTGATGGCTTCTTCCAGTTTCATGGCTGGAATACCATGTGGTGCTGAAAAGTTATGAGTTAGTCATATTCCCCAGATGCAGACAGACTCATAGAGTCCCCCCATCAGCATTGCCTCTGGGATGTCTAATAGACACCTCAAACTTAACACACTCAGCACTGAATACCCAGTTCACTTCAGGCCTCTTCTGCATGCTTCCCTTCCTGGTGAGTGACTGCAGTATCAGGCCTTAACACCCCAAGCTGAAATGCTAGCTAAGGTTTCTCAGTAAGTGATGTCAGGTGTTCAACATATTCCCAGAGTCCCGCCTTGTCTGGTGACTCTTGGCTTCTCTGTGGCTTTTTCTGACCTGGCCTCCTCGGTGGTCTCATCTTCATCCAGATCTTTCCTGCGGTGACACAAGGCATCCTTCAAAATTATGTGTTGTAACACTTATTTTCTCAAGAGCTTGTTTTACCCAAAGGGGAAAAAATTAAGACTTTAAAACAGGCTACAGGATTCTAAGTGTATTAGTTTCTATTATCTCACACGTTTACCTTCCCCCTCCTCTTCCTCCTCTTTCTCCTCCCTTTTCTTGCTTCCTCTTCCTCCACCACCTTCCTCTCAGCTCCACCTCAGATGCCTTGCTCTCCTTATAAAACCCTAGGCACCTTTGCCCTTGATTTCCCTTTTCAGACACCTGCGTGGAAGAGTTTGACTTTCAGGCGTTCAAGCCAACAGGTTTTCCGTACTGCTTCCTGAGCGTGGCCTGGGAGGTCTTTCACAAAGTTTACAGTGACAGTGGACAAACTGGATGGTGCAGACTCAACAGAGTTGCAGTGTCTGGAGGAGACTAGGCAGTGGAAGGCACAGTTTACACGCGCAGTTACATGCTGGGGTAAAGGGTGGAAAAGTCAGATCACCTGGACTCTAGACTCTGGATGAAAACACTCTCTCCAGGGATGTGAGCCACATCCCTGACATTATTCTCGTCATCACCAGTGTGGTTGCCCAGACGACACAGGAAGGAGGGCCAGAGGCCACCCTTGGAAACTGGCAGAACCTGTTAATGAGCAGATCTAAAGACAGCAGGGATGGTCAGCCCACTGCCAGGTGAGCGTTGCCCACTTAACAAGTCTGTCAGTGCTAAAATATGGCAGATCCAATTTTAAAAGGTGAAAATTATTTATTCCCAATAAATAAATCTGAAATTCCAGATTGGATCATACCAATTTCTCAATAAATGTGACCATCCCTTCAAACAACAACAACAACCAAACCAGCAAAGCTCTACGCACAGGTTGCCACAATGTCACATTTGACCAAGGTCCTATTATTTGGCCCATGTCTTTAACCCACTAGAGAAGGACATGTTTATCATGTGAGTTGAAATCTGGGACTAACTCCTGCAAATCTGCTTGCTGAGCTGTCTACACACTATCTAGTCAGGGTCTAGATCCTGTTCATTTTGTGACGTGGGACAGGGCAGATTGAGATGTTCTCATAAGTTTACAACCGGTGAATTTTCTCCTCTTCCTCTGAGCTAGTCCAGTTTGCTCTGTGGAATGATGACCCTTTCCTTTCCAGTTCACTTGGATGAATAACACATATGCAAGTTAATCTTTTCCACCCATGGCAGTGGGATCTCTCCTCGCTTTGTTTTACCTTCCAGGGTTAAGCTGGCAAGTTTCCTTCATGGAGACCAATCAACGTTATTTCACGGTTTTGGTTGCCATCAAGAATGGATTTCTTTTTCTTAATCTTGCCTTAATGGGTATTGCTAGTGTCAAGGGACACAAATGGTTTGAAATACCTTGTCTGTGGCTTGATTCTTTCCTGCACTGTCTTGCAGAAATGCTTGGGTGTTTATTAGCTGGTCCCTTTTTTTTCAGGCACATATTCCACGAATAATTATGTCTTTATTTTTATTTGTTCTCCATGATGAGGATTTGTGACCACAGCAGAAGGACTAGAAAGAAAAAAAGGCCACTAGGATTTGTTGCAGGAATGTAAGATCAATTTAGTGTCGTAAAATGCATTAACACGGTTCAGTTGGCAGGTGTATTTAATCAATTCACATGTCTTCTTAAATTGGAAGTCAAGATTATAAACACATATATATTACATTTTTAAAAATATATAGCACAATTCTTTATCGATTCTTTGGGAATTTCACATCATGCATCCCAGTCCCACTCACCTCCCAGCTCCGCTTCCCCCACCCCACACCCCTGCATTGTTCTCCCAAAAGAAAGCCCTCCGAAATTAAATAAAAACAAATGAAAAGACCGCATGACTCCTCTGTCTTTCCTGTTTCTCCAGCATCTCTTCATGCCTCGGAGCTGAGGTGTGTCACAAAGTATATCCTTTGGTCCAATCAGCCCCACCCCCAAATGTTTGTTGCAATGACTCTTTCGGTTCAAGGCTTCTGGCCTCTGGCACAGGGTCCTCACTGGGTCCTCCTCTCAGATGTCCTGCTGTTTCCCCACGTCACGGATGACCTTGCTGCTATCATTCTGCAGGATCAGCCCCTTCACGTACTCTAGCAGGTCACAAAAGGGATAGATGTTAGGGTGGGCCAACCCAAGATGCAGGTTGTGGGCCTGACTGGTAGATGAGCTGATCAGTCTGGGTCACTGGGACCACCTACCTTAGGTTAGGGGTGGAGCCAGCTCTCCTAGGCCTATGCCTTTGGGGCTAGCTCTCTCATGCTGATGCTGGGGCCATCTCGCCTGAGTGTGTATGTGTTTAACATCTCTTTCATGAGGGGCAGGTCCAGGTCTTCTGCTACAGTAACTATTGAGGGGCATGCTCCAGCAGCAACTTGTCCCTAGGGAACCAACATGGTCTCAGATAGCTGACAAGACTCTGGGCATTCTCACGGCCTTGATGATAACAGGAACCACAGACATCAACTTGGACCCTGGCTAATGTCGGGCCGTAGACCCAGACATGGCCCTTAGCAGCAGCCTGGGCCCAAATGACACCATGGCCCTGTGTGGCACCCCAGGCCACTCATATTTGCAGCATCCTAGACCATGATCATCCATTTGGCGTTTGGTGGCAACATGGGCAACAGAAATCAACACAGACCCTGTCTGTGGTAGGACCACGGGCCCAGGCATAGTCCACGGGCCCAGCAGCCTGGGCCTGAATGATATATATTACATTTTGATTTACTAATTTTATGTGTACGTGTATATGTGTATGCGTGTATATATATACACACATACACACACACATATACATGCATACACATACATGCACCACAGCATGGGTGTGCAAGTCAGAGGAAAGCCCCAAAGGGTTGGTCTCTCCTTCTACAATGTGGGTTCTGGGACTCAAACTTCAATTTTTTAGGCTTGGCATTCAGCGTCCTTATCTGCTGAACCATCTTGCTTATCTAAGGGCTACTTCTCTACCTAAATTTATTTATTGTTATTTTATATCTATAAGTGGTTTGTCTGCATGCATATGTGCTTACCATGTGCATGTTGGTACGCTAGGAAGCCTGAAGGGTTCCAGTTGGAGTCCCTGGAACTGGAGTTGCAGATAGCTGTAAGCTGCCGTGTGGGCACTGGGAATGGAATCTGGATATTCTTTAAGAGCATCCAGTGTTCTTAACCTCTGAGCCATCTCTCCAGCCCCAGAAACACATTTCTATTGTCTTTAATTTCAAGGTGTCAATGTATTTCACAGAAGACATGTCTTTGCCTGTGTCTCTATTCTTATTAAGCCAAGAAAAGGAAAACCAGGTTGATCTCCCGTTTGTTTTCATGGAGTCTTGTTCTTCAATTCTTTTTTCTTTCTACAACTGAAAATTATATCTCTCATCTCTATTGAAAAGTGCATAGGATCTGCAATGAACAATTAAAACATTGTTTGATTACTGTAAAGCTGAATTGATGTCAATGAAAATCCTTCAAAAGTGGAAGCCCAAGCAGACTTTGCTTTTTTGCCGGCCTGATTTACACCACAGTTTCCATGGACACAGTATGTAAATCTAGGTCTCTGTAGTTAACACTGATTTCTTGTCTTGTCTTTCATGTATTTATCACGATTACTGTATGTGTGTGGGTGGATGCAGGCCAAGGCACTCTAACGGAGGACGGACAACTTCAGGGAGTCAGATCCAGTGCAGGTCTCAGTGTCCCGAATGACATACTTGATCCTCAGATTTTAAGCCTTTTGTCTGATGGTCTCATGTCGCCGGCTTGCCTCTACGTTCAGGCTGCTTGTCCTGACGCTGTGTCCACTACACGGCACAGCCCACCGAGGTTACACAGGTTGCCATCAGCCCGCAGTCTTCCTCATCCATCCCCTTTTCCTCAGTCAGTTTCCACTCCTTTTTTATAAGTCGAATCAAGCCACCGTTCTGCAGTATACACTGATGGTACCGTGTACCTTTTCACTTACAGGTCTCACTATGATTTACAGTCCTATGTCGTTTTGTGTGCAGTACTCTGTCGTTCATTCATCAATCTCTAAGTTCTATGTGGGGAGGGGCTGTGTTTTGATGGCCACTGTTTCTCCAACATGGCGTTTGTTTAAATGAGCAAAGTACCTCTGAAATATTAACTAGCGCAGCCACACTCATGTCTGTGTGAGCTGACGTCAGTGTGGCACCAAGTCCGCCTACCATCCGCTGAAGAGCTTCCCTTGAATGTGTTTTCATGAGAACGATGAGCCCACATGAGATTTTCCTAGTAATTCTCAAAGGACATTAGACTTTTAGAGAAAATCACTGTTTTCCAATTGTTCTAATGAGAATGCTATTCTTTTACCAGCGACAAATAAGGTGTTCAGGATAGAATGGCTTTTGAGCCATTGAGCTTTTGTGGCACCCAGTTTTTAGGTAGATTGTTAGACCGCAATTCTCTCTCTCTCTTTTTTTTTTTTTTGATTTTTTGAGACAGGGTTTCACTGTAGTTTTAGAACTAGTTCTTGTAGACCAGGCTGGCCTTGAACTCACAGAGATCCACCTGCCTCTGCCTCCCAATTGCTGGTATCAAAGGCGTGTGCCACCACCGCCCGTAGACCGCAATTCTTAAGCTAAGACACTGGTTCTCAACCTGCGGGTCATGACCCCTTCAGGGCTCGAATGACCCTTTCACAGGGATCACCTAACACCATTGGAAAACACATTATGGTTACAGTAGCAAGATTACAGTTATGAAGTAACAATGAAAATAATTTTGTGGTTGGGGGTCACCGCAGCATGCACAACTATATTAAAGAGGCCCAGCATCAAAAAAAAAATAAAAATTAAAAAAAAGGGCCAGCTTCAGGAATTTTGAGAACCATTGCTCTAAGGGGATGCTTATGGCTTATTACGCAGATTAGCTTATATGCAATTAGTATATACTGCCATTAATTCACCAGTCACTTGGAAATTTATTTGTGGCAGTATGTTAGAACTAGCTCATACTGGTTGGAATATTAAGTTTTCAGAAATTTTATAAGCCATGTGTGAAACCCTCAGTAGCTTGGCATCAGCCACAGTGGGAGTTTTATACCATGGAGATTGGCAAAGGCTAAAACCAAAGTGTTTTTCCCTTTCAGGACAGAGGAGACTGACTGTCCAGTACTTACCAGCACACCGCTGGAGCGGGCCTGACTGTCCAGTACTTACCAGCACACCGCTGGAGTGGGCCTGACTGTCCAGTACTTACCAGCACACCGCTGGAGCAGGCCTGACTGTCCAGTACTTACCAGCATACGGCTGGAGCGGGCCTGACTGTCCAGTACTTACCAGCA
>JAQHUG010000239.1:1831499-1848430 GCA_028555095.1 Dicrostonyx torquatus | reverse complement strand
CTGGTTTCTGGTTAATACTTTCTTTTCTAAATATTTTCCCATGGGCATGTTCTATCTAATAACCATTACAGAATGTTTCTTTTAAAGCAAGCCATCAGGTTTGATGGCATCTTCAACAGATGGCATGCCAGCCGGCACACATTCACTGTGCAGGGGTCTCAGAATTCCCCGCATCATCATTCCACTGTGTGACAGGTGGGATGATTAGAAAATGTTCCTGTGATTGAACCCAGACCTGTCACCCTGTTAATTCTGTCCGCTGATCAAAAGTGCCTCTCCTCTGCCCTATGGCAAGCCCCCAGCCTCATGATGACAGCTGTCCTGTCAGCGCTGAGTTTTCCCACTTAACTCTTCTTAGCTTCTTGACCCAACCAACCACATCTCTCACGTCCAGACTGCATGTTAGGAAAGTAAAAGCAGAGAGGACAGAGTCGCGTTTTCTTGATGATCATGGGGGAAAGTTAACTATTTTTCTGAAGTCCATTGTGGCCACTTCTCATGACCTAACCTGGTCTTCACAACTTTCTCTCAGGCCAAATCATGAGGTAGCATATTTCTCTGTCATCTCCATCCCTCCTCTCCTGTCACCAGCTCACCACTGTGACAGCAGAATGCAGCCAGTCTCAGTATCTTCTTAAAGGCTGCATTGCAAGACATCTACAGGAGAAATATTATGTCGCCGCCAACACTCCCAAGGAAATGATCCCCCAAACTGCCCACGGAATGATGTTCTGTAAGTAAAGACAGACTAGAAATTCATATATTCACAGAGATGGCCCACAGCAAAAATAAATTTGACCGAGGGAAATGGGGCAATAATAGAAGGTTTGTGAAATCCATTCCAGAATGAGGCTGCTGCAAGTGTATATGTTCACATATGTTCCTCAAGCACGTGCTCCTGGCTTCCGTTAGGCCTCATTTAATTATCAGACAGTTCCCTTGGAAAATATCCCAGGGCTTCTTTTTACCCCAAGATCTCAGCTGAGACAACAGGATGTCCACCTCTGAACTAATGGCAAGTGTTTCAAGACTTCAGGTGTTCTTGTCACGCTTGGAGGTAAATGTCATGTCAAAGAGCTGTCATAGATCTTCACATGTCCATTTTGGTAAGGGTTTTAATAGTGCAGAGGAGAGGTGGTCACTGAGTAGGCAATCTGCTAGGAGCCTAGGGGCCCTAAAGGATTCAAAACTGTGTCTTCACGTTTGCCTCTCTTTCTTTCTTTTCTTTCTTTCTTTCTTTCTTTCTTTCTTTCTCTCTCTCTTTCTTTTTTTCTCTCTCCCTTACTTCCTTCTTTCTTTTCTTTTTTTCTTTTTTCTTTTTTGTTTTTCGAGATAGGGTTTCTCTGTGGCTTTGGAGCCTGCGCTGGAACTAGCTCTTGTAGACCAGGCTGGTCTCGAACTCACAGAGATCCGCCTGCCTCTGCCTCCCGAGTGCTGGGACTAAAGGCGTGCGCCACCACCGCCCAGCTCGTTTGTCTCTTTTCTTCTCTACACACTCTTTCAAAAACCCTTGCTTCAAGACAGTGGCAGAGTCCGTTTTCAAACACTAGATTCCAAAAACAGTTTGTCAAGAAGAGAAATTCCACTCTCAGAGAGGTGGCGCTGACATTTTCCTGTCCACATTAGTAAGGTCTTGGATGTTTATGACCACATCCCCATTCACATGTAGAAAACTTTTCATTTTTTTCTTATTACATTTATTTATCTTGTGTGTGTGTGTGTGTTTGTGTGTGTGTGTGTGTGTGTGTGTGTGTGTGTGTGTACACTTGTGCCATGGTATGTGCCAGAAGGTCAGAGGACAACGTGAGGAAGTCAGTTCTCTCTTTCTACCGTGTGGACCTTGGCTTGGCTGCAATCACATATACTCACTGAAACCATCTCACTGGTTCATATATGGAAATATGTGGGTGCAAGGTGGCAGACATGGACATTGCTCTTGGTCATAGTGAAAGCTTCAGAGGCTTTACTTTTGGGGGGACATGACCCGTTACAAGCGCTGACTTGTGAAACACTGCCTGCGGATCACTGCTCTTCTATTTCCGGGTGAATGTACCCCATCTTCCTGACCATTTGTTGTCAAGTACCAAGTTAACCATGATGACTGTACTCATCTTTAAACTCTAGTCGACCAGCACACAACTGAGGCCACAGTATTTTGGTTGGTTATTTCATGAGCATGGATCCCTCAGGAATGAGCTTAGTGCCCTTGTAGCACTACCTCAAAGAAAGGTTTCCAGTTTTCCTCACGTGAGATTTATCTAAAAAGCTGCCTGACACCGTTTCATTCCACTCTCATCATCTCTACCCTCATTTTAGCCGTTGCTGCAATCACGTCTTTAACCTTAGTTTTCCAGAGGCAGAGGCAGAAGGATTTCTATGATTACTAGGTCAACCTGGTCTACATATTAAGGCCTTGTCTCAGGAAAAACAAAAAAAACAAAACAGAAAAGAAATATTTTTGTTGTTGCTACTAAATGCTAACACTTTCTGCCCTAGGAGGCCATGCAGCACACAGTAAAGTTTTATGAAGGCAATGGCAGCTGTCAGGAGTGAGCCACAGATGGTACATTTTAATATGCCCTGACTTCCATCTCTGGCCAACTGACCTGAGGTGTTTTTGAGTGGAGAAGATGGCAGACAGGTAGGAGAACCCTTAGACCTTCTTTCCCACCTTGTGGTCATGGACTAAGAAGCTGGCTAATGATGGGCTAGAGACACAGTGCCTCTGCAGACACGAGATCATCAGCACCCTGACCAGGTACTGTGACAATCCACTGTCTCCTGTTCGGCCCGTTGTCCTTTTTTTGGCTGTAACAATCTAGACAAAGTAAGATGACAGTGGTAGCGACCTGAGAAAGCCACCAGACAGCCTGATGTGAACAGAGTGTGGGGAGAGAACCCACCAGGATATTACCATATCCTGGAAGCAACAGAAGCAGGTGTTTCCAACTTGGGAACTGGGAGCTGTGGCTGAGTGACAGGAGCAATGACAGGAGCCACAGTGAGGGAAGGGCAGGCCCTTACTAAGTACCTCTGCCTAGGAAGGACCACATGGGAAGAACCCTGGTTTTCTCTCTACCCTAGCCTTCCAGTCTTAAAATTCACCCTCCTCTGGCCACCACCAACTTGGGGGGGGGGATCAGGTCTAATAGGTAAGTCTTCTGAATCAAGAGAACAACAGAGAGAAGACAGAGGAGGGCAATTGGGTAGCAATCAGGATGGTGTGTTCTTTGCCAAGATATAGGGAGGATGTTGCTCCAGGGGACACAATGGCTCCCTCAACAGTAAATCTAACTTGAGCACTAACCAAAATACTGTGGCCTCAGTTGTGTGCGGGTCGACTAGAGTTTAAAGATGAGTACAGTCATCATGGTTAACTTGGTACTTGACAACTAATGGTCAGGAAGACAGGGTGCATTCACCCAGAAATGGAGGAGCAGTGGTCCGCAGGGCAGTGTTTCACAAGTCAGAACTTGTAACGGTCATGTTCCCCCAAAAGTAAAACCTTTGAAGCTTTCACCATGACCAAGAACAATGTCCATGCCCGCCATCTTGCACCATCCTATGAGAAAGGGAGAAACTGACAAGCTGTGGTTTGATTCCAAAACCCATCTATGTCACAGATAACACCCATCATTCAGAGAATTGACTATAACCTCATGTGACATGTTCAGCCCAACAGGTGACACAGGAACCGATACTGATGTGCGTTTCTCTGTGAGGGTTCCCGATGGTTCATCTTCTAGAACAGATTTTATTTAAAACTGTTTCCAGCCATGAGTCCTTTTCATTTAAGAATTTTTTTTACATAGCCCCAGAAATGTAGACATACAAAGCAAGTGTACAAATCAAACAGCTGCTGATCCAAAACTCATACAGGAATTTTTTGGAAACAATTCCCTGGTGTACATATAATTTACCATTTATCAAGGGAGAAAGAACATTTCATGATAACGAGAGAGTGATGTTTGTTTACTTTCATATAAAGAATTAAATCTTGGCTAAATATCACACAGAAGGATGCAGCATCTTCAGCATGGCTCAGAGTGGATCAACATTCTGGTTGTATAGCTGTCAGTCCCAAGAACGCTGATTCACATAAGCACACAGTAACAGATGGCAGAGGTATGTTTAGGGCCATTTCAAAATTTGTTAATCCCAAATCCCGGTGGTTTGAATGAGAATGACCACCATGGGTTTATATATTTAAATGTTTGGTTCCCAGTCAGTGGAATTGTTTGGGAAGGAGTAGGTGTGGCCTTTTGGAGGAGGTGTGTCACTGGGTGTGGTCTTTGAAGTTTCAAAAGCCCACACCAGGCCCAGTTTGATCTCTCTGCCGGTCACTTGCTTATCATGATATAGTCTCTCAACTACTGCTCCAGCACCATGCCTGCCTGCTGCCATGCTTCCTGCCTAGATAATCATGAATTAACCTTCTGAAACTATAAGCAAGCCCCTAATTAAATGCTTTCTTTTTATAAGTTCTGTTGGTCACGGTTTCTCTTCATAGCAATAGTACAGTCACTAAGATGTAAGTCAAAGTTTATTAAATTATTTTCTTATGAAATTTAAGTCAGCAATTCAAACAACAATTTACTTTTTAAATTACACATTCTTTTGCTCATTTTGGGTAGGTATTATGTGTTTAGTGTTTATGTAGAGGTCAAAGTATAAGTTGCAGAAATCTGTTCTCCCCTTCCACCACATGGATCCCAGGGATCAACGTCAAATTATCCGGTTTGGTGGCAGGTGCCTTTACCCACTGAGTAGCCCTTCAGCTTGCACTTTAACCTTCCAACACAATCCAATTCAAAGATATCCTAACTTGTGACTTATATACTGCAGAGTGGTAGCAGGAAGACACGAAAGGCATTCATTTCCGTAATTAAGCCATTCTGTTTCTAAAGAGCAGAAAGCTTTGTCTATAAACTAAAGACATGGCAGTTCATAATTCATAGCCCTCTAAAACATCTGAGCAGAGGAACCCCAGTGTTCCCTGACTCCATGTGGCTGAACACACAGCACTGGGTGAGCTGAGGATCTTGCATCTCCCACTTGGCCAGTCATATGCCTGTCATTCTGAAATCTATCTTGGAAAGGATGCTTCACGATGACGATGATGATGGCTGCACCACCCCTTGATCCATACTGCTTGTCCTGCATCCCCCTTGCCATCAGTTGAAACTTAAGCCTCATGTCAGGACCCCAAAGATGGATGGTGAGGGATCTGTCACTGAACCTCTTGACTTGTCCCTCTTCTCAGTGTGGTTTCATTGCATATATTTTTTTCTTATTTTGCTTTTTCTTATTGTTTCCTTTAACTGTGGAGGACAGAGGCCCAAGCCCCACTGGCATGGGCTGCCTACCAATTCTGGTTCCTCTTCTTTTACAACCCCTTCTGAACTGTCACTCATTCTTTTGTTTAGTGGCTAGACTTCAGTGCTGGTCCCTCCATTCCTCTGCATTATCACACATGCCATGTCTTCCCCCAATCTTATTCTGTCTTTATATTCAGAGAAATCGTTCAGTGGTGTTCATTTATTGTTTGACAATTTAGTATATACATAGAATGTGTTTTGATCCCTAAACTCAGATTCCTTTCCTCTTCCTCCTACATAGTTTCCTCCCACCTCTCAATGCTAAGCCCTTCCCCATCAATGCTGGGGTTTCAGCTGGCTTGCTCTTGTGCAGGCTTTGGGCAAGCGGTCCAGCTACTGTGAGTTCATGTGGGCAATGGTGCTATCAGGTCTGGCAAACAGCTGTTTGCTGAAGATGTCCAACAGTCCTGATGCTTGGGATCTCTCCAACCCTTCTTCTGAGATGATCTCTAAGCCTGGGGTCGGGGAGGGCAGAGAATTCTTTGTGTCTACATCTATCTCACGATCCCCTCTCTAAGTACATCTACCTCATGACCCTCTTTAAATTGCACCACACTGTCCCCAAGAGGCCTCGGGCTTTCCTCATTACCTAATTTGACAAAATACCTGCTCAAAACAACTTAAGGAGTGAAAGATTTATTTGGGCTCACAGGTAAAGGGTATCATAGGGAAAGTCTTAACAACAGGCTCTTGAGACAGCACCGACAATCAGGAAACATGAAAAGGAATTTTCCACACAGACCAGGCTACCAGGCCAAGAGATGGCACTGCCTACAGTTAAGGTGAATCTTCTCAGCGCTACGAACCTCCTCTGGATGACCTCTCCCAGGTATGCCCAGAGCCTGGCTTCCTGGGAGAGTCTAGGTCCTATCCGGTTGACAGTCTGTATTACCCACCATCCCGTATTACTTCACTGAGTTTGTCACCTCTCCAGTTCCAACCAGGATTCCAGTCAAACCCAGCCAGAGTGTGAGACGACACTGGGTCCATTGCTAACAACATCTCCTGTACCTGTCGGACATGTACTGATCTTATAAATAGGTGATTGTCTCAGCTGTGAGGGAGCCTGGCCTGTGTTCCCTGCTACCTCTAACCAGGCATTGCTGCTGTTGCCTCTGGCCCTGCTCTTAACTGTAGAGCCTGTAAACCCAGGTTTTCCTCAGGTGAGAAGATTGAAGAGGCACCTGGGAGAAGGTAAGGGGGTGGGGGTGGGGGTGGGGAACCTTCTTTGCCAAGCATGCTTGCTTTGTTCAGAAATATCCTTCCTGGGTTTTCTGAGTCCTCCTCCTTCTCTGTCCCCAAGCCTCAGAGCAGCGGCTCTTACAAGGCAGCATTTCCCTCCAAGACTTACGCCTTCTCTGGCTTAACTAAATCTAATCTGGAGATCTTTTTGTAGTCCAAACAAAGATCAGTCCCCTGAAGCTGCCTTGCGTGCATCTGGGTTGAACACAAACAGAGGCAGGAAGACTGGGGCCCTGACACATTGCCTTCCAGTCTCTAGGGAAGGAAGAAGGAAATAGGTTCCAGCTCACTGCCCTACAGGCCACCCTGTGATCTCTCGGAGAAGTAGGTTTGACAATGTCCGGGCCCCTGCCCTGGAATTCTCAAGCTCTGAGATCACGCATCTGAGGACATCTTTGTCCCTTGACATCAAGTCTTGTTGGCATTTGAGTTTGGGCATCCTTTCTTAGGAGCCTCACCAGCATTTTGCAGCCATGCAGTGGGAAAGCGGAGGGTTTTACCCTTAAGAACTGGGGACAAGCCACCTGTAAGAGGTGGCCGTGTGCCACCTGTCATGTGTAACTTCACAAGTGGTATTTGTGGGAGAAAGATACGGCTGGGACATTTTTTCCGGAATTCTTTTTTGTAAAGGTCCAGCTCATACAGGAAACTTACAGGAACCTGTTTAAGGGGCTTTGCACATGCAGAGAGATGGGATCCGGATGCACACTCTTCACCTCTAAAAACTGAACTCCGCTTGACAGTTCAGCCCCCCAGCCCCCAGTCCTGCTGAGTCCAGGGAAGCTGAACTTGCTCACACAAAGTAAACAGACTCACTTCCAGTTGGAGACTCGGTCTCTTTGGTAACCACTCAGTCATTAGAAAAGTCCCTTTCAGAATTGGGCTCTTGCTCATCAGCCATTCTTCTCAAGGATGACCCAACCTCTGAGGCTGACAGTGAGGAGGGAGAAGAGATTTTGACCCCAAGGTTAATTGGCAGTTGGCTTGCAGTCTTCTGTGGAGCTACTCACTGCAATCAACTCTGGTAATTTGAGTGTACTGGCCTAACTGTTGTTGGTGCCATCTTTCCAGGACTTTCTTTATTAGTTAAGATTTCACTTCACAACAAAATTGACAAGAAAGTTCAGGAAATTTCTACATAACTCCTCTGTGTGTACACTTACCACATGTCCCACTGGCCCATCTGACACGGAAGTAGCACTTTTGCTGCAGTGAATGAACCTGTATTGACACATCAAGACCAGAGTGTTCACGAATGTCTCATGACCCATTGCCAACATGGCTGTCCCACATAGGACAGCTTCACTGCTTCGATAGTCTCCACAGGCCCCACTTATTCATTCATCCTCCTTCTCAAACTCTGATCTCTTCCCTGTCTCAGTAGTTCTGTGTTTTCCTGAATAACAGGTGGTTGGAGATGTACAGCACAGAGCCCTTTCAGCTTCTGACATCGACCTACTAATATGGTTTAAGTCTCTTCCATATCTTTGCATGGCTCGATGGCTCCTTTCTTCTTGGTACATAGTGATGTTCCATTGTCTGGATGCACCTATATTCACCTATGATCCTCTTGGAGGGAACCTTGATTGACTCCCAACATCTGGAATTGGGCAATGGTGAACAATGCTGCCAATAATGCCAACATGAAGGTTCTCATATGGAAATGAATTTTTGGCCATTTAGAGCAGACACTAAGATGTGTTGTTGTTAGATAAAATAGTAAGAGTTTGTTTAGTTCTGTAGCAAAGTGTCCCACTGACTTTGCAAGTGGCTCTTCCATCTTGGATTCCCACAGTCATTAATATCATGGATCTCTGTACCCTCACCACCCTTTGGAGTCTTGGCTGATCTCATTGGCCTATAGTGTATGTCACTGTTGTTTTAGTTTGGAAGGTCTAATAATAATATGTGACATAGGACACCTACATGGCTATTTTCCATTTTAATATCTATTTTAGATGCAGTATCTGCCATAGGTTTTACCCATTTTTAATCAGATTGTTTATCTTTCATTGTTGACTCTTTGGCCTTCTTTGTATATTTTAGATAATTGTGTTTTATCAGATAATGTCCTTTGCAAATATTCTTTCCCAGCCTGCATTTGTCTTTTCATTCTCCCGACTTTGTCTTTCACAGAGCAGAAGTTTTTAATTTTAATGAAGTTCTGCTTATTAATTCTTTAAGCCATGGATTGTGCTTCTGGTGTCCTTTCTAAAAAGTCTGCCAAGCCAAAGGTCATCAAGGTTACATTATTCTTATTAGCAGTGCTGGAGATTGAACTTAGGACCTCCTGCATGCTGGGCAAGCCCTCTACACTGATGTTTCTCAGTCTAGATTCCATCCTTGACTTACACATTCCATCCTCAGGAGCTGTGGTTCAGTCCTAGATGCTAAAGACCCCAGAGTATTCCCTGCTTCTGCTGTGAGCACTTCATCCAGTCATGGCAACTCTGCCCCTTCCATATGATTAGGAATGGGGCCCCAGGGAGAGGTTTAGAGATGCTACCATGAGAAGCAAGGCTGTGCTCTCAAGTTCTCCTTGCAAGTCTTTGGAACTTGTGCCAGACTATTTTCTGGGCAGTATGCCTTTCTCTTGCCAGAGTGTTGAATTTTCATTTACTTCTGGGCAGGAATTAGATACACTACCACCATGCATTCACTTTCTAATCTATTGTTTTTAATAGAAAATGTATCCTTTCCTCATTTACAATTCTTAGCTTGTTTATTCTTGGAAGAGCCACTTTCTTAAAAAACAAATACTGAAGCCAAACAAACAGACTTATCTTTTGCAGATGGAAAATTTGACTTCTCGAGATTACTTAGAGTGCAACCCATCCATTCAGCAACTCTACTGACATCAGCTGCTCTCATTCCAGGGGCCAGGCTCAGCCTCTCCCCTCTGAGACAGTTCAGGCGGCAAGGGGTCTGGCTCCCCAGCCAGTGGAAAGAGGGAAGTGGTATTAAATATAAGACAGACATAAAGTTTATATCATGAACATACACAGAGATGACACAGGCATGGATTTAAAGCAGAGAAATGGATAAGTTCTAAGATTTAAAGAAACTAAGATGAAAAGAAACAGAACACTCTATGTACAGTGGTACAGCCTTCAGTAACCTTAATAGAGGGACAGATCTAGGGTAAGGTCCTGGAAAGATGGCTCAGCAGTTGAGAACATCAACAGCTCTTGCAGAGGATCCAGTTTTGGTTCCTAGGATCTGCATGGCAGCAGCTCACAACCATCTGTAATTATAGCTCCAGGGGACCTGGTGCCCTTTTCTGGCATCTGTGAGCATCACACACACACACACACACACACACACACACACACATGATGCTCTCAAACACATCAAAATAAATAAATAAATAAAAAGGAAGGAAGGAAAGAAGGAGGGAAACCAACCTAGGATCACAGGTTATACCACTAACTAATCATACAGTCAAAGAAAATACTTTCAATCTCTCTAGCCAATTAAATATAATATTCCTCAAAATATTTATTTAAACGTTTAATTGCTACTATTGACTAGAATGGTGTAGGAGGTTCTTCTGTCTATGTGTTGCTTTCATTGGTTGAATAACGAAACTGCCTTGGCCTTTTGATAGGGCAGAACTTAGATAGGCAGGAAGACAGAACAGAGTGCTGGGAAGGAGGGCAGTATGGCAGACGCCAGGAAGCTCCTGCCTGAGACAGATGCTGGTTAGAAGCCACAACCTCGTGGTGAACACAGATTAATAGAAATGCATTAGGTCAAAATGTGAGAGTTGGCCAAGAAGAGGCTAGATATAATGGGCCAGGCATTAATTTAATTAATACAATTTCTGTGTTATTTCAGGGGCTAAGCTAGCTGGGCGGAAGAACACAGCCCATTCCTCCTACAATAAAACATTGTTATTTTAACTTAGGGGCCTACTGTGAGATAACTTGCATCTAATTTATAGGGTTCCTTAAGATTTTAACAACCAGATATAACTTTCCTATTTTTCATAAAAGGCTTTATAATTTTTGTACTTATACTAAATGGAAACAAAGGTTTTTAAACTAGAATTTAGTCAATTTTATTGAAAACAATAAGCCCTTACAGTCATTGTCTGTTAGGACATGAGTATATTGAAGGTCCCCATAAGGTCAGTAAGACGCTGCTGCTTCCAGTAAGCTGTTTTGAGACCATAGGAGAAGAAACACTGAATTTTTCCACAAAAAAGAGTGAGACAGTTCAGTTCAAATATCATCAGATTACTGCAAATATGAATCCACTCCTGTTTTGATATATTAGGAGTTAATTGGGATGCCATCTGTAGTAATGGCGAAGCTGCTCTTAATGCCATCTGAAATAATGAATTTGGGCACATTATCTGTATTAATCTAGTTCATATTTCAAGTCCTTAAGTTTTGATTCATTACACTCATTTTCTTTTCTTGCATTAAAATGATGATGAAAAGTTGATGTTTCTGTATTTGAAAAAGAAATCAATAAATTTTGGCAAATTCAAAAAATGGTGTAGGAGGTTCTTCTGTCTGTGTGTTGCTTTCATTGGTCTTTTGATAGGGCAGAATTTAGATAGGCAGGAAGACAGAACAGAATGCTGGGAAGAAGGACAGGCGGCAGGACACAGCCTGCTCCTCCTACAACACTAGAAGAAACATTTGTGCTTTTGTTCATTTTTTGTTTATATATAGTGCTGGGGATTCAAAATGTGGCCTTAAGCATATTAGGCTTAGCATTCTACCACTGAGCACCATACACAGGCCCTAAGGCATTTGGATTCGGCTTTTATTGTTGTTGTTTGCTTTTCCTTTATTATATGCACTTTCAAAAATTTTAGTGTGTATAAAATATTCCATCAGATTTACTCCAAACCTAAAAACATATAAAAATGCACTTGGTAGTATGCTGTCTCATGGTTCTCATCTATTGTACTGACCATAATCTTACTCTACAAGTGTCCCAGACTGCCCAGAAAAATGAAATAAAAATTTTCTTTCAAGTGAATATCACAGCACCCTAGATTTCAAATAAGTTATAATGGCGGCTTTTCAAGTGCAGTATCAATGATAAAAATCAAGCATAATAAAGAACACAAGAAGATCATACAATTAAATTGGTCTTACAGAGGAATAACATAGCAGGACAGATTTACATATACTCCAGATATAGAGTTATCAAACACCCCATCACATGATATTATCATAGTAAAGGAGATAAAACCTGGGTCTGAAGTTTTCCACTGAAAACTACCACGATTCAGAAACACAATTACTGATATCTTTTCTAGAAATGTTGAAGGAGTTTAACTCGAAGATTCCAGAATCCAAGTGCAGTAGAAGTGGACAGAAATGCACAGTCTGATACTCTTAAAGGCCTTGCTTTCACAATGAAAACTAGACTAATAGCCTACCTTGAAGCTCCAATAATGACTACAGAGTTGGTGGAAAGAAAATTGCAGGGGGCTAAAGAACAAGATAACTGCCAATTCCATGTGTTCACAGTAAACACATCCCTGGAGAATGAGAGGAAAATAAAATTTGAAAAAAAATTAGAAATTGAGATTGTATTCTATTAACTAATATTCGTTATAAGAAAGTCTGAAGGGTATAATTAGGAGTGTAATAAGGTGCTCCTAGATGGAAGAAAGTTGGAAATGCAAAAAATAACAAAGTCAATGAAATTAGCAGTGAAAACCAAATCTAATTTATTATATAGAGCAATAAAGACACTGTTTGGGAAGAGGTAAATTATACAAAGGACAAAAATAGACACCAATGTATAGACAAGTATGGGGAAACTAGAACTCAAATATCTAGAGGAATTTGCCTTATTTAGAAGAAGAACATAAGAATAACAGTTAACATTGATAGGTTAAAATTTGCAATTTTTAGAGTAACCCATCAGAATGAAAAAAGAAAGTCTTTTTTTTTTAATCTTCCAAATCATTAGATAAAACTATGAATGAAGCGGCATATATTCGAGCCAAAAGAAATGAAAGGAAACCTGAAGTGAGAGAGAGAAACAATAAGATGATCAGACGACATCAACGTCCAGACATATCACACGAAAAGAGAGAAAAACATCCCAGCATATGCTATTTTAGTGAGAAGCTTTTTCATGAGTGTGTGTGCATTCTCGTGTGTGGGGATGCTGTGTGTGTGCTTGCATGTAGAGGTCAGAGGTCACCACCAGGCATGGTCTTCCAGAAACACCATCAACCCCCAAAGAGAGGGCCTCTCACTGCTCTGGGGTTCACCTCCTAGGCTAGATCAGCTAACTGAGGACCCCCTCTTCCTACCTCCTCAGCGCTGGGATTAGCACCAAACCAGCTATTTTTTTTTTTTTTGAGACAGGGTTTCTCTGTGGCTTTGGAGCCTGCGCTGGAACTAGATCTTGTAGACCAGGCTGGTCTCGAACTCACAAAGATCCGCCTGCTTCTGCCTCCCGAGTGCTGGGATTAAAGGCGTGCGCCACCAACGCCTGGGGAAACCAGGTATTTTTATGGGTAGCAGAGACCCAGCTCAGGTCACCACCCTTGCGGGGCAAGCATTTTAGTGACTGAAATGTCCCGCAGGACCCATACTGGGACTTCCTAATCAGGAGTAAGGCAAATATTTCAAACACATGTACTTCAAATATAGTGAATTAAAATGGCAGGATGTTTCATGATTACTAGTGGAGAAGAGATGTAGGGACCAGTGTCTCGCTTCGCTCTCTCACAGTCTCTCGCTCACGCAGAAGGATGGAGACTGGGAACGCTGTATGCTGAAAAATAAACCGTTCTTGTGCTAGGAATTTTCAGTGTGGAGTAAGGCCAGACAAAGCTCTCCATCTGGAGGTCTAGAATTACCCTTAGGGAAGCAAGTGTCTAGCCACCAGGTCGGTAAACAGAGGATTCCGTTCTCACCAATATCCAACCAAAACAGACTTACAACCAGATAATAGTCCGTGAACGATGACCAAGATGCCATCGGTATTCCTGTCGTCCGTATCTTTCGAAACCGAATTAATTAGCATGCCTGTTTACAGGATGTAGCCACGACACAGCACGAACAGTGAGTAACTCGTTTCAAGAACCGTGGTACTTTACCCCGCTAACTCTCAGTAGGAGCTTGACTAGCTGGTGGTTTCACAGCGCAGCCTGCAAGATGGCCAGCGTAGAGGGCGTTGGCCTGAAGAGAAATGTTCCTGTCGATGTCCATCCACAAGTTGGGGCCTGCGATTTATCTACGCATCTACAAGCTCCAGAATATTCTAGTAGCTCTTTGAGACTTCACTGGACTCATACTATGGTTCTCCAAGTTGAAGTTATTTCTGGGATCTTTACTGATTATTCCAAAATTCACATATCATGAGAAGAAAGTAACTTGTTGGGAGACAATAGTGTAAGCTTAAAAATGATTTTACCTGGGGCTGGAGAGAGGGCGCAGCCGTTAAGAGTGCTGGCTATTTTGGGAGAGGACTGGGCTTAGTTTCCAGAGCCCGCATGGTGAGTCACAACCTTTTGTCAGTTTCTGGGGATCTGACTTCCTGTTTCGCTCCAGTGTGCGCTTGCACACACATGGAGCACATGCATACATGTAGGCACACACAGAGACACATAAGATAAGAAAACCTTTTCTAGAATGACCTGACTTTGTCTTTATAGGGGCTTCAAATCCGTTTTGAACCTTGCAGACAATGCGGCTAGACCATCAGATCATTGAAACATATTGAGACCCTTGATCGTCAAGATGAATTCAGAGATGATGGGATGACGGTGACTACATGGACTACAAATAGATCAAATTAAAGTAAAACATATTAATACCCTTTAGAACATATTAATATTATTTTGAGTAGCTGAATTAATGTCTGTTGATCACTATTTTTTTGTATGAAGGTTTTTATCTCACGGGTTTCATGAGCATGCATTTAAATAGTGACTATCTATCAAACAGCATCAACGTGCCCGTATTAGAACTCACTGGAATATACTCATTAAGAGAACTGTAAAAAAAAAAAAATGGAAATGAATGTGGTCTTATTTTATAGAAAATTAAGTAATCAGCTGATTACAAATCAATGAATTCATTAAAATGTTTCTCAATCAAATCAGCTGAAAGAATAATCAGCGAAAGTGTAAATTTAAGAAGGAAACCTACTCCGTGGTCACAGATTTATATATCAAATATGGCAAATAACCACCAATACAGCGTGAGTAGTTTTCCATTGTGGTAATAACCACCAATACAGCGTGAGTAGTTTTCCATTGTGATAACAAGATGCCTGAGACAACCTGTAGAGTTAAAACCGCTTCTGTGACCTCATCGTTCTTGAGTTTTCAGGCCGTGATCAGTTGGCCCTGTTGCTTTGGGCCTACAGCGAGGCAGCAACACATGGTGGGAGCTGGCAGCAGAACCAACCCACCTAGCTCACAGCTAGGAAACAGAAAAGAGTGAAGAGAGGGGCCAGGGTCTCCCATTGGTCTTCAAGGGAATCCTTCTGATGACCCAAAGATCCCCTCATGGGACCCCACTTATTTACAGGTTCCCTACCTCTCACAAGCCCTGGGGCCCAAACCTTTACCACACGGGCCTTCGAGGAGCACACAACACCCAGCCAGAGTGAGACATTCAACAAACCAACTGCAATTTTGTTTTCCACCAATAGCAGACATCTGTTTGAAAATCGATTTACCAAAACTGCAACACATTCCAGCCGTGTCAGTTTAACCTGGTTGAAAGAAAACTTGTAGACGCGCACAGAAAACACCTTTGTTATTGAATAGCGGGTCCAACCTGCGGACCCTCTCAGCACACAGACGTGTGCACAGGGCACACAGGGCGTTGGCTAATGGTACTCTTCCTGCCCTTGATTTTACTCTTTCACAACGGTTACACATCTTCAACTTCTCCTGATAGATGGAACGCTTTGCCAACTAAGATGGTCTCTGTAAGAGCTCCCCTGTGACAGGATGATCTGTCCAGGAGACATCGCTCAAGCCCTGACATGTGGTACAGCGCCATCTTTGGGAGTCCAGAATAAAGCTGCAAAACCCTACAAGGCAATCCCATCACAGCACAAGGCAAAGGCACTATTAAAAAGCTATTGCACTTGCCAGGAGGTAGTAGCGCACACTTTTCATCCCAGCGCTCAGGAGGCAGAGGTGGGCAGACCTCTGAGTTCGAGGCCAGCCTGGTCTACAGAGCTAGTCTCGGAAGAGCCAGGGCTACACAGAGAAATCCTGTCTCAAAGGCAAAAAAAAAAAAAAAGATAAATAAATTAAATTAAAAAGCTATCACATTACTGATATGCCTCACCCAGCAGCAATCTTCCATCCACTGCCTGAAATGAAATAAAATGTGAATTAAAGCCTGCCCAGTAGGAGGAAGTTTGTATTCGCACGTTCTTCCTGCTGTTTCTTCTTCCCTTGGGCTTGCTCTGTCTGTCCTCTGGCCGTGTTGAGTTACTCTCTCTCTCCTCTACACCTTAGATCTTTCTCTGAAAACCCACAGTGCCCACAACTGTAAACACGATCTCTATATTGTTATACTCATCTCAATTCTGGATGTTGTGTTTGAAGTTCTACCCACCTGATGAACCTCCCCACAGCGACAGGCTGTTCCAAACTCAAAACACCAGGAACCACCCAGGTAGTACCCATTGTGGGGACAGTTACTATGTGTCAGGCCCTTTCGTTCTAGACTGAAATGAGGCTGTTTAGTCCCTGCCCTCAGGATTCCCACAGTAAAGGGAACAGATGGGAGGGGCCTATGAGGACGTAAAGAAGTGGATGGAAGCCCCTCATCCCAAGATGCTCAAGGCATCTTGTTCCTGCAATCTCCCTGGACAGAGATATCTTTGTTTACTTTTCCTGTCCCCTGTACAAGGCAAAGCAAGACTTAATTTTTCCTTAAACATTTATTTTATTGGAGAATTTCATACATGCTTATTTTGATGAAATCCACCACCCCTCCAATTGCCCCCAACCCCAACTACTTCCCGGCTTCGTGTACTTTTTTATTGGAGTCCACCTATATGTGCGTGCACATAGTGTTGTAATTTATTTACAAATGCCACGAAGAGAAGTCATGCCATGCAATAGAGCTCACATAGGTTTATTGAAAGAGAGGAAGAAGGGGCATAGAAGTGGGCAGAAAGGGGTGCAGAGACTGGTCCCTGGGCATAAGAGTGGTGGAAAAGAGAGGGAGAGAGGGGGAGAGAGCGAGAGCGGCAGAGAGAAAGAGGAGAGAGAGAGAGGGAGAGAGAGAGAAAGAGGAGAGAGAGAGGGAGAGAGAGAGAAAGAGGAGAGAGAGAGGAGAGGGAGAGAGAGAGAGA
>JAQHUG010000239.1:1803289-1823984 GCA_028555095.1 Dicrostonyx torquatus | reverse complement strand
GAGGCAGGCAAACCATGCAAAGCCGCAGCATTGCCTGTCTTGACATGTCCTGCTATTGACGACTTTCCTGTGGTGACAGTCACATCCAGGAGACTGAAACCAACAAGCTCACAGGGACAAGAGCTGCTAGATTCTGGTCACCAGAAGTCTGAGCAAAGAAGCACTGAAGACAAAATCCCTGGAGTGAATGGAGTTGGCTGTTGACACAAGGGGCATGAACCAAGGCAGCCTGAGAATGCTACAGGCTCTCCCCTTTACCCTGCCTTTGGTGCCTGCTCTCCTGATCACAACTCCACACTTCCCCTTGGATCAAAGATCCCTTGCAAGAGCTCCCTGAGCTTTGAAGTATGAAGTAGACACCGTGCAGATCAGTTTTGCACCTGAGGTCTCAGACTGATTCACTTGAAGCCTGAGAACTAAGACCATCAGCAGTTATCCTAGAGATTAAGTTCTGCCACCAGCTTTTCACTGCCTTCCCTCCCATCTGGTCTTTCTTTCTGGGACACCTGCAGTTCAGACAGCAAGCTCTGGGATCTCTTCCCCTGAAAATTTTGGAGTTATTTTTCATTTCACCTTTGCCTCTTTGTACCGCACTTGGGAAACTTCTTTTGCCTAACATTTACCTTGCTGCTTGGACTCTGGCTGTTTCAAGCCTCGAAGCTTCTAATCGACTTTCAGAGGGCACATAGGTGAACCCTGGAGAACAGTGACACACTCCCTGCAGAGCCTCCAGGGGGCAGCTGTTCCCACTGTCAGCAGGTCCGCGGGGCCACTTCCAGGCTAACCCATGTGCGCTGAGCACTTGAAGTTCTTCGTCTGGGCCTATCTGGCCTCAGAGGGGGCCTTGTTTTTCATATATTGCTTCAAGAATGCAGGGGGCAAGGATGCTGTTCACACACCTGCCATTAGCTGTTCCTTCTGGAGGTCCCATCTTACTGGGCATTGCCTGCTCTATTTCTGTTCTCTTATCTCAGAGCGCCTGCCACTGGCGTCCACTCTCTGACATCAGAGCACTTCCTTTCTACATCATAGACTCCTGTGGTAGTTTAAATGAGAAATAGTCCCCTTCGGTTGGGCATTTGAACACTTGGTTCCCAGCTGGTGGCACATTGGAGAGATTATGGGGCTGCATTCTTGCTGGAGGGATGGACTCTGAGATGAAAAGCCTCAAGCCACCTCCAGTTTATCACCTCTCTCTATCTTGTGCTTGAGTTTGAAGAGGTGAGCTCTCGGATTCCCGCTCCTGCCCCTCTGCCTGCATCTTGCAGCCACGCTTCCCCAATATGATGTACTCCCATGCCTCTGGAAGCGTTAGTCCAAAGAAAGTCTTCCTTCTATAAGTTACCTTGGTTATGATCTTTTATCACAGCGACAGGAATGTAACTGACACAGCTTCCAAACTGTCTTTTGGTAGTGCCGGGAGGACCCAGCCTCCTGCTAGTTGTGCCCAGCCCAAGTGTTGCAGATGTAGAGTCCTGGAGCGCTGGTCTTCAAAAGCAGCTGTACTAATCCACCCTGCATCTCCCTCTGCCTTGTCTCTGATGGACACTTGCCTGCTCTGAGTATGGTAACTGGCCCTTGTTTCTTTCTGTGTCCATGCTCTTTATACTGTCCTTCTAAGAAAGGTGTTGGTCTCTGGACTCGTTAGGCTCAGACAGGGTGTGGCATCACATAGCTGTAGTCACAGCACTTAGGAGGTAGAGGCTGGAGTGATGCAGGAGCTCACGCTCTACGGGTAGTAAGGCGTAACATGGAAGCCTCCATGCTGAAAGCAGCAAATTGCTCACAAGTGGCTCAGTGAGAAGCTGGAGTTCAGTGGAAGAATAAGGATCAGCACAGAAGAGTCTAGAGCCCTGAGGAAGATGGAGGAGAGGGCGGGCGGCTGAGTTAGAGTCAGGCTAAACAGGGAAGAGGAAGAGAAGGCTCTGGGCCGGTGATGGCATGCCGACATCCCTGCCTCCTGAGCCCCCGAGGAGCATATGTGAGCCACTATTGTCCTGTCATGAGCCCTGGATCCTAATGTAGCCAACTGAAGCAGAAAGATAACCTCTCAGGCCACATGTAGACCAGAAGCTAAATATGAAGTGACCAACAAAGATGGCAGATAAACATCGGAGGTTGGGATAAAATTAGCTGTCTGCCAGGCAAAGCTGCAAGCTGATCTTGTAAGCCTGAGGACAGAGAGAATTAGGAGGGTTAGTAGCTTTGAGACACCTGCAGGGTCACAGAGTAGTAATGGTGACTGAGGGAGTACTAGCTGATAGATAATCTAGGTCCACGATGAGCAAAACTGGAGTCAGAGACAAGCAGAAGAGCGAGTGTAGCCACCTCCACACAGGAACGGCACACGACCCTTGTCTGGTTGAGCCGGAGGAACAGACAGAGCGTGCGGTTCCTCCATTGTTTCCCCTATCGGAGCCGGAAGAATGAGCTAATCTCTGGACAGCCTCTGTCATTTCTGCCATGGCCCTATAAAAATTCCACATAAGGAAGTTCACCAGATTTTTTTTCCTCTCTCGGAAATCCATCCCTCTCTTGAGAACTTCTCTCGTGTTTCTGTCATTTCTCGTTTTCCTTCCCTTTCTCACTTTTCTATAGTAATTCTTTATATTGCCTCCTTCGGCCTTGCCTGCTCCCATGTCCATGTCCTTAATGTTCACTAGCAGAAGAGAGTGGACTCAATGCTTAATGATCGTAGGTACCTGGAATTTTGGGTCCTTGGATCAAGCACAACTAGTCCGTCAAATGTCCTATTGCTTCCTAAACACCTGCCTCGGGAGAATTGGAATTCAAGGCCCACCTGCTCTACCAGAAACCCTGCCTCAAAGAGAAACGAAAGAAGAACAGGAAGGGGAGGAAGAGGAGGAGAACGAGGACAAGGAGGAAAAGAGGGAGTAGAAGCTGGCAGAGGAAAGAAAGGAGGAGGAGGAAGACTGAACAATGATGTGTGGAGGTGGGCATCTCAATAATTTGAAAAACAAAGAACATAAATTTAAGTGTCTTTTAAGTATTTGATTGCCAAATGCCGATCCCCAGAGTCTGCTCTTCTGACGCAGGGATCCCAATGTAGCAATAACTCAAGTGACAATTCCCATATTCTGGCTGGCAGCCCCTAGCCCTCCCTGTTCCTCAGCTGGGGATGGACAGCATCCATTGTGCTGTTCGTGGCCACCAACTGTCTGAACACACCTGCAGAGAGTCTGAGGTGAGAGCATCTCCATGCATCTCTGCTCTAAGTGATGACTCCACTGCAGGATCCATGACCAGTGAGCAATGGGCCACCTTATCCGGGCTGCACTCCAAGCATCCCTGCGGTTCCTGCTGCTGAATTTAATAAATTATCGTCCAAGCCAGCTATATTTAAGATATATACTTTAATAGGGGTAAAGAATATAAACAGCTTTACAATACCAGATCCTGGATCCCGCGCTTCTCCGAAGCCGTGCACCAACCTACCATCCACAGAGAGAGGGAGAGAGCTCTCCCACGTGGACCCAGTCTTTTATACCTAATCAGGACCTGATGGTCCAACCCAGAATAATTAGCTAATGGCTAATGGCGGGACATGACTATTAGCCTGATAGGCTAAAACCTTTCCAGGTTCCTCCCCAGGACAGGCTGTGCCTTATGTGTTCTGTAGGTGAGGCTGCTGCTATTTTCGGAAATTCAATGATTCGCCTATTTTCAAGCCTCAGAGTCAAACGTTATTTATGAGACCTCGTGTGATTAAATATATTATCTAAACTCAGGAAGTTGATTGTGTACCAAGAAGAATAGAAAATAATGCATTTGGCTTTTTCATTAATTTTAAAATGGTTGTTGAGCAATTTTCCATAAAGGGACAAATGTGCCTTTTGATAAGATAAAAAGGAAATCAGTTTGTGAATATACAGCAGAGCAATTTGCGAGCTTATCAGCCACCCAAACGCAACAATAACAACTTCTGGCTGTAAGCAAGTGGGAAGAATGCCCTGGGTGGGTCAAGGGTCACTACAGGTGAAAGGGGTGATTGGGACTCATTAGAAGAGCTAGATATGAGACAGGAAAACAAAACCAGGTAAACCTGAGAGGACAGTGCTGGATATGCCATGGTGTCTGCAGAGAGGTCAGGAGTCTACTTCCTCCATCCACTCTGTAGGACCCAGGGATCAAACTCAGGTCATCATCAAACTTGGCAGCGAGCATCTTTACCCACTGACCGTCTTTGTGAGCTTCCATACTTGTAAAATTTTATAAAATATTTCCTTTAAAATTCAAGCTCTATTTCAGTGCAATTTTGTTTTATTTGGCGTACATTCTTGGAATCACTCGTTGCTCAGTTATTGAGATGTGAACCCTGGGACCCGTTCAGCTGGCTCCTCTGTCCTTTCGGCACACCCCCACCAGGGCATTTTTGTTAACACTTAGCATTCTCTTATCACCTTGTATATTTCTTATCCCAAACCTAATGTCACCCGTTTTCCAGGAAGCCACTTCATTCCGATGGAGACAGTTACCAGAAACCGGATCAGGGTGGGAGGTAGAGCCGTTCCTCGTGTGGCGTGATCTCCTCCGTGCTTGTCTGGCTGACAGAACAAGATGTATGTGCATACACAGACAGCCCATGGACAAGTGACTCTGTAAATATATATACAACAGCCCTCACCTATGTAAAGCTAAGCATGAGCTTAGACTGGTGTTTAGGTGTGAGACATACTCACATGGGTCATTCAAGGTTACCCGTAAACTTTGGGTATGACAGCGAGAACCCTGGCTCTTACCACCATAGTCTGTGGTACCTGGCTTTATCAGCTGGCCCTAGTGTGAACACGCCCTTTCTTCCCAAGCCTTTGGTTTCACAGACTCCCCTGGGTTCTAAAGTCACTTGAGTCAGTGTCTTCATCCCTTGTCATCTTCTTCCATACATTTGCCACACAGCTATGAGAATTGGGCACAGTCTGCATTCTGTTTTGAAATTCCTGCATCAGTAATGATAAATTTGTGTGTGGGGGGGTTCACTCTTTGTGCTATGGCATTCAGCAGTTTGTTAAATCACTACAGAATGTCTTACAGAAGAAACCTGTGCTTCCCCAACTCCACTCTTCCTCTTCCATCTCTGTATCACTGTTGATCACTAATGCTCTTACTTTTGCTGTCTCTACAGTTCTGCCTTTTCTAGAATGCAATCTAATGGAACATATATGATGTTGCCTTAGAGATGGACTTCCTGCACGTTAGACTGTTAGTGGTAGTGTGACTCCGGAATTCACATATTGAAATCCTAATCGTCAGAATGGTGGAATTGAAGATGACCCCAGAAGTAGCTGAGAAGCTATTGACAGTCGAGGACTTCCAGAGAAGGCAGAATCAGTTTTCTTGAAGGGTGTGGTCCCTGGCAGGCTAATCATGTTGATGCACACCCAGGAGTATATGAGTTGGACAGCATAAACTGGACTGAATGGGCTAAAAAAAATCATGAAATTGGGAAAATGATGGAGAGATGGAGGGTGGGTATAGGAAAGCTTAAGGGTAAACATGGGAGGTAGACATGACAAAAGCTACATTGTATGCATTTTTGAAATGCTCAAGGAATTGGCGAAAATAGTACATTAAAGAATATCTTCTCTGAATTTAAAATGGCTGAAAGACACTTAAGGAAATGCTCAACATCCTTAGCCATCAGAGAAATGTAAATCAAAACAACTCTGAGATTCTATCTTATACCTGTAAGAATGGCCAAGATCAAAAACACTGATGACAACTATGCTGGAGAGGATGTGGAGTAAAGGGAACACTTCTTCATTGCTGGTGGGAATGCAAACTGGTACAACCCCTTTGGATAACAGTAAGATGGTTTCTCAGAAAATTAGGAAGCAACCTACCTCAAAACCCAGCAATGCCATTTTGGGGTATATACCCAAAAGATACTCAATTTTACCACAAGGACATTTGTCCAACTATGTTCACAGCAGCATTCTTCATAATAGCCAGAACCTGGAAACAACCTAAATGCCCCTTGACAGAAGAATGGATAAAGAAGATGTGATACATTTACACAATGGAGTAATACACAGCAGAAAAAAATAATATCCTGAAATTTGTGGGCAAATGGATGGATCTAGAAAACATCATATTGAATGAGGTAACCCAGACCCAGAAAGACAAATATAATATGTACTCATTCATAAGTGACTTTTACACATAAAGCAAAGAAAAACCAGCCTACAGTTTGGTGTGGGATTCCCTTCTGTATGCTGTGAATGTGTTTTGTTACCATTGGTTAATAAAGAAGCTGCTTTGGGCCGCTGGCAGGGCAGAACAGAGCAAGGCAGGAATTCTAAGCAGAGATAGAGGAGAAAAGTAGACAAAGTCAGAGAGACACCATGTAGCTGCCTAAGGAGAAAGATGCCTGCTGAAGCCTGTCAGAACCTTGCCAGTAAACATGAGCCTCGTGGTAAAATATAAAATAGGAATGGGCTAATTTAAGATGTGAAAGTTAGTTAATAAGAAGCCTAAGCTATTGACTAAGCAATGCTGTAGTTAGCACAGTTTCTGTGTGATTATTTTGGGTCTAGCTGACTGGGAAATGAACAAGTAGGTTTCTGTCTACCACAAATCACAATCCCAGAGAACCTAGACAACAAAGAGAACCCTAAGAGAGACACACATGGATCTAATCTACATGGGAAGTAGAAACACACAAGATCTTCTGAGTAAATTGGGAACATGGGTATCATGGAAGAGAGTTAGAAAGGGAGGGGGGAGAAAGGGAGGGGAGTGGAGAAAAATACATAGCTCAGTGTAAATGACTAAAAGAGAATATCTTTTCCACTGGGCTGTCTTTAGGAAAGAGTGTATGGGCACGTCTTACATCCAGTCTCGTCTCCTCTGGCATTCCTCCAAACAGAGGCAGAGCTTCACTCTCTTCTTGTGCCCAGGCACATGGCTCCTTGAGCGCAATAATCCCCTTCAGGTCTGTGACTAAGCAAGGCATCCTATGACCTAACTGTCAAGGGATGCTCAAGACTGCAGTCCTCAGATTCTGTATGGTGTGACACTTGACATCCTTCTTCATTTCTCCCCCTCGCTCCCTCCCTCCTTTCCTTTTGAGAGAGGCTCTCATGGATCTGTCACTATTTCTCCTGATCTTCTGATCTTACTAACTCTGGAATCATAGGCTTATGTACACAGGCTCAGTTGAGACATTTTGTCTTATATGACAAGACTTTTTGTGGGAGAGACACTCATACATGTCTACTCAGCCCAGATAGGGAGCCCACAACAGAGCAATTTATGGGTACCACCAAGGTCCAAAGTGGTGAACCAACATTTTTTATTGGGGTTCCTCAAAGGAGCAGAAATGACTCGAAAACAGATGTATCACCAATGACCAGTCCAGTAGGGATGACAGACCACAAAGTTGGGAACCTGGAGCACACTGTACAGCTGCAGGTGGGGGAGTGTCCTTTCCAAGTGACTGACTCTTGTCTAAACCTCCACCAGGCAGCTGGGTGGTCTCTGGTCCTTGAAGTCTTTGTAGCTTGGCTTGCCTGTCTGTGACTCTCAGAAACCTTTACTGCTCCCCCTGGAAGGAAGAGGCCTAGGGAACGTGGTCAGTTTCAGGGGCTTTCTGAAACTAGTTTGAGTTATTTGCTGCATTTAGGAACGTCTCAGCAGAGTGAAATATTTCAATCCGGGAAGAAATTGCTATACAACATGTCCTGTGAAATATTTTTACTTACAGCTGAATGAAATAATTTGGAGTAATTTAGTCACCCCCTGCTTTGTCTTGTTCTTATAACATCTTCTAGTACTGAATAAGATGTACGTAAAACAGAGTTATCCCCCCAACATATGTTAAAAAAGCAAAAAAAAAATCCTACAAATTAAAACCTTTAATAAGAAATACATGCACATGGCACAATAGCCCCATAATATGGCAGAGCATAGCATAGTCTTTTCTTTCTTCCATGCTGACTGATTTTACAGGTAAGACATTACTCAAAATAGTTTTAATGTGTAATTTTATTAACAATGAGATTAAGCACATTGAATGAAGTATTCTACCTACTCATACTCACGTTTGCTAGGCTATCTATTCATATCTGTTGAGCTAGCTAGCTTTACACTGCTGTGACAAAATACCAGAGATAAACAACTTTGAAAGGAAGGAAAAAGCATTTTAACTCACGGTTTCCGGGGTTCAGCCCACACGGTTGATTGGCACCATGGTGTTGTGCCTATGCAGAGGCAAAGCATGGTGGATGGGAATTCATGGTGGAGCAAGGATGCTGCCTCAGTGGCCAAGAAGACAACAGAAGAGAGGATAAGCAGCAAATCCAATGCCACTTGCAGGGCCAGGGCCCTCCCCTGTGGTCTGATTTCCTTAGACTAGGTCTTTAAAGGGTCCAAGAACCCCCAAGAGCTGGGACCAAGCCTTCAAGACATAGGCCTGTGGGGACATTTAAGAGACACTCTCTATTTTGAAAGTGGGACTTTTGCTTGTATGTTGTGAATTTTTCTAAGCTGCTTCTGTGTGAGGGGAATGTTTAATTTTCTCTGTCTTTTGATTTTGCTTCCTGTGACAGAAGGAAGGCAGAAGGTTTGCATTTGTGCACCCAAAATTGTCAGTGATCGATGGTGTCTACCTGTTCTCGCTTGTCCTAAATATTCAAACTTGTCCACACTTCCTCCTTACTGAACCTTTTTTTCCCTAATGATTTTAGATTCCTCCATCTGGAATATTAAGTTTGTCTTTTTTTTTTTGTTTCTTTTCTACTTCCCAGACCCATTTTTTCCATATGCCAATATCACATTGTTTATTTAATGGGTAGAAGATGTGTTTTCATATTTGTAAAACATAAGTACCACATACTGTGAGGAGTATCTGGTTCCAAACCAATAAACATGCTAGCAACTGGTGCCAGTGAATGGGATGGTGTCGTCCTCTATCAGTGAGTCCTCAGTTAGTGTGAGAGCACGCAGCAAGGGCAGGAGAGTGTCTGAATGCTTTGATCTAGTCACATCACCGTTGCTAGGGATCCAGAAGTGTAGCTCAGACTGAGGAGTGCCAGTCCATGTGGAAACATCTCAGCTGTATTAATTATGACACAGAAAATTAGTGAGGGCCCAATGGTCAATAATTCATTTGTAGACATGATATAAATGGGAACCCCCCATATTAAAATAATAATTGTGAAGCTATGCACCATCCTATAAAATATCACCAGAGTGATAAGCTCTTGTAGGAAAACTGAAACACCCTAGTAGTGTGTACAGGAAACATATCTGCATATGGGTGTTTGGCAGTGATTAATCTGAGCTCCTTTGTGAAAGATTGAATTAGAAGGCTTTTCCCATAGTTTTAAATAATGGATGTTAGATAGTTTTATGGCCCTAAATAGTTTTCATTTGGAGGTTTTCCAAGAGTTATTAGTTTATAATATATTTAACCATTATATTTTATTATGTTATTTTTCTTTAGCCACCAGTCAGCTTAAAGCACTTCAAAGGAACACTTTAATAATGCACTAATTATTTTGCTAAGAAGTACCTAATGCACTGCTTGCCATGGCAGAATAATATTAAAACCTGAGTGATTAAAAAAAGCCACCTTTACAGAACCATCTTATTGTCAAGCCCAGTTATAAAGAAACGGCACCACTGTTCCAGAAATACAAAATGGATGGGGGTGCAAGAAAGAGGAGAACATCTCATGGTCCCCGAGTGAAGATTTCTCCTTTTATGCATAGCAGGTAAAAAAAAAATCTTATTTCCCTTATTTTCTTTGACAGAATTGTTCCAAGACTCAAATAAAAGAAAATATGAGCTTAAACATAAGTTATTTCTTATAATTATAAATGCACGTATTAACATGCCCCTACCTCTGTATGCAATGTGAGGCTCCACCCACTTTGGAATAAAAAACATCAGCAGTCCTCCTCCTCCATGTGGAGGTGGCTAATACCTTGTAGAGAACAGGGTTAAAGACAGGCCAATTACGTGCAGTCCCCTACTTCCCAGGGCGCTGGGCTTCTTCCCCCTAACCCTTTCCCTGGAGATCATTGCTTCACAAATTTTGACCTCAGTAAAGACCGAATGAGAAAATGCACAGGCTGACCCTGACTTTGAAACATCTGAGAGGACACAGAGCTGAGAGCATCTATCAATAATTCATTTCAGGTTACCGGGCAGAAGAGGATTCCTGCTGGTTTTCAAGCCATTAATTGGTCGTTAGGCTCCATTAAGTCACGGTGGATGTGGAAGCATGTCCAGAGTTGAAAAAGACATGGATTTTAAAGCATCACTTTTCTTTGCACAACTGCTGAGACTTCTCTGACAATGAGAAAAAAAAGGCCGAGGTCAAAGGGGGCTAAAAATTTGAGATGTGACATTATGTATCTGTGGGTTTTGTATCTAAAAACTTAAAAGCAGGCTGGCCTGTTCATTGTTCTCAAACCATTGCCCTTTTTCCCATTCAGAGACTCAAGTTGGTTTTCTAAAAATATGATTGATTCTTTTCGAATTTCCTCGTCATCAAACACTAAGATCCCTTAAATGTCTGAATTAAGCCTTACAAAGCCGTTTGACAGTTAAGGCCGATGTGATAGCAGAGTCTGGGGCACCTCCATGGACAGGGATGCAAACTGGTACAAGATGGAAGGCCAGGATTGATTGCAAACATTGGGCGCCATCATTTGGCAGAGCAATAATGAAGTAAATTGGCCGTCCTATACATTTGTTTGGGACCAGTTTGGGGTTTTTAGAAATCAATGGTTTTTGTGTCTCATTCAATTAGTGTCCCTCAGCAACTGGCTTCTCCCTCTGAGTTACAGAAGTCTTACATCAAAATGAAAGGGTTCTAGAAGAACTCTCAAGAGTCCAGTTTAAATATCCTCTTTATCTCCAGAAGAACCATACTGAGTCTCGTTAGTCTCTCTCATAAGTACCTGTGCTTAGGGCTAACCACTTGGCACTGGATAGCCTATGGGGGGTTGTCCCTGGGAAAAAACTGAGAATCCCTCTCTCAGTAACCATTGATGGTTCCGGGTCACTCTTTATTTTTTTTAAAGAGTGGGGCCTTGGGAGACAGATGTCTTCTAATCATGATGGTATGCCAGTTAATATTTTCCCATTATGTGAGTCTTAT
The DNA here is from genome assembly GCA_028555095.1 of Dicrostonyx torquatus. Taxonomy (NCBI): domain Eukaryota; kingdom Metazoa; phylum Chordata; class Mammalia; order Rodentia; family Cricetidae; genus Dicrostonyx; species Dicrostonyx torquatus. Next base: position 1,812,856 of record JAQHUG010000239.1, on the reverse strand, counting down.
TTAGATGGCCATATTACTGTGATTTTGTGGGAGCATCTTCCCCGTCACGTCTGGAAGATGCTGTCTTGCAGCAAGTGTTGTGGTTCTCTGGCTCTTCCAATCCTTCCAGCTCCTCTTCCATGATGTTCCCCAAGGCGTATGTATGGAGATTGCATTGTAGATGCATCAACTGGGACTGGGCACCACATTGTCATTTGTTCCCTGAATTTTGACCATTTGTGGCTCGCTGTAATAGTCACTATGGGCTGTGAAAAGAAGCTTCATGGATGATGGGTAAGACTCTCACTCACTGTGAGTATAGCGGCATGAATTTAGTATTTACTTTGAAATTATATTGACTTAGGAAATGGCAATATTAGGCTGTTCTTTAATGTTTATGACCTCTCCATCCCTGGCTGGCTGGCTATGTTTATAGTACCAGGCATGAATTCCCTCTTACTGAATGGGTCTTAGGTAAATTTTGACAACTGTTAGTTAACCCCAAGGGTTATAGTTCAGTGGTAGAGCTCATATTTTTTCAAAGATTTTTAATCGATTTTCTAAGTGTTGGTGTGTATGCATGATGTCCATGAGTGTATGTTCATGGGGGAAGGGGACATGTGTGCCAGACTACATATATGAAGGAGAGAACAACTTTAGTGCTGGTTCTCACCTTCCACCTTGTTCAAAACAAGGTCTATTGTTTTGTCATTGTGTAAATTAGGCTAACTGACACATGGTCTTCATGAATTCTCCTGTCAGTCACTCATCTCACCCTACAAGACAAGCACTGAGATTAATGATGTGTGCTACCACATCTGGCTTAATGTGGGTTTTGAAGATCCTAATTGCATTGTGTCTGAGTTAACATTTCCATTGGTGGGAAGAGACGACGGGAGCCAGCCAAGATAAGATAAATATGGACAGGTCACCCAAAGGAACTTCTTTACTTCTAACCATTATCACTTGGGACTCTGGTCATTGATGGATTTAAATGGAGGCCTGAGTCTCAGTAGCTTAGCCTGAGGCAATGCCTGGCTGCAAGATGAAACACAAGCTGAGATTTCCTCACCCCCACCCAAGATCAGACCATTCAAAGGAAATGCCTGGCATTCCAAGTGCTGTAGATAGGAACACCTGCCAGCACACATTTATGAGGACACCCAAGACAAATGTCAGCCAATCAGGGGTCTTAAAACCTCAGAAATCCCTCACCCCCACCTTTACTACTATAAAACCCTATTCTAATTGAGCTCGGGGCTCTCTGGTTATTACGATACGTTGGTCATGCAAAGAGACCGAGTTTGAAAACTTGATTAAAATAAAGGCTCTTTGCTTTTAAATATGGGACTCAGTTTCTGAAAGACCCCCAGAGTGGGGAGACTCTCACTCGAGTGTCGGGATAATATGACCCCCCAGGAACTCATGAGAGACCGTCCTTGCGGCAATCACACGAGGTTTATTGACAGGACAGGAACCAGTGCACTGGGTCCGAAACTCATTTCCCACGCAGGGATAGAGGGTTCAACCCCGAGTAGCTGGGAGAAGTATTTAAGGGAAGAAACCATCCAAAGGAGATAGGGAGGTCATCATTGGAAAATTCCGAAAATACCAGCGACCATTGAAAAATTCTGAAAATACCAGTGATAATCACAAGAGGGTAACTCCCTGTTTCTCAAGATTATAATCTAACTTTATCTTCAGCTAGTTTCTGAAACAGAGTCACTGAACCAGTTAATCTAGATTTTTGATTCTTCTCTCCCTGCTTAGATTTTTGGCTCTATTTTTTCTGCTAGAAGGGTCTGGATTTATCCGGGTCTTTCAGTTTCCTTGTTGGCTTTTTCGAGGACTTCACAGATTTGGGTATAACAGAGACAACATGGCCATGGCAACTCTGATAAAGGAAAACATTTACTTGGAGCAGGTTTACAGTTTCAGAAGTTTATTTAGTTCATTATCTTCATGTCTGCATACAGACCAACTTGGTTCTTGTGAAGGAACTGAGAGTCCCACATCTTGATCTGAAGGCAGCAAAAGCAGCTGTATCACACTAGCTAGTCTTGAGCTTATAAGAACTCAAAGCCTGCCTCCACAGTGACATACTTGCTCCAACAAGGCCACATCTACTCCAATAAGATCAGACCTCCTAATTGTGCCACTCCCTGTGGCCATGCATTCAAACATATGAATCTATGGGGGCCATACCTATTCAAACCACCACACAAGGCAAGCATTATACCCACAGATCTATATCCCTAGCCTTTTTTCTTTCTTTTTTTTTTTTTTTGGTTTTTTGAGACAGGGTTCCTCTGTGGCTTTGGAGCCTGAGCTGGAACTAGCTCTTGTAGACCAGACTGGTCTCGAACTCACAAAGATCCGCCTGCCTCTGCCTCCCGAGTGCTGGGATTAAAGGCCTGTGCCACCACTGCCCGGTGCCTTATTTTTTTTTTTAATCTAGATAACTATGGTGGTTTGAATGAGAATGTCCTGCATAAGCTTATTTGAATTCTTGGTCACCGAGAGTGGAACTATTTGAAAGGATTACAAGGACTAGGGGATGTGGTCTTTTGGATGGAGGTGTGTCACTTGGGGTGGTCTTTGAGATTTCAAAAGGCCATGCTAGACTGTGTCTTTTTCTGATTGCAGATCAGGAGGTAGCTCTCAGCAACTTCTCCAGCACCACAGCTGACTGCTACCATACTCCCAGCCATGATGATAATGGACTAAACCTCAGAAAGAGGAGGCAAGCCCTCAATTGAATGCTTTCACTTATAAGAGTTGTCTTGGTCATAATCTCTCTTTACAGCAATATAACAATGACTAAGACAGAGGTTGGTATAAGGAGTGGGGTATTGTTGTGACAGGCTTGATCATGCTACTTGTTGGCAGAATGTGGACTTTGGAGCTTTGAACTAGAAAAGGGATTAAACACTTTAAGAGGGGCTTAATGAGTCATCCAACTCAGGAACATGGAAGACAGTGGTGCTGAGAAGGAAGAAGATTATGATGGCCAGGCTTACGAGGTTTCAGAGGGGAACAATATTATCAAGTGGTCCAAAGTTCTATTCTTGTGATATTTTTGTGAAGAATATGAATGATTTCTGTCCTTGTCCAAAAACAATCTGCCCGAGGCTACATTCAAAAGTTTTTGATTAATCGTGTTGGCAGAAGAGATTTCAAGACAGCCTCGTATTGGCTCTGTTGTGAGGCTTTCAGTAATTATGCTTACGCTGGTGTGTAACGGAAAGGAGCAAGTGGGCCAGAGTGAGATACAAAATGTGCAGTTTGATGAGAGGAGCACCAGGAATTGTGACAGGGCCAAGTCCAGTGCTCAAGGAGAGAAAATGTTTAAAGAGAACCCTGATGTTAAATGAAAAAAAAAAGGGGAGTGGTGACCTCAGGACAGGACCCCATGCAGCAGCTAAGCCTCAGCTTGTGAAAAGGGAATAAAGGAAGCTTAAGCAGGGAGAGAAACCATCAGCAAGAGAAAACTGATGCAAATGTAATTGAAGGAGTGGAGTAAGTTCCAGCCTTACCAGGGAGCAGAACTTGGCAGCTTTGGCCACTGACTCTGGCTTTAGAGTCAGGGATACAAGAAAGGGGCTGTGCAACCTCCTTCCATGGCTAAGAAAAGCTGCTCCGGCCAGGCCTGTGTCAGGGGCACCTTTGCATGTAGGCTCAAAAAGGCCACTGCAGAAAGCTGTGCTGGCTAAGCCTGGATTACCTGGGAGACCTGAAGATGTTGAAGATGCCAGAATTGTGGGATACCTTCCAAAGAAGCTGCTAACAGGGAGTGGAACCAGTCCGAGACAGACAGACAGAGAGAGAGAGAGAGAGAGAGAGAGAGAGGTGTTGCAGTCAACAACGCTGAGAGGAGTTGGAGTTCTAAAGGACACTTTCACATCAGATATGGAGACACAGAATTTGGAGTTAGCCCTGCTGAGGTCTATTATTTCCTCACTATACACTCTTTTATCCCTGTTGGAATGCTAATGCGTATTACATGCCACTGTATGTTGAAAGTATATGGTCTGCTTTAGATTTTAATTTTGATTTTGATTTTTACAGGAGATTACAATTAAAAGATTACCTTGAGTCTTAGAAGAGATTTTGGACTTTAACACAGTGTTCAGACTGTGGTAGACTCTGGGGACTTTTGAAGTTGGACTGAATGCATTTTGCATTATGCTATAGCTAAAAGCCTATCGCGGGGGTGGAGTAGGGGGACAGGGAGTAGAATGTCAGGTCTCCATAGGCTCATATATTTGAATCCTTAGTCACCGGAGAATGGAACTGTTTGATTACATTAGAGGTAGAGATATGACCTTGTGAGAGAAGTGTGTCACCGGGAGTGGGCTTTGAGGTTTCCAAAGCCCTCACCGGGCCCAGTTTCTCTGTCTGCTTGGGGACGAGGATGTAACTCTCAGCTACTTCTCCAGCACCAAGCTCCTGCCACCCTAAACCTCTGAAACTCACCAAGTCCCAGTTGTCTTGATGGGTGTTCTGTTGTTGTGAAGAGACACCATGGTTACGGCCGCTCTTGTAAAATAAAGCATCTAATTGGAGCTTCCTTCCAGGTTTGGAAGTTTAGTTCATTACTCTCATGGCAGGGAACACGGCAGCACACAGGCAGATATGCTAGCTTAAAGTTCGACATCTGATTCTGAAAGCAGTAGTAAAAGAGAGACTCTGGGCTTGGCATGGGCTTCTGAAACCTCAAAAGCCCACCCTGAGCAACACACTTGCTCCAACAAGGCCACACTGTTGTAAGGAGGCCACTTGTTTGTCAGGGCCGCCCAGAACCAAAATAACCACACAGAAACTGTATTCATTAAATCACTGCTTAGTCCATTAGCTCTAACTTCTTATTGGCTAACTCTTACATCTTAATTTAATCCATTTCTAGTAATCTATGTATTGCCATGTGACAGTGGCTTACCGGCTAACGTTTCGGCATGTCTGTCTCTAGCAGCTTCATGGCTTCTCTCTTATCTGCCTTCTTTCTCCCATCATTTAGTTCTGTCTTCCCTGCCTACCGAAGTTCTGCCCTATCAATAGACCAAGGCAGTTTCTTTATTCATTTACCAAGAAAAGCAACACACAAACAGAAGGACCCACACCACCATAATACCACTGAACTCTTTTGCTCCCTGGTGAGTAGGTATTCAAATCTGTAAACCCATGGGAACTATTCTTATTCAAACCACTACACACGTTAAATAATTTCTCTTGTAAGAGTTGTCTTGGTCATGGTGTCTCTTCATAGCAATAGAACAGTGACTAAGACAATAGCATCCATGAAACTTGCAAGTCCTCACCTCATCCTTGTGTTGAGGACCTTAAGACTCCAGGAGACAGGCACCAAGTCCATACAGTGCTTTCCTGGATCAAAATAATAGTTTTAAAACACCAGGAGGTGATCTTCTTTTCTTGATCAGGCTTTCTCTTGCCCCCATGAATTTAAGGGTTCCTGCACTTCTTTCTTTTCAAGTTGTGTGTCTTGTGTGTTTTCAGCAAACGAATATACATGTGTTAAATGGAACACTGACGTTAAAATCATTTTGCTCCATTTTGTCCTAGAACAGAGTCTCACTGTATAGACATCCCTTCCTGCCATGGAACTCATTGTAGAATCCAGGCTGGCTTCCAACTCATGGCATTTCTCTCACTTCTGCTCCCCAAGTATTCAGTTAGAATATGTGCTACCACACCAGGCTAATGATCTTAGTTTTTTGAGTGAACATTTAAATGTTTTAATTTTAAAAATGCATTATACATTTCTAGTGCATACACACTGCATTGTCCAAAAACATCTGAATCATGTGTCAAGAATGAGCAGCCTGCACATCCACATGATGCCCCTGGTGCGTGCTGTCACATGAGAGGCGCCCTGGAACAGGATGGAAAGTGCCAGGTTCTTTATGCCTATAGATGGTACAGCGAGGATTCTTCTCACAATGGGATTTGAGGTCTGCTGCCACCACTGTGCAGAATTGGAGGATCATGGTACATATGTATAACCTTCAGCCCATGACCTGCAGCACAGGTGCCTTCAGGAGTCATTTCTTTGTTTTTCCATGACCATAGGTTTTATTTTAGGATGTTTTCAAAAGCCATTTCAAGGAATTGTACCAAGTATATAGAACTCAACCTTGGAAACTGAGTTTGTGTTCCGTTCCTTGTTACATGAAATGTCTCCCAACAGAGTTTGCTTCTGAATCCAAAGGTTTTGACAAAATACTTTCTATGATTTATTTTCTTCAAAATAATTTTCCATATGTATGTGTACAGTGTTTTCTGTGCCTCCCATTTCCTACTAAGAGAATTGGGATTACAAATGATCATCATTATACTCTACCTATTACTGGGCTCTGGAGATTTGAACTCCGTTCCTTATGCTTCCACAGCAAATGCTTTGACCCACTTGACCTGTCTGTGGGTCGTACCTCTATTTATTTTGTGTCTGTCAACTCCAGAATTGTTCGTACGAATCTAGAAGTGTGTACCTGAGCATGTGATGAAAGCAGAGAGCATCACCTTAGCTGACTCCAGTCACAGGGGAGAAAATGGGAGTCCAGAGGACGTTAGTGGATCCTCCAGGCCATATGTCACAGGAGACAAAATCCCAGAGTTTTCACACTTGTGTTCTTCCTTCAAATGGGGTACCTCTCTAGTCTTCTTGAACCTTAGTTAATTAGATAATACATGCTAACCTGCTTATAAAGTAGTAGCTGAACCCACTCTCTGGTAATGGAGTTGCTTTAAAAGCTCTGTAGGGCTATGGATGTATGTGTCTGTATAAACTCAGTTGTTATAAATATTGTGTCATTACAGAATTTATAAAATGAGTTGTATCATCATCATCATTTGAGATAGGATTAGTTAGATTTCCCAGGCTGCGCTCAAGTAATTCTCCTGCCTCAGTCTCTCCAGAAGCTGGGACCACAGGTCTGAACAGGTAGCACTTTCAGCAAGAACAGTTTTCTCACCTACTGTTCTTTACTTAAAACGACAGCTCCTCACAAAAGGAACCTATTAACCCATCCCAGCAAGAAACTGTGTTCAGAGATGCTGCCCAAGGAAAACGCATGGACACACACCAACTTTGCTTACATGGGGGATGTTGGAAGAAACCTGCTGGCTCCCATACATGTCTGATACACAGGAAGGTTTGAACCTGTTGGAACTTGGCCTTGGGCCATGATAATATTTAAGGTCCTTGAGCACTGATTCTGAGCTCTGGTATGACAGAACTGAGAAAGATATGAGTCAGGTGACAGGAAAACTTCTTGATTAGGGAAATTATACGTCTTTCTTCAAGAGTCAGATTTTATGCAGCAAAAAGGTTTTATGCAGCAAAAGGGTTTGTCATTCATTTTTTTTTCAACTGAGAGAGAGAGAGTGAGTGGGAAGGAGGATGGGATGGAGGGAGGGAGGGAGAAAGGAAGAGAGGGAGAGAAGGAAGATGGGATGGAGGGAGGGAGGGAAGAAGAGAGGGAAGAAGGGAAGGAGGAATTAAGTTAGCGATTTTCGTTTTCACATAAGAACACACAGAGACATTAAGGAGCCGGCAAGCTGCTCTAAATGTCCAGAAGCAATTGTTACATCAACAATGGCCTAGGCAGAGCAGAAGCTGTGGGATGCGAACCTCTGCATGGATGAGGAAGCTTCACAGCGAAGCAAGAACACCCATGCAGAGTTTTGCCACACAACTGCAGCATCCCGAATACTAAAACTGGTCCAGCTATGTGCTCCCAGCCAAACTATGCCAGCTTCAGTGTGTGTCTGCCATGTGCTGTTTAAGGTTTCACACAGACATTTTTCAGTGCCCTGTTGTGAATTTTTCACGACACCCTCATGAAGGCCTTTAGAGCCCAATTGATCTGAGGTATCTGAAGCAGGCTGGAATCGAGATTGAGAATGCTTTGTTCTTTTTCGACATCTGTTTTGGGGTGCTTTAATGTTTATTTTCTGCAGAAAGCTGTTTATTGAGTTACCAATTCCAAGCCACAGATTTATCAAATATAAGAAATTTTATTTTCAAACTCATAATGAATCAGCAAATACATGAATGACATTTGTGGAATGCTGTGTCATTAATATCATTTCGCTGCATCTCCATCTAGTCTGTGGTCCCATGGATGCATCACGGGCATGTGCGATGTCCCTATCCCTCACACATAGACATACCCATGTGGTTCCAACTATTTTGTTCTCTGCATCGTGTTAAAGCTTGCCTTTGCAATTCAATGCAGATTGCAACCTTATGCATTATTAAACATTTTGCACTATATTTTTATATGGATAGCCCATAGTTTGGGCAAGAAATTCCTCAAGATATTCGGGTCCTTCCCCCAAGTTTGACTTCTAAAAATAACTGAGCTAGGATGGCTTTTATCTACACATAGCTAGTGAGATCGCTGGTAATTTTCTTAGGATAAACGGTGGGTTTTAGTTCATGTCCCATCTTGCTTGCCAGACTGTCCTTAGTAATTACTCCATGTGTATTTCTGCCAGGAGTACAATTACACTCTTTTCCCATGTCATTATTACTTTGGATATTTAATTGAAAACAAAAGCTTTGGTGCCTATAAAAACAAAAGAAGAATCGAACATTTTAACAATGTGTTTGTGAGATGAAACACTGTAGGCTATTCCTCACTCCCCCCCCATCTTTCTCCTCTCATTTACCTCAGGGTCTACATTTCTTTCAGCATTTTCTGATGTTTTAAATCCTAGTGGGGAAGCCTAAAGTCTCTGTCCATAAACCTGTAAGCTCCATCTTACTGACAGAAGAGTAACTGTGGCCTCAAGTCGCAGAAGAAGTGATTGACTTGAGGCATCCATGAGGAAGAATTTATTGATGAATTAATTATTCAAGTGAGCTATGAATATAGTGAAAAATGTCTCTGTAAGAAATGGGAGAAGGGGATGGAGACATACAGACAAGGCAGTGATGTAAAAAAAGAGACAGAAAACTGGGCGAGTGTTCACAAGGCTAGGAACGTCATCAGGATAGGAAGTGCCAAGCAGGCCCCATAGCCCTGAGGTAAGAGGCCACTTCTTATGGACACTAATTGGACACAAGACAAAACACCCATTTCCAAAGTCCCGAGCTGCTTAAACTGTGCAGTATGACCTGTTAATATTTGCCCCTGAAACCATGTACAGTGCGACCTACTAATCCTTGCCGCTGTTTTGACAAACGATGAGGATTTAACAGCACAGCCCTGCTAGACTTCAAATTTGAATATTTTAAAGGATTTATTTCTTTTTAATTTATGCATGTGTGTGCGTATCTGTGAATGGGTATGTGCAAACAGACGCATTTCAGTCCCGGGAGCTGGAGTTACAGGCAGCTGAGAGCTATGCCAATGTGGGTGCTGGGAACCAACCTTGGGTCCTCTGCAAGAGCAACGAACACTCTTAACTGCTGAACCATCTCTCCGGTCCAGGGTTTAAACTCCTAGAACTGATAGGGAATGCCTGATTTAAACTTTGCAGTGTGTCAAAGTTGCTCCAGACTCTTTTTTTTTTCTCTATTGTTTTTTTGAGACAGGGCTTCCCTGTGTAACAGTTCTAGCTGTC
>JAQHUG010000239.1:1773572-1796238 GCA_028555095.1 Dicrostonyx torquatus | reverse complement strand
CTCTCTCTCTCTCTCTCTCTCTCTCTCTCTCTCTCTTTTATTTCCAGTCTTGTAGCCAAGGATCAATACAGGCAGGAGTCATCACCTGGTGGCAGCATATGTGGTTTGCCTGGGTGCTTTCTTTTCCATCGCAGACTTGTCCTGCGTCTCTTTGGGAAGGAGATATCTGAAGGCAAATTGATCCTAACACTCCTGTTTGCATCCATCCTCCTTCTGACTCCGTCCTCCTAGAAAATAAACTAACGGAAGTTCCAGGGGCTGGGTGCTGTCAGTGAGAATTTAGAAGGGCTCTGGCTGAATACCACATCCGATGAGCAATTACTGCTTCCCGAAGTAAAGGCAACTGTGAAGCATGGACACAGAACTTTTCTTCACTAGAAAAGAACACAGAGCAGAGGGGCCAGAAGACACAGCTCTGACTAGAAAGAAGGAAGAATTCTGGGAGAAGATGGAGGCACAGCATTGCGAAGAGGACAAGCCGTGCTGGTGGTGGCTTCTGTAGGGACAGGCGGATGCTCAAGAATCAGGAAGTCTGTGGGCAGAGGACTGACTGCTGGCCCAGTTTCTTGCTGATGTCAGGATGGTATCTTAACATGGTTGGGCATTCCTCCGGGTTTAGCATGGCAGGGACCGGGACACATATTTGGAACAGAGCACTGACTCCAAAGAAGGAAAACAAACTAAGGTCCAGCAAGTTCAATGACCCCTGAAGTAGAACACTGAAAACCTGGCACATCCCCCTGGCCTGCTTTGACTTCAGCCCTGGATTCAGGGCTGTAGGCTCACACCACAGATGTGCTTTGTAGGGATTGGGCCGGTTGACCAAAGGAGGATTGCAACTGGCAGTAGGTGAATCCCAAAGGCACGCGCAATCTGAGGTAAGACCGCGTGTGATCAGGAAGCAGTAGCTTTGTGGGTAGAAATAACCCCCATCTGTCAGCCATTTCAACAGGAAGAGCAACGGGTTACATTTCAGGCCCACTCACTCTGCAGGCTGCACAATGCCTTCGCTCAGGGGAACGGTGCTGGGAAGCCCTTCAGTCTGAGGTGTGTAAATGGAGAGGAAAGATAAGATTCTGCCAAGGATTGTCTAGCACAAGTGGAGGCTACAATATCGCCCTCGAGTGCTAGAATAGGAATCTATCTTCACAGGTGATTATTTAGCCTTCTATCATACAAGCAGTCATAACTTGAAAATAGTAATTAGGAAAGAGTGATAAGCTGAAGAAAATCCGCACCTTCCTCTGCGTGGGCCCAACCCCTGCAGCTCTGTGCCTGTCACCAGCGTGTGCGTTATTCGTAGGAACCTTGTGTTAAAGGGCCTCCCGTACTCACACATTCACGTTGTCTAACTGCTCTATCTGCTCTGTTTTTTTTTTTTTTTTTTAAATCATCATCTCTCTTGGCTCTTGTTTTATCCTTAAAAAGTGACTACTGTTATTATGGGCATTGCTAAGGTGAAAGCCAATGTGGCCCGGGGGGATCCCCTCTTGCCTGGCTGCATTTGGATCCTTTGAGCACTCCTGGCCCTGCAGGATGCTTCAGCTTCCGCTCCTACTTTTCCAACCCCAACCCTGGATGAACTGTCTCTCCAAGGGAGCATTCTTCTCAACTTTTCCATGTATTATTTCTCCCAGTCATGTTTCCTCCTCTTTCTAGGAGGGCTACAGACTCCTGGCTTGGGCTTAAAGAAGATTCAGACATTCCTTAGCACTTCAGGGAGCTAGGGGCTGTTTTCCCTGGAAAGGCCCCACTTTTTTTTTTTTTATATTCTAAAGCATTCTAAGGGATGATAAAAGACATTTTCCTTCAACACCAAAAGCAGGCATCTGGAAGAAAACTGCAGCTCCTCATAAGCTGGGCACTTCTCTAGTTCAGCCGTCTTTGAGTTCACAAGGGATTGTGAGTCACGCCGGAAGAACCCTTTGCAAGCCACCATGGAACACACTGTGGGACACAACCGGGCAACAGGACACAGAGAGCCCCCTCCGGTCTCTAAATTCCACATCATCACAAACTCTGTAGAGCTGTGACACCTGAGACATCATTGTTGTGCTTGCCGGGGAGTGTGACTGCTGGACACAGACGTGTTGGAAAGGATCCCTGTGTTCTGTGAATGTGCTGGCCTGGAACTAGGGCTGGACCGCAGACTCAGAGGCCAGAGTAGCAGCAGAGAGTCTGGAGGCAGAGAGGTGAAGAGGGGTCAAAAACTGGTGAAGGCTTCGTTATTGCTGTCACTATAGCTTCAACAACAGAAATATGCAGAGTTTCCAGAATTAGGAATTGGGAAATGAGGGAAGGGAGAGGTCCATTTTATTCTAAATCTACCACCCCACTCAGCTAGAAAAAAAAATTGTCATGACAATTTCTTTCTAGACCAGGAGTTATTGTGTAGCAAGGACTACCTGACAATTTCTGTGCATTTTTTATCTGTCACAAAAGATAACAAGAGTGTCACCATTGTACCTGAGAGACTCAACCCAATACTTGCAAACAATTACCTGGATTAAAGTGTTTATCTATTTTGCCAAGCTGATAAAAATAAGATTTTAACTGCATGCATCCTGTTGATTTAGAAAACTGCTCATAAAAATGTGAACCTATCTCTGTCTATGGTATCTGCTGCAAGCCCTTTGCAGTTTATTTTTGTGATTACGTGTCATACCTACGGAACTGGTGTTATGTATGTGACTCTGTCAATGTTCAGATTATGTCAGAATGCACAGTTTCTGATGCAGTTCCTGCAGTTTTTACTACCTCAATCCTGAATGCTTCTCTTACACGGTCTTCTGTTTTTAACCTGCTGAAGTTTGTTGTATGATGGGTGGGTGAAGGGTTTCAATTTATTACTTTCTAAAAGGACCGTGGTTGACCAGCATATGCACAGAAGCAGTTCTATCCTCTTCCCACTTTGCACTTGCTGAAGTGGTAAAGCTATCATATCTTGGCTTAAATCCCAAGGTAGATTTACCTCGAGACACTTGTTTACTCTCTTGGTCTATATATCCTGGCAATAGTTCCTTTCTGCCTTGTGTATACAGAAAACGGATGTAAGATTTTCAAAAGGGGAAAGAAAACAGAAACTCGCTAAAATTTTTATTAGGAAAGAACTTCCATGTTAACTTAGAAGAACTGATGACTTGTATAAATGGTGATTTTTGTCATCACCAACATATCTGTTTTATTTTTTAATTGTGTGTGCATGCATGCGTGTGTATGTATGTGTGGTATGCAAAAGAACAGAGAGGGAGAGAGGAGGGGGGAGGAAGGAAGAGAATACACACATGAGTGCAACGGACAGTAGTTGGCACTTTTGGAGCTGGTGTTACAAGTGGTTGTTAGTCATCCAAAGTGGATGTTGGGAACCAAACTCGTGTCTTCTTCAAGAGCAGTGAGTGCTCTTAACTGCTGAGTCATCTCTCCAGGCTTTAGCTTAACTTTTCTAAACACATTCTATATGCAGCTTTGCAATTTGCTGCTGTCTCAGTTATTGTGACAGAGCGCCATAAGCAAAAGCAGCTTGGGGAGGAAAGTGCTTATTTTGCTCAAAGTTCTTTACAATAGTTCATCATCAAAAGAAGTAAGGGCAGGAATTCAAGCAGGACAGGGACCTGGAGTTGGGAACTGATGCAGAGGCCATGGAGGGGACCTGCTTACTGTCTTGCTTCCCCTGGTTTGCTCATACTGCTTCCATACAGAAGCCAGAACTACCAGATCAGTGATGGCACCGTGGACCACCATGGGCTGGGCCCTCCCCCATCAATCACTAAGAAAAAGCTCTATAAGCTTGCATGCAACATAATCTTACAGCCTCTCTCTCTCTCTCTCTCTCTCTGGTTTTTCAAGACAGGGTTTCTCTGTGTAACCTTGGCTTTCCTGGACCTCACTCTGTAGATCAGGTTGACCTCAACCTCAGAGGTCTGCCTGCCTCTGCCTCCTGAGTGCTGGGATTATAGTCACGACACCATGCAGCTAGAGACATTTTCTTAATTGAGGTTTCTCCTCTTAGATGACTTCTGTTTGTGTCAAAACTATCTAGCACAGCTGTTACACATTTTCTATTTCTACTGCAGGTGTGTTTACACGATTGCTTGGAGGAAGAGGATGAAATGAACATGTAAGGAGCACATGAAGTCCTGAGTAAGTGATCTGGTACTGACATGACCAGAACTATAGCAAAGATTTGGATGCCTCAGACCCTTGGGAACTGGCAAAGCCTCCTCTGGTCCATGTTCAAATGTTGACAGAGTATACAGAAAGCACACATTGCAGCTTCCTTTTTCAGATGTTTACAGCTTGAGACTACTCTCTACAAAGCCCTCCCAACCCTTCCTCCTGTGTTATACAGAATAAACAGGCCGAATTTCCCACTTGCTATGTAGAAAGTACTGCCCTATCAGATGGAGCACAGCCCACCCTATCCCGGTTTTCCTTTATAGGTCACTGTCCTTTCTTCATTCTCTTATTGTTCCGGCCAGGTTTCCTGGACCAAACAGTGCTCCACAAGGCACTCTCCTGCTCCTATCTGGGCAACTTTTACTCTTCTATAAAGCTGTTACCTTCTTATAAAGTGTCATTGTGTAACTGGCCTCTTCAGTTTTTCAATGATTTATTTATGTCCAAGGAGCCCTGCTAGATGACAGATGACACTTTTCCTACTCCTGGTTGTGCCATGCCAGGATTTATGGTGAGTGTGTGGGTAATGGTGATGGTGGCAGTGGTGGAAGAGGGGTAAGTGAGTAGTGATGGGGGTGTAGGATGAGGTGATGGTGTCCCAAGATTGAGAATCAACAACTCCTTAAGATTATCACCACAAATCAGCAAACTCACACAAGGCTTGTCTGGTCATGTCTTCAGAACTGGAAGTGACCTTAAAATCCTGTTGTCATTCTTTACTATCGTTCCAGGGTCCTTTGAAGTAGAATTTCTACTCATTGGAACATACAGGCTTAATGATATGATTCCATAGGCTGCAGAGACTCATGAAACCACATCCCAAGCAAGATACAAGACATCCCCCACCTAGAAAGTTCTGTCACTCCTTCCTAGTCACTCTTCATTCTCCCATAGGCAATGGTTCCACTCTCTATTGCTGGGTACTGATTCTTCCTGTTGAGGAATTTTATATTAAGGGAAGCACAGTATCTCCTCTCCAGGTTTAGTCTGCTTGTTAAAGCCAGACTGATTTTGAGATACAGCGATATGGTCCCACAGATCAGCTGTTCATCCTTTCCTGTTGCCAGCTAGCATCCCAGTGTATAAAAATACAAGCTCGTAGGTTTGGAATTCTTGGGTGAATTGTTAGGAAGGCAGCTGCAGTAAGCACTGCAAGCCTATCTCAATGAAGCCCAGTAATGCAGCTCCTCTTCCTCCTCACAATGCAGTGCATGACAAAGCACATAAGCCATTGAGACATACTGGGATTTACCAGACTCCTCCAAACACTTTTCATCTGTACCTAGATCTACAGATTTGGTGAAAATGGTATTTTTAAGAGGCTTCCAGCTGTCTTGCTATTTTAGCACTGAAGTTATTTCTAGGCTAATGCATTCAGGATAACTCATAGTCTTTGTTGAATGGATTTTGTAACACAGAATGCTCTTTAAAATCATGTTTAACAACACTATTCAGGACTAGAGAGATGGCTCAGTGGTTAAGAACACTTGTTACTCTTTCAGACCTGGGTCCTGCACCTAGCACTCACATGTTAGCTCACAACCATTTATAACCACAGTTCCAAGGGATCTAATGATCTTTTCTGACTTCCTCTGAGACCAGGCAAACAGATAGTACATGTACATGAATACAGGCAGAACAAGTACTCTCACAAAATGAAAATAAATATATCTAAAAATAAACATAATTTAAAACAAAGCAAAAACATAATTGGTCATTATCTACTGTTATTTTTAGTATTTGAGTCCAAATAATATTTCACTTATAGTTTGTGCATTTGCATCATTCATTAAACTCATCAGTATTTTCTTCTTTGGGTTACTTTTTGTTGGATTTCTTTATGAGGCTGATGTAAGCATCCTAAAATTTGTATGTTTATTTTGTGATTCTCTATAGGAGCTCAGATAGCAAAGAAATCATTCTTTGAATAGCTGAGACATTACAACTGTGAACCTCTCTGTGCCTGACTTTTAAAAAGAGTTCTGTGATGGAATTTTCAGATTGTCAAGGTCAATTGCTATATCATCTTCAAGTAATTTATCCCATAACAATTTCCTTAGAAAGTATAGGCTTCACCAAGTTCATCTAACTGCTGGCATAGGTTTGCAAGGGATGGTCTCTTAGCCTTCTTACATCTCATTTGCAACCAGTGCATAGCCACTTTATGCATACCACATATTGATATTTCTGAGTTTTTTGAACTCACAATACATAGTGATTATAGTCTCCATTTTTTATATGTTTTGATTAGTTTCCTTTCCCTCAATGTGTGCACTCTCATTAGTTTCCGGTGTTTTGAGTGCTTCCCCACTTCCTCCAATCCATCTACCTTAGGACGCATCCTCTAGCTTCTGACACAGTGCTGATTTCAGTCATTTAATTCTCTCTTCCTTTACAATAAAGGATCTATGATCCAAATTTCCAGTGAATTTATCCCTGGCATGTTTTGATGTAATCACCCTGCTGTGCTCTTATCAGAACTGTTCTAAGTTTATACTATAGAGCCCCATGGACCGTTATCAAAGTGTTGTGGGTGAAGATTATATGCATGAATAAGTGCTAAAGATATTTGTATTAAATAAAATAGTAAGGAACAATCTGACATCTCCAAAATCAATTGAATTTCATTGACTTAGTCATTCATTCAACGAGTGTTTACAATTACCTGACAAGTAGGAAATCTGTTGAAAAATGCATTGTTGTAGAGAGATATTTAAATACATAACCAAAGTATAGATCGATGTATAATAAAAATTACATTAAATGTATTTATATATGTAAGTAGATATGTATACAGGTGTGGGAAAAATACTGAACCTAAACATGACTATGAATATATGATTGAATAATGATTAGTTCTCAACATGTTGTTTTCCTTTTGGTTATTTCTTCATTTTATACAACTGATAGATATTGAAATTTTAATTTTTTTATTTTTTTAAAACTCAGTGTCAGACATGGGAAGGCTCTATCATGTTGCAGTTTCTTCTTGACATGGTCTTTATATTTCAAGGAATTTTGCTTGAACAAGTAATTCAAGATACAGTAAAAATTTAGGGAAGAGTTATTTACAGCAAGGTTTTAAAAAAGAGAATGCTTTAATAACAATAAGCAACAGATAAAATGTACAAAGTATGTGCACATTGTGTTATATCTACAATAACACTGTATCATGAAGATACAAAAATAAAAAAGTTGTTAACAAATTTGAAATGTTTATATTTAAAATAAAACCTGCACTTGCGTCATCATAAAATTCTTGAGAAATATTTGGATCTTATGCATTCTTCGAAGTATTTATTTCTGAACCACATCATGGGTTTCTTGGTTTGTTTGTTTTGTTTTGAGACAGGATTTCTATGTGTAGCCCTGGCTGCCATGGAACTTGTTCTGTAGACCAACCTGGCCTTGAGTTCACAGAGATCCACCTGCATCTACCTCCTGAGTATTGGGTTTAAAGGTGTGCACCACCACCGACCAGCTTCTTGTCTTCTTTTGTTGATACTTCCCTTCAGTTTTTGCTGTGAGCTTGCATTCTTTTTACAACTATCACCTCCTGTCACCATTCTTATCACTACTATTATTGTAGGCTTGAGGATTAAACCCAGGGTTCCAGGCACAGTGGGCTCCACCCCTCGCAACATACCCAGAGCTATATAATGCTTTATTTCATTCAGATTTGAATGATTGATTGATTGTGAGCTTCTCTGTGTGAGTGTATGCACACACTTGAGTGTGTATGTACACACTGATGCATGCACCGAGGTCAGAAGATGGTGTGGGGTCATTCAGAGCTAGTTTCAGGCTGTTGTGAGATGTCTGGCTTGCCGTGTAGATGCTGGGATCTGAACTCATCTTCATGATGCTACAACAAGCACTCTTAATCTCAGCTCTGCAATGTAGGTTTTAAAAATACAAATTCATCCTGCACAGGATAAATAAGTGGATACTGTTAGTCATTGACTTATTTTTAAGATTTATTTTTTGTTTTAATTGTGTGTGTGTGTGTGCATATGTATGTGCACATGTGTGCTGGTATCTATGGAGACCAGAGACACCAGATCCCCTGGAGCTGGACTTATAGAAGGCTTTGGGCCATCAGATACAGGGTCTGGAAAACTAAACTAAGATCCTGGACCAGAGTGGTATGCACGCTTAACAACTGATTCATCTCTCTAGACCCAGCTGTTGGCTTCTCAATATTCATTTCTCTTTTAATTCCAGTCTGGTATTGTAATTCTGTGTGTGTTCCTTTTTCTATTAAACTGTATATTTTATATGTAGCTAGTTTGGGTGATAATTAATTAATATAGTAACAAATTCAGTGAAGGCAAATCCCAGAAATATAAAGTTGGTAGGGCACACGAGGTGCTAAGCCTTACTAGGACTATGAGCACAGAACAAAACAGGCAAAAATGGAGCTACATAGACGTAGAGGAGGGCGTGTGTAGCAATTTACCACCTGGCTTCTGTGGGGTGTGTGGGGATCATTTTCTGTTTTCTCCATTTTCCATAATGGGATGATGTACTAGTTCATCTTTCAAAGGCTGATAAAGAATAAAATTTCTGTTTCAAAGATGTTTCCGGGATGTCTGGATGTTTTATTGGTATCAAAGTTCCCTTTAGTGCGTGAGACTGTGAGAAAGTAGATCTCCTCTTTATGTTTTCCGTTCTCGTTGTCAAGGGTTACTCTTTTAAATTTTAAAATACATAACCTAAATCATTTATAGATACACAAGAACTTTATAAAGTTAAGCCGTATCTTAAGAACTGGTAGGAGCAGCTTCTATCCATCAGCTGTAGCTAAGGGGTTTGATGTTGGGACAAAGGCCATCCCTATAGCTTTGGGAATAACTCTCTTGTTCCATGCCTCTCTAATGCCCTGACTCATTGCAACGGAAGTTTAAAGGAAAATCACCTGCTTTCTTCACCTACTTGTAAGTGACCGCTGTCCACCTCTTCCCTCTGCTGCCTGTGTGGTACAGGACATGACAGAATGGCGTGGTGTGGTCAGAAGACCCAGAAGACCCCGATTCCAGTCCAGCTCTACAACTTGCCAGCTTGATGACTTTGAACTAGTCCTTACACTAGTTTTTAGAACAGAATTAAAAGTAGTTATAATAGAACTTATTCACAAGGTCACTGCGGAATTAAACAAAGGGGACAACAGCACTGATTTGCAAGGTCACTGTGGACCTTAAATGAAGTGGTGCACCCCAGAGCAAATGTTCAGCCACATTAAACATTAATGTGTCCCACTTGTATAATTTGGCTCTATCCTTAATCACCCCTAGCTCAGTTTGTGTTTTTAAAGGCACAAGTATAGGTGGGGTATGGAACTCAGTGGCAGAGGGCTTCCCTGGAGGGTGAGGCACTGTGTTCAATCTCCTGTACGGCAAATGCAAAGGGTACCTGTGCTCCCTGCTAAAGTCTCTTCTGTGGCTTCATGACCTTAGCACTTTCGTCTTGTCAGTTTGTGCTTCCTATTGGACTCTGCTTATCTTAGAAACTACCAATTTTTGAAAAATGCATCCAAAGTCCCAAATTAATGCTTTTTGATCATTTGCACCTTGGCAAATTAATATTTAATTGCTCTGGAAGCTATTGTACTCTCTTGGGTATGTTTCTTTACCTGTAAAATAGTAAGTTAATTAATAGGACTATCTTCTACAATATTTTCTGCATTTTTTTTTTAAATTCGGTGGGACCAAGGCTCATCTCGAGGTACTGAGCTCCAAACCAGCTCCCAGATAGTGTAGTGATGCTGGCCTGGGGACCACACTTTGAGGGCAACTGTAAGAGATCCTCAATTCCTGTAATGTCGCCAGCTGCAGAGATCCTCTCCGTGATATAAATATTACACGAAGCAAGATTCTTGGCCCTTCTCAACTTCATTTACTTCAATGGACAGCTAATGTAATGCTCACTTTCTAAGAACTTTGGCATTAGAGGGCGTACTTGAAGTTTTGGAAAATGGGGAAGGCATGATGCAGGTGTGTGCTGCACAGACTTTGCTTCTCTATGGGTAGAGATGAGTTGTATGACTCAGCCCCAGGCCCACTGAGCCTCATGGCTTATACTTCATGTGAAGAACATAATCGAGGATTCACTGAAGGGATGCAGGACATATT
Source organism: Dicrostonyx torquatus (assembly GCA_028555095.1). NCBI lineage: Eukaryota > Metazoa > Chordata > Mammalia > Rodentia > Cricetidae > Dicrostonyx > Dicrostonyx torquatus. The sequence continues at coordinate 1,785,931 of JAQHUG010000239.1, read as the reverse complement.
AAAATGTAGGAGACCAAGATATTAATACAATGGCCTCTTATTCCCCCTACCTCCATGGTTTTACTATTTACCATTGGCTTCACATATGATCAACATAGAGCCAAAACAGTAAATGGAAAATTCAAAAATAATTCCGAAGTTTTGAGTATACTTTATTAAAGTATGACATTACTACTCTGCATTACTGTCTATTGATGTCGATCTTATTATAGATTTTAGGGCAAAGGACTGGGCTCCAGAAGCCCCAACAAGGTAGGTTTAGCCCCATATAGTTTACTAACTTGACCCGTCTAGCAGGTCCAGTTATTCGCGTGGCCGAGGGAGTGCCTCCTAAAAAGACCAATGGGGGGAGAAAGAGAAGGAGACCAAGCGCGGAAAGAACGACAGAGTCAGTCTGAGTTTCGTCAAGGTCTCATTTATTGAAAGCAGGACAGGGTTTATATACTCTGTACCTCAGGGGGAAGGGTGTGAGATGGAAGAATCTTGCAGAAGCAAGAAGAAAGGGGGGATAGGGGCAGAGGAATTGGTGGGCCCTTTGGCCCTTGTGCTAATCTTGGCAGAGCATCTTGCAGCCTTCCTGAGAATTGCTTATTGGCTGCCAATTGCTCAGAGCTGGAGAAGGGATTTATGGTGCGGCTGTAAATTACCATTTGCCCAGAGTTAAGAGGCATTTTATGGTATGGCTGCAGACCACCATTTGCCCAAAGTCAGAGAACGATTATGGCATGGCTTCTTCGTAAGCTCCGGCCCCTGACACTAACTAAAGAGAGAAGTCATGATGAAAGGAGAGAAAGGAGATGCATTCAATATATCCACATTAGGAAGAGGAACAAACAAGAGGTCCCGTGACCCCAAGTCCTTAGGGGTGTTGACATGAGCTTCCAGATTAACTAGAGTGAGAATGAGGACAATGGAAGGGTCTACAATTAAACTGTCTTGGTCAAGGTGTGTCTGGTGGATCATTGCCTCCACTCTGCCTCTCTAAGGTGATCCAAAGAGGTCCTTATCATTGTTGTCACTTAAAGAAAGAATCTACTTTTCAAAAAATGGAGACTTCTGATCCAGAGTGCAGACTTCAAGGTTTTGCTCCTCCCGGAATCCAAAGAGACTGCAGGTTTAGGGCAATGACTTATTCCTACTCCTTCAGCCTCGAAAGAATGTGAGCTAGTTCCTCAGACAGTTCCTCAGTGGTTAACTTCACTATATGCCGAGGGGAACAGTTGACTGATGTGCGATATCTCTATATGCTGTGAATATGTTTTATTACCATTGGTTAATAAAGAAGCTGATTTGGCCAGCAGTCAGGCTGAACAGAGCCAGGAGGAAAATCTAAGCAGAGTTACAGAGAGAAAAAGGGCAGAGTCAGGGAGATGCCAGCAGCCGCTGGAGGAGCAAGGTGTGAGGTAGCAAACCACGAGCCTGGTGGTAAAATCTAGAATAATAGAAATGGGTTCATTTAAGTGGTAAGAGATAGTTAATAATAAGCTTGAGCTAGTAGGTCAAACAGTCTGTATTTAATATTAAACCTCAGAGTGGTTATTTGGAAACTGGTGAGCGGGAGAGAAACCTCAAGTTACAGTTGAGATTTTGTGGAGATCGCCACAAAATAAAGGCCGAGATGCTGGGCTTCTATTCTCCAGTTAGTTTTCCAGTGCACTTTGCTGACGAGTTTTATGTCAACTTGACACATACTAGAGTCACCAAAGGGGAGGGAGCCTCTAGTGCTTGATAGGGGAGGGCCCAACCCATTGTGGGTGGGGCCATCCCTGGGCTGGTGGTCCTGGGTTCTGTCTAGAAGAAAGCAGACTAACTGAACAAGCCCAAAGGAATAATCCAGTAAGCAGAGGTTCCCCATGGTCTTTGCATCAGCTGCTGCTCCCAGGTCCCTGCTCTGTTTGAGTTCCCATCCTCAATTCCTTAAGTAACAAACCATGATGTGGAACCGTAAGCCAAATAAACCCTTTCCTCACCAAGCCGCTTTGGGCATGGTGTTTCATCAGAGCAATGGTAACCCTGACCAGCCACAGTACATGAGGAGCGGCTGCATTTAGCCTGTTTCAGTCTCTTACTGTCCCTAACAAACCTTTGTGGGTGTCCATTTATGAGAGAAGCAGAGTGGGGGAGGGCTAAGCAGTCCATGGTGTCAGTCATACACCCAGGGTCTTGGAGTTTATGCTCTATGGATAAGATTAGATTGCTAAAGTAGCTTATGTTTGCTGGTTCACGACTTTGAGCCGGGTGTATACGACTCAGGTGGGCTAACTTTTAATCACTGATTTGTTTGACTTTCACTGTTAGTGATAGGTTTTGGTTTTTTGTTTTCTGGGTTTTTTTTTTTTAGTACCTTTTTAAGACTTCTATGATCAAATATCCATCATTTGTAGAGACGTCTTCTCCACATTTGGGTTTTCCCCAGATCAACGTACCAGCCCCCACAGCACATATACTAGGCCACTACAATTTCATTTTTAAAAGAGCTGATATTAGGGCATAGATAAAGTATTTACCTTCAAACTCAAGGGCCTGACTTCACTACCCTAAAACCATGCTAAGAGCCAGGATTAGCGGTGTCCTCTTGAAATCCCAGCACTGGGAAGGCAGTTAGGTAAATCCTTGGGGTTCGGTGGTCAGCCAGCCTGGCCTACCAGGTGAATTCTAGACCAACGAGAGACTCTTGCCCCATCGCGCGCGCGAGGCACACACACACACACACACACACACACACACACACACACACAACGTTTATATTTAATATAATGGCAGTAAGAAGCAATGCAGATGGTGGCTCATAGATGGCTCTAGGCTTGTCAACAGTTTGCAGTACAGCAAGAAAACCTGTGTGAATGAGGATTCCTGGAAGGAAGCCGTGTCGGCACAGACTGACTAACCAGAACCACAGCGATGGGGCGAGGTGGGAATGGTCCAGATCCAGAGCCTAATTACACTTTATCTTGGACTACCTTTTGCCCCCTAAATAGCCCTTCCTCGCCCATTCCCTGTGTTGGGTGTAACATCCTGAGATTAGCAGATAAAAACCTTCCGGAATTTATTAATTAAGGACACCACTAGATTTCATTAACCCAGATGCTAAGATGTCATCAGACAGAGTCTGAGGGCTATAGAACTTCCCTACTGTGCTGTAATCTGTCTCTCTGATGTTTTCCATCACTGTATTTTTTACAATGCCTTGATTTATAATTCTCTTTGTCCTGTTACTATAATACTCCATGAAACGGTTTCCACAATGGAACATTACATTTGGGGAAAGCTAAATGCACGACCCTGGGCCATGGCTATAGATAATTTTGGTTCCAGAATAAACCATGTCTTTTATTCCTTTGGGGGTAAGAACTGTTTCTTTCAGTCGTAACTAACAGGGGGAGAACATTCCTCTCATAAGCAGACGCAGCATGGTGAGGGTGTGGTTTCAGGGGAGAAAAGAAATGGTGGACCCCTTCTGTGGAAATGATGTTACCCATCTCACACTGCGTCGATGAAGATTAAATGAAGCAATCCTAGGAACTGGCATTACTATCAAAATACCCTTTGCACACAGATTGGCCTGTGTGTGGATCTTGTTTCTTGGCTCACGTTCGTTCGATGTTGTCTGGCTTTTTCAACGCTGTGAACAAGCGAGAGGTCTGCCTGTGGGCTTTTCCCTGCTGTTGCAGAAGGAAAAGTTGCCTCCCGTGTTTCTAGCCCCATGGTGATGACTTTAGCATGATGGGCTCACCAGGTACGCCGCGCTCTCAAGGAAAATGCAAACAAAGGCTTGTTTCTAGCCATGGAAACGTAACCATTCCCATGCTCGAGCATGCTTTACATTACTTAGAAGAGAGTTTATCGGCTCTGGCTCTGTTGTGTCACCGAGGAAACTGTGGTGTGCTGTTAACAGACTAATGAGAAAAACAGCTCAGGCGGCCCCAGACTGATGGGAGCCTCAGGTAGCCTGGCAGAGGGAATTCCCCAGTGAGGGACTCAGGAAGCCGAAGCCGCAAGATTAGAGTGAAGGCATTGTTCAGTCACTTGGGGGAAGGACTGCAAAGCCAGAAAGATGATGACATTAACAGTGAACGCAATTCTTTTCTTGTTTGGGAGACAAATTTTTTCTTTCCTATTTGAAATGACCTAGTGTCTTTGAGGGCTCGTATTTCAGTGTGTCTAGTCAATATCTTGCATGTGGGAGAGAGTCCCAAATTCCCAAACTGAGGTAGAGGACATGGTCACGGGTTCCTGCAAGACAAGAATTCAGCATTTTGCAAGCAGGTCGACTATGGCTCATGCCCTGTCTTCAGGTGGAGAAAGGAAAGAGGTTGACAAGCAAGATGGCCAGGTTGACCTGGCTCTCCTGAGCTGGGATCTGTTACTCTCAGAGATTTTTATCATGTTTCTGGTGGTAAAAAAAAAAAAAAAACATTGCTAGCACTGTAAAAATTGAGCTGAAGTAATCAACACTAATGATACCAACTGAGCAACAAGAGGCACAGTCTCAGCGTTTGGATCAGGATGTCCTCTTCTCAGTTGAAGGGTGGGTGGCAGCGGGGTCGCAGCTGACTGCAGCACCTGGCAGAGACATGTCCTATCCTCACTCAGGCAGCACCGCTGACCCAGGGTGGTGTCCAGTGTCTCTCTGACCTCCTGGATTCTAGAAAAGGTTCCCAGTTGTTCCTTCCCTGCTGGGAGCCTGATCACTCATTTCCCCTCAGGATGCTTTCTTAGCCATGGGTGTCAGGTGGTCCACGGGCAATCTAGAAAAGTCAAAATGAAAAATCAATTTACGAACGCCGGGCTGCAAAAAATAAATAGCAAGTAAGTCCTCAGAAATGTGAAAGAAGGAAATACTAAGGTAACACTAAATGAGCACCAAAAAACAAAATCGGAGGTTGGTTCTTTGAAACCAGTGATGTGACAGACAGAGCCCAGGCAAACCGGAACTGTAGCGAGAAGGGACCTTTATTTAAAAGCCCAAACAGACCTGATGTGTGGGCAAACACAATGTTTGGAAGATTTCAAAGAAAACATGGAAAAACGTCATAAATCTGAAGAGACTTTGGAGGAGGGAACCAATGTGATCCACACACTCCTGCGTCAGCGGAACCCAGGCTTAACCACCGTCCTTATGCTCGCAGTCCGTCAGCTGTGAACAGCACCGTCTCTCTAACAACCCTCTGCTCATTGCCATGCCAACCTCTATGTGCCCCGGCCCCACCAGCTCTTAAACTGTGCAATATGGGCCTTTTCCAACCATCATCTTTCTGCTTCCTGCTCTCTCCAACGGGTCACTGATCCCTCAATGTTCCCTGAAGTCTCAGATGGAGTAGATCTCCAGTTCTTCCCCACCCATTCACTAACTCTGCTGTGGTCTGTCTCTGGAGCATGGCTGCCTAAGACAGAGCAGCCACTCCTACTCGGTTCCACGAGTACACACAAAAATGGCTGCCAATTCGCGGAGGATAATAAACTTGGTTAGCACAGTGAGTAGCGATAGAGTCTTGCTTTCTTTTCCCTTGTGGTTTTCTGTGATATATATATGTGTGTGTGTGTGTGTGTGTGTGTGTGTGTGTGTGTGTGTGTGTGTGTGTGATGTATGTGTGTATATATATGTATGTATATACATATAAAGGGTATATATATATATTTCTATATAGAGTCTGTATTGTCCTTTTTGATTATTTCTGTTTTAATTCCAACAGAAGACAGTAGAACATTCTCACTTTACACTTACCCTACTCAAAACCTAACTTTATAGAATTTAATAGAAGTTAAATCTCTCTATCTGACAAAATTGATTCTCTACAGAAATTTTATATTACTAGTTCTTATCCTGTGCATCATTTGTCTCACTGAACGGCGCTTCGTATTCCTTCCCAGGTTTGTACATCCACATCTGGTCTATCTGTCGGTACACACTGGAGTCTGCATCGCCCGCGGTGTGTTTATTTTGGCTTGTGTTTTTAGCTTTGTCCCTTTCCGACACTGCAACAGTGGACACACTTATGTTTTCATAGTGAGCTCATGAGAGTGAGGGTCTAAACTGGACACAGGCAAGTGCGATTGCTCAGTCGGTTTTCATTCTAGTAGACTCGAGGTTGTGCTGTGAAGGATCAAAGCTGAGATTAGAAGAATTGATCTATTTATTTGCACATTCAGTATTCATTATAATAAACCTTATTTTGATGAATGAAAAATAACATTACTCTAACACGTATCCCCTTGCTATCATCTGTGGGTTACATATAACAGTCGATACAATATGCATAACTACACAAGCAGATGGTACATGGTGTTGGTTAGGGTGTGGTCAATATTTTTCCTCTTCAGTTGGTTGAATCTGTCAGTGTGGAACCTACATATACAGAGAGTCAGTGATACATGGTCTTGCTTGTCAGATAGATGCCTGCATCCTGTTGTGTGTGATTGGGTCTAAGACCGTGAAACAAGGAAGACAAACTGCTTACCCTGTCCCTCTGTGGTTTCTCAAAGAGATACCTGCTGACAGCCCTGAGCTGTCTGCCCTGTCCCTTTGCCCTTTTATCTGCACCCTGGGCCAGCAGTCCTCCAGAGCTGCCCAAGTCTTTCTCCACAGTTGTCCCTCTCTGAGCACTTCGGCTCGTAGTTCTCTTTTCAATTTGATCTCCTGTTCTTTCATCCTTCCCAAGATCCTCGCAGACTCTTACACCAGAAAAGCCTACATTTGCTGTTTTCCTCTGTGTGCATGACTGATTTCACTCGTTTGAATGCATTTTGTCTTTTATTGTGAGGCCGATGTGTCTGACAGTCTGACAGTCATCTTGAACTGAAATCCCTCTGTGATTTAGAAACTCCAAGGAAAGCCCAAGCAAACCCTTGCATCCTACAAGGAAGAATAACCTCTGTGTTATCCTTTAACATAAAGCTATTTCATTGAAAACTATGTATTTACCCCGGCTACAGTTAGGAGCTTGGTCTTGAGCTCCGTGCTAGCGCTGTAGGAGGGACTCGGATCAGCTCTGGCCCGGGGAAGATGCGGAGCCTAAGTGAGAACAGAAGGAAATGCACATCATGTAAGTGTGCTTAAAATACAACACATCAGGACTGTTGCCCCAGGAAAGGTTCTGCCAAAAACTCTTGTCTAATTAGTCATTTTAATCAGGTCTCTTCCAGGATAATAACTGGAGCTAAACTTCATAATGAGCAAATTCATATTCATCATTCTATTTATGCTGCAAAACAACCCGGAGGTAAGAGCTATTTTTATCTCACTTTACATATGAGAACTATTTTCATGCTCCAAGCGGTGTCTTTATCCCTCCCCTAGGACAACAGGCCACCAGCAGCATGCATTGGGCTGAAGCTTTGAGGTAGTAGCCATCCTGCACAGGGGACCTGGTGGTTCTGAGTGACTCTGGGAAAACCAAACCACAGTAGACTCTTCTTCCAAAGTCCTGAGAGAGCTAAGCCTGCACTGTTCTGACTGTGTCTTTCCTGACCTTGGTACTTCATGTGTGTTATTACATCCCTGAGTGCTGTGGGAAGGGGGTACTGGGATGACTCCCCGCCCCATTTTCTGAAGTACCTAAATTCTCAGCACCTCACCAAGGGTCAGAGGTGAGAGGGCCAGGAGTCAGCTCACTGGCTAGCTGCAGTCTCTAAACCTCAGGTAAGCAAAGAGTTGTTTTTGTACAAGCACGAAAAGTGAGTGAGTGGGCTTTACATTCTTTTCTTTTTTTTTTTGTGGCTTTGGAGCCTGTCCTGGAACTAGCTCTTGTAGACCAGGCTGGTCTCGAACTCACAAAGATCCACCTGCCTCTGCCTCCCGAGGGATTTACATTCTTAAAAGTGTATTATAAATAAATATAAAATCCCAAAGGGATACAAATGATAGGGGAAATGTCTAACTCTCAAGACCAAAACATTTACTGTCTGTCTCTTCCTATCTTAAAAACTCAGTTCTCTGCCCTAGCCATCTTTCCTGCACCCACCAAAGGAGGGTGCACTCTGATGGCCTCATGGGCACATTTCACTGAAATGCTGGCCAGAGGTGAAGTTATTTACATAAAAATCCAGGGAGGAGATGAAATCTGGTAAAGATAACTAGTTTAGCCCTCTACGTTCTTCCATGTCCCTCTCTATCCCTTTGTGTCCCAGCTGCAAACAAATCTTTTTATTAGGGTTTGTCTGGGACAAAACAAAGACTTAAACCTGTTAAATTCTAGGTAGCAGGCCCTAGAGTTATCTGGCTTTTTTTTTTTTTAAATGGAGGGCAGAAGAAAGGTTTACCCTTCATAAAGATTGACTTAAGACTTTGTATCATGAGGGCAACGTCATGACAGAAAGAATCTTGGTGAGTTCAGCGTGCTGTGTGGTCCATGAGAATGGTCATTGTTCTCTGAACTTGTCATTGATCCCATGATTGGGGTGTGAAGAGGAAAACAGAAGAAATTTCCAAGTCAGCCTCTTGCAGACCCTGTAACCCTCTCCTTCCATTTTTCCTAGTGTGGGTCGTGTCTCCTGACCTGCACAAGTTGAAGCCTCTGGGAGTGCCAGAACACCTGTGAGTCTCCAGCGATGTAAAATTTGCCTATGTAAACACATATAATCATGGCATAATTTTTGGCAGATTCCTAAATATGTTCTTCTGTCGGCACATAAACAGACTCCAAAGAAGACTAAGGATTGTGAGTTGTGCTTATAACCTTCTTCAGTGAAACTTAAGATTGTCAAAGAGTTCATCTTCCAGGAATGAGCGTTTTAACTGTCTCCCTCAGTCTGCACATGGTAAAGAGGGGTTCAAATGCCTCTGTGCTATCATCGTGCCCAAAGACACCAGACCTCTCATGAGCGATCTTAGAGAGTTGCTGGGGCATCCCCTGGAAAGATGGCAATGTCCGTGCGTCAGTAAAGGGCACCGAGAGGAGCCACTCTAGAGCTGGTTTCAGGGAACACGGTCAGTTTTAACATAGGTGAGCAACTGCTTTTATGGTGGAAGAGCCTATCAGCTGTGACTGGTTATCCTATTACCTCGGATTGGACAGTGTGCGCTCAGAGAGCCAGGGCCTCGGTGCGGAAGGGGTACATTCCAGGAGATGAGGGGGAGTGTGGACTCATGGGCAGCTACCGCCTACTCACGCTGCTTCAGAATTCAGTATCGTGGCTTCAGGAACACGCGTGTCACTCTTCTCATTTAGAGGGACAGTGTGCCAGGTGGCTTGGCCACTGGGTCACTCTTGTGTTTTCTCCTACAGAAAGTGAAAGCGGAAGAGGAAAAAGAATTTCTTTCCCGCCCCTCTGTGACCCACAGGCTAAATCTCTACGAGAGGATCCTATGCCCATGTGACAGAGAGGGACCCTGTGGCAGCCTGAATTGGTCCTCACACTTGAGCTCTGGTTGTTCGGCCTCTGGAGCAGTGTTCTCAAGCTCCCTTATCCTGCGATTCTTTAGTACAGGCCCTCATGTTGTGGTGACCCCAAACCACAAAATTATTCTAGTGGCTACTTCATTACTGTAATTTTGCTCCTGTTATGAATCACAATATGAATACCTATGCTTTCTGATGGTCTTAGGTGACCCCCATGAAGGGGTTATTTGACTCCAACAGGGGTCACAACCCATAGGTTGGAAACTGTTGCTCTAGACCCGTAAACTTTCTTAAACTATTGCATTTTATAACATTATTGCCTTTATCACACAGTAAATTAAAATTAAGAAAGCAGAAATCATTCTGTTATTTGTATAGCACATGTCTTTCCAGTGTATAAACATATATGTGCCTGCACATATTAAATGCACATATTTATAATTACAATGTTGTGATTATTCTATACATAATTTTCTGCTCTTTTTCTCACTTAATGCAGCATAGTTATATAACATTTGGTCTAGACCTCTTTTAGTGATTTTACTATATTCTAAAGTAAAAATCTAGCGCCATTTACTAATGTATTTCATTAGCTTTGCAAATCAACGTTATTTCTAATGCTTGATGGTTTTTTAATAAGGCTTCCATGAATCTTTTTCAATGTGAAGTTCACAGCATTATTTTCTCAGGCTGGAGTCCAAAAGACAGACATACAGCTCAGCGCTGTTAAAAAGATTTTGTTGTAAATGCTTGAAGAATGTTGAGTTTATACACCAGGCCCCCAGACATAGGAGTTAATTTGTACTTCATTTCCGGCATGCTTGTCAATTTCGTAGACTAGCAACTTTGTAAATTGTCTTAATTTGCTTTTTATATAAAAGTGCAATTTTGCTGGAGAAACCAGCACTGTGGGTGTCGAGAAGGTTTGCCATGGAGCCAAGACCAGGGCCTCTGGTGCTCAGCAGGTATGTGGTCCTTCACAAGCCAGGGAACCTTTCCCCGAGCCCATTTCTTTGGCGGGGATTGACGCTCCTGTGTTACAGTGCTAGTTATGGAAGCCAGGCGTGGAGCGATGGTGAGGTCGAACATCACCAGCTCCGCCTTTCCATTTGATTGCTGCCCCACTCAGCGTCCACTCTGATTTGGTTGCCTCTCTCAAATCCTTCTTCCCACCAGACTATAGTTTCTGTAGATTGCATTTCTCAATTTCTTCTTTTAAATGTGAACAAATACTGCCTTGGTAGGATGCTTATGTTGACTAAAATCAGATAGATAAGGGATGAGGATGCTGAGTTCTCAGACAGCTGCTGGACACACCATTAGAGTGTAGAAAGGAATAGGGCCCCAGTTCACTATTGTTTAATGTAAGAAAATAAAACTTAAGCTAGATGGGCATTAAATACAGGTCCTGGCACCCTGAGTTAGCCACGTGACAATCCTGTATGCAAAGCATCCTGCTAGAAGAACTGGAATTCCACCAGGAGCAGGCTCAGGAGGGCCTCGTGCTTATCCCTTGTGATTTATGTTCACGTTTGCTGAGCACATTAGTCATAGTAGGGTTTGGAGCGGTGTCTGTGTACAGAGCGAGTGTCAATCCGGTTCATGTACAAGATTATGCAAATACATATGGAGATCTGCAATATTATATAAAGGAATACATGTGCATGCATAAAGTATTAGGGATATTTATATAAAATTATGTTCATTTTTGTATTACATATTTCTGATTATAAGATTGCACTCAAAGGATTATATTTTATGTTATATATACACATGCGTCTGTATGTGTGTGTGTGTGTGCATGTGTGTTTATACAAGGATGCATCCGTATGTAAGTAGGGATAGTTAGCTGATGGTTATGGCCACTTACATGTATATTGCAGGGTCTGCGCATACATGTGTACTGCATGCATATTGTGGTTCTTTGAATGCATCACAGGAATGTACTTTCAGAATTTTCTAAATTAAAAACGCATAAACATTTTTATTTTTAGATAGATGAATGTTCCAAAATTGCTAACTTCTGTGGCAATAAGTGACTCTCGGCACATTTGCTGGCAGGTGTTATAAAACACGTGCTCCTTTCATCTGCCTCTTCAAAGCAAAAGGGTTTTAACAGCACATGAAAAGGTAAATACTTCAGGGGAGTATTTTATATAATTTAGGGGGTATTTCAAGATCTGACATTGGGAAGCATTTTATTGTTATGTAATTTTGTTCCTAACTATGATGTAAGAATGTTGTCCATGAGAACACTCCGATATGCAGACTCTGAAAATGCAGAAATGCAGTTTTGTTAGTTCAAAACTAAATAGCTTTAGCGGGCTCTGGGCCCCTCGGACTAAGTGGGAACACAGAAGCATGTGACTACTTAAGGCCAGTGGTGGGAATGCACTGGCCAAGTCTTAAGAAGCAACCTTACTTCCTGGACTGATAATAGTACAAAGATGGAGCCTAATTCCATAAGCTGGCTCCAAAGCAGACATACTCCTCCCTTTGAGATCTGCCTGGTTTTTGGGGCTCAAGAGCTGGCTCCAAAGTGTAAGTCTGCTACACTAGCATGAAGAACTGCAGTCAAATGCCTAGGACCCATATTAAACAATGCCAGGCATCATCACACATGTCATAATGCCAGCATTGGCTCTCAGGGACAGAAGGATAGCTGGGACTTGTTGGCAACCATTCCGGGGAAGGGAGGAGAAATGGTAACTTCACGTTCAATTAGCAGCCCCTTCTCAAGGGTATAAGGCACAGAGTAGACAGCCTCTATGTGTGTAAGCATGGATGGGAGTAACTGCAAACATATGGTATACACACCCATCATACACACACACACACACACACACACACACACACACCTCTAAGAAGTCTTATGAAGATCACCACAGCTTTGACCAGTGTCTTAGTTAGGCTTCTATTGCTGTGAAGAGACACCATGACCACAACAACTCTTACAAAGAAAACATTGAGGGGCTGGAGAGATGGCTCAGCGGTTAAGAGCATTGCCTGCTCTTTCAAAGG
>JAQHUG010000239.1:1756115-1767659 GCA_028555095.1 Dicrostonyx torquatus | reverse complement strand
ATGGAAGAACAGAAAGTCCAGGATAGCCAAAACAATCCTATACAACAAAGGAACTTCTGGAGGCATTACCATCCCTGACTTCAAACTCTATTACAAAGCTACAGTATTGAAAACAGCTTGGTATTGGCATAAAAACAGAGACACTGACCCTTGTGAATTTCAAGACCCCAAGTCAACCATTTTCCAATGCTTGGTATCAGTCTCCTCTGTAAAATAACTGTTCACGAACTGTCTTAGTTAGGGTTTCCATTGCTGTGACAAAACACCGTGAACAAAAGCAACTCGGGTAGCAGAAGTTTTATTTTACCTTACAGTTCATAGTGCATCATTCAGGAGGGTCAGGGCACGAACCCAGAGGTAGGAGTTGATGCAGAGACCCTGGAAGGGGGCTGCTTATTGGCTTGCTCCTCATGGGGTTCTCAGTCTACCTTCTTAAAACAGCCAGAACCACCAACACAGGGATGGCACGACACTCAGTAAGCTGAGACCTCCCCTACCAGTCATTAATCAAGAAAATCTACCACAGGCTTGCCCACAGGACAATTTGGTGGGGGCATTTTCCTCAATTGAGGTCCCCTTTTTCCAAAAGGACTCAAGCTCGTACCAAGTTGCCGTAAGACCAGCCAGCACGCAATCCCGTCTAATTTCCAGGATCGTACAGAGAAAGTGCAATCAGTGTGGGGTATTCAATGAGAAACATCCCCCAGTGTCTCCAACATCTGAAGGCTTGGTCCCCAGTTGGTTCCATTGTTTGGAGACAGTTAGGTGGTGCAGGCTTGCTGAAGGACATATGTCACTGGCGGTGGGTTTAGAGATTTAAAAGCCCTGCCTTCTTGAAGATTGCTCTCTTGGTTTCAAGTCCATGGTTCAAATGTGAGAGCTCAGCTTCCTGCTTCTGCCTCCTTGCCCTCCCCACTACTAGGATTATGGACTCTAACCCTCTGGAAACATAAGCCAAAATAAACTTTCTTTTCTATAAATTGCCTGGGTCATGATATTTTTATCACAGCCCAGCGAAGTGTTGGATACAAGTGGGAACTTTCCATATTGGTTCTATTTATCAGGGAAACGTCTCTCAAAGTTGGATGCTGGGGCACTTCAGAGAGGAAAAGCATTCAGGAGCGTGAACTCTAAGCAGTTAGAATACACAGTGGACCATGCGGCCGCAAAATGCCGCTCCCACTCCCTCCCAATTAGGGAATCCGGCCCAGTCTCTCGGGTCTTGATTTCCCTAATCACATGTGGTTCCATAATTAACTGCCGACTGCTTCTGAATAGAAAAACTGTTTGCTGAAGGCAAAGACTTAATAATATCCACACAAATATGTATGCTTCTCTGACACATGCTGTTCTTAAAACCGGCTGCTATTTTAGTATCCACTCCGTACGCCAAACCCCTGCAGGAACGTTCTAGAGTCACCTACTCAGTGTCTGTCGATTACCTTGTAGGATGTGTATTATTAATGACAGCGATTGCTTTCTAACCTCCTTGCCGTGATCCATTTCTATCCATTAAGGAACTACATTATCCGCTTTAGCAAAACATGAATCATAAATGAAATATTGATTTTTTAAAAAAAAAAACATTCCAAACTGCTTTATATTAAAAAAAATCCCTTAAAAGAAAAATATCTAAACTTCAAGAAGAATTCATGAAATTTCAGAGCTGCAAGGAACTTCCATGATTATATGCTACGGGGGTGAATGAATCTCTGCTTAGTTTCCTTTTACAACAAACTTATTTTCAGGAACTTAGCATGATGTATTGTCTAAATCTATGAACACTTTGCTGAATGTGTTTGAGTGGATTTATGTTCTATTAAAAATAAATACATGTTTTCCAAACCACAAGCCTCCTTTCTCAGTGCCTAGTAGGAAATTTAGACCTCAATCTTAAGAGAAAAACTGAAGACCTTCCACTAAGGGAGTGATTTTGGACTAGTATTTCCAAAGATGACATAGTACCTTCCAATAGTATTAGGGTCTCTTTAACGAACGAGGGGAAGTTGATCTTCAGGAACAAGTGAGGCATTAGGTAATGGGGAAAGTCTCAATGTGTCTCCTTGCAAGGGGATTGATTACACAAGTCCAGTGGTTCAGTCTATCACAATGGATGGCCATTGCTTTCAGACAGGAGTTCACCCTTGTGGTCTGGGAAGGATTGTGGTTTCTGACGGGAGGAGTTTGCTCCATCTTTATGAAAATAAAGTCCAGTACCGAGAAGATGCATCTCTGCAACAGCATTAGAGTAAAAAGACACTGATTAAAAGGATGGAGTGTGGAGCTCTGCCTTTGTCTTGACCTCACTTCTCAAGCAGGGAGAGGTCAGTTGTCATAGATGTGAGATAAGATGTTCCCTCAAGGTGAGATGTTACACAGGCAAGCAGATCTATGCCCGCATGAGCATCTGCAAGCTGACACATGCAGAGGAAATGCATTTCACACCCTGTGAGCTCATTGACATGATGGGAGGGCTAAAGAGGTGAATCTTGCCAGTTGTGGTGGTGTATGCCGGTAGGATTAGCTGAAGGAGGCAGAGGCAGGAGGATCATGAGTTCAAGGCCAGCCTGGGCTACACATTTTTTTTTTTAAAGTGAATCTTGAGGATGAAAGAGTAAGTGATGAGAAATAGATGAATAGGCTGACTTGGGGCCACAGTCCAAGAAGGAATCCCATGAGGTCTTCAATCATTAGCGTTTGTTTTTGCAAGTGTTTTATTTCCTACATAAAGGGTAAATTTGATATGTGAATATTGGCCCAGCATAGTCAGTGTGCGGGGTAACTTGTGCAAGGTACACCACGGGAAAATTGGAGATCTTGTATTTGTTATCTTCAGGGTATTCCCTAGATTAAAGGTTCTGATTGTTCTTATTTCTTTCTTGTCAGTTATATCTCACAGAGAAATATCTCTAAGACTAAATGACGAGGAGAGTGACATCAAGATGGCCATAAAAGACAGAGATATGGAAAAGAAAATGAGAAAGGGGATAGCAACGAAAAGAAAAGTTAAGGGCAAGACAAATATAGAAAAGTGGAAAGAGGGTTGGGGCGACAGCTCAGTCAGTAAAGTGCTTGGTACACGTAACACAAAATCTTGAGTTCGATTCCCAAGAACTCATGTGAAAAAGCCAAATGAAGTGGGACATGCCTAGAATCCCAGTGCGGTGGAAGTGGAAATAGTCAGATCCCTGGCGCTGGCCAGCTAATCTAGCTGAAAAGGTGAACTCTAGTTTCAGTGAGCAACCCTGTCTCAAGAAAACATAAGGTGGAGAGTGATGGAGGAAGGTAGCCAAGATTAATCTCTGACTTCCACATGAAGGCGCACATATGTGAACACATACAAACACATGTGCACAAAAAGAGGAAAATGAGTGGCCATGCAACACTACAGGACTACCAGAATAGCCATCAACCAGAAAAAAACCACATGTTGGCCAAGGTGTGGATGGCAGGAACCATCATTCATTGCCAGTAGGGATGCAAATCAGTAGAATTACTATGCAAGACAGTTTGGTGGCTTAAAAAACTAAGTACATTCTTACTACACACTGCTGCCACTGGATTGCTTGTTTGTTCCCGAAAGAGTTGAAATATTTACCATGCAAAAACCTTCACACCTGTGTTTATTCAAAAATCAGCAGAATGTAGGAGGGGACTCTCCCTGAAAGACTATTGGCAACCAATGGTTGTGGTGACATTTTCTACACTGATGTGCCCATTCATTAGGCATCCATGCTCCAATAAATAACCCTCTTCCACAAAAATAAAACAATCACCAAAACTCAGAATCCAATAGGATGTCATTCAGTAGGCTATATATCAACTGTGGTACATGCAAATAATCCAATATTGTTGGACACTAAAAAGAAGTGAAAACTATGAAAAGATGTGAAATAAACTCAAATGAGTATTATTCAACACAAGAAGCCATTTGAAAGAGCAACATACTGTGCGGCTTTAATTACCTGACTCTCTAGAAAAGGCAAAACCAAGCAGACAGTTAAAATATCAAGAGGCACCAGAGGTTCAGTGGGGCCAATGGAAGAAGACGGAGAGTACAGAGGATGTTTTAGGGCAGGTAAAATATACAACAGTGGTGGATATGTGTTATTTTGCACTTAGACAAGCCCACGGAACAGGCACACCAAGAGTGGATACTACTGTAAGTTGTGGACATTACATGATAGTGCTGCTGCATGCTCATTAACTGACTGAGACACCACAACAAGAGAACATAAGTGAATAAGAGAACAGCAGGTTGAGGGTTTGTGAGAACTGGGCATATATGGGTAGTCTCTATACCCATCTCTTAATTCTGCTGAGAATCTCAAACTCCGGAAGCATGTAACACTCTTAAAAATAATGACGGAGACATATAAACTCTGCAAACGAATTGGTGTAGGAGGGTTCTTCTGTATTTTGTGTTGCTTTTATTGGTTAATAAAGATACTGCCTTGGCCTTCTGATAGGGCAAGACTTAGATAGGTGGGGAAAAGAGAACAGTATGCTGGGAAGAAGACTGAGTCAGAGAGAGCCGCCATGAAGCCGCCAGGGTCAGACATACTGAATCTTCCCGGTAAGTCCACTACCTCGTGGTGACTTACAGACTATTAAAAATGGGTTGAAATAAGATGTGAGAGTGAGCCAAGAAAAGGCTAGAGATAATGGGCCAGGCAGTATTTAAATGAATACAGTTTGTGTGTAATTATTTTGGGTATAAGCTAGCCGTGGCAAGACACAGTCCTCTGTACCTCTTACTACAACAAATTTGTGATCGAATACACAATCAGCTGAAGGACTCTGGGTCACCCAACGTTCCAAATGAACACAGGGCATAGCTCTCTCTAGCACCCATTCCTCGCTATACCCACCTTACCCGGCCATACAGGCTGTTCCCTGGAGACCAGATAGGCAAGTTTCTAACTTCTGACATCTAGGGGAATGTAAACAGTACAAAATGCCAGTAGGAGAGTAGAGAAGTGTGAAAGTATAACCAAGTCGTTTGTTTCCTAGGCTCTTCTTTCAAATATAAACCAAGTCAGATAGGATTAAAGGTGGACTGATTTACTCAGTTATTATTGCAACAGAGAGGAGGGTGCAGTCTTAGTTATTATTGCAACAGACAGGAGAGTGCAGAGCAGACTGCACCTTGTCCATGGGTGATGTGGGATTCCCCTCTGTGTGCTGTGATTACCACTGATTAATAAAGAAGTGCTTTGAGCCTATAGCAGAGTAGGGCAGAACAGAAGTAGGAGGGGAAAACTAACCCAAATGCTGGATGAAAGGAGGCAGAGTCAAGGAAAAGCCATGTAGCCCCACCAGAGACAGATGCTGGAACTTTAGTCTGTAAGCCACAGCCACATGGTGATACACAGATTAATAGAAATGGGTTAAACTGATATATAAGTGTTAGCCAATAAGAAGCTAGAGCTAATGGGCCTAGCAGTGATTTAAATAATACAGTTTCCATGTGGTTATTTTGGGCTGAGCAGCTGAGAACCAAACAAGCGGCCTCCTTATTGCAACACAAAGGAAAAATCTAGACTCTTCTGAAAGGCTGAGATGTGCTGGAAGAACGGCATTAGTCGACCCAATGAGGTCTGGGCCCATGTGACCAACTCTCTGGTTTTGTTAACTGGCACATAAATAAGGGTTAGGCTTCTGTCTTCTGAAGACTGGGAGATGAGGGCCTGTCTTCAGATACTGAATTTTGGCATCCCTGAGCATCCCTAGAGGTATATAATCTTCATCCCAGAGGCATAGTTTTAAGCTGAGGAAGTATGTTATGCATAGATTATCTGTCTATCATCTATCTGTCTGTCCATCCATCCATCCTTCCATCCATCATCTATCCATCATCTATATCTCTCTATCTATATCTATCCATATCTATATCTATATCTATCTATCTATATATATATATAGATATATAGATATATATCTCATCATCTATCCATCCACATGGTTTTCCCATACTAAGTCCTCACTTTTGTAATAGCTATTTATTGAGTACCTAATAACTTTTGCTCTCCATGTTCAGCTTCTTTTCTTCAAACCTTTCAGTATATTCTGGCTGGTTGTCACCTGCCAAGACCTGAATATTTTGACTATGAATTTCTTTCCAGGACCAGCAAAGATATTTAGCTTGTCGTGCAACAGGCAAGTAGAGCTAGCAAATTCCCATCAGAGTCATCTCTCCATGAGGGGTCCTCAGGAGACCTCAGTAATCCCTTAAGTGGGGTTACTTTGAGGCATGCACTTTCTATGGTTTTACAGTTTCCCTGGGTAGAAACTCAGGTCATCTGCCGTCGGCAGTGAAGGCATGATTATATTATTTGTCAGTGTTTTTTGGTTTAGCAATTTTGGCTGAGCTTAGCAGGGCATTCTGTTTGGTTCCATCTGGAGTTAGTCATTTGGTTACAGTCAGATGGAGGATCGTGTGGCTGCAGGTTTCCATGGGCACCTCCAACTGGATGATTCATTTGTGTTCTGCATGGCCTCACCCTAGAAGAAGCTGGTATGTGCTGCTTTCCACAGTGCTCTAAGAGCACTTCCAAAGCAAAGGGGTTAAATAACAAGGTCTCTGGAGAGCCAGTCCCAGTACCACTGCCATCTTAGTTAACTATTCTATTTCTGTGAAAAGACACCATGACCAAGGTAGCTTGTAGCAGAAAGCATTTAATTGGGGGTTTGTTTACAGTCTCAAAGGGTTGGTCCATTTCCATCATCGTGGAGAGCACGGTAGCAGGCACTCAGGGATGGCCTGGCACAATAGCCGAGAACTTGCATCTGATCCAAAAGCTGAAGCAGAGATGGCAAGACTGGGCCAGGTATGGGCTTTTGAAACTCCAAAGCTCACTCATAGTGCCACATCTCATCTAACAAGTCCACACACCCTAATCCTTCCTAAAACATGCATCAACTGGGACCCAAACATTCAAATGTACACGTGTATAGGGACCATTCTTCTTTAAACCACCACAGCTGCCTATAGTAGTCTGAGGCTGAAATGTCCCCTATAGCCTCCCACGTATGAACACTGGATCCCCCAGCTGGTGACACTACTTGGGAAGGATGTAGACTCTTTAGAAGATGGAGGCATGCTGAAGGAGATGGGTCACTAGGGTGGGCTTTGAGGCTGTATAGACAAGTTCTGCTTCTTGTGATCTCTGCTTCCTAAGTGCTGATGCGATGTGATTGGCCAGTCTTCTGCTCCTGCTGTCATGCCTCATCTTCTTGCCCAATGAACTGCATCCCCTTGGGAATGTAAGCCAAAACAAGCCTTTATTCCCTTAAGTTGTTTTGACAAAAAATATAAACTAATACACTGCATAATTCACTAATTCAAAGAAGTCATACCATCCAGGATTCAAGGGGTAGGGAATGGACAACATGTGTCTGATCGCCCCTTGATCATTTTAATCACAAAAGAGATTCATGCATTCCTCACAAGGCCTGGTGACTCTCTTTAACCTTTAGAACTAGGACAGATAGTGTGTGCTTGCTTGGTAAAAGAGGGTACAACTTATTTAAAACCTAGTACTTCTGTCTTCTCAATTTCCTGGGAACCTAGAAACGTCAGTAGTTGGGCTGAAAGTTGTAAGACAGTGCTCTTCTTGGAGAAGGCTGGGTGAGTCAGGTGTGGCAGATTTCATCTTCTCAGAGGTGCCAGTGGATATTTGAAAGGGAAGCAAATCAATAGTCAAACCCAGACGCTCCTGGGAGCCTGTCCAGAAACCAGGTCATCAGAACAATTGTAGCCTTTGACATACAGGTGGCAGTTTCTAGGGAGAGTCACTTTATATAAAATTCAGGGCTGTCTATGACACTTCTAGATAAAAACCCATTAAGATGAAATATCTTTTGGTTTTGTGATGCTTGGATTTACACCCCCAAAAGCCAGGGCTGTGAAATCAGTTGCATCCCACAAGCATCCCATTCCATCTGCAGCAATCGTTTGAAGATGAATTGATGCTTATTTTCTATATGATGGCAGCAATCACGAACATTCAGCCCCTTCTCCATTCTTTCTCTGTAACCTTGAGCCTCTCGCTGCTTTTATACATTGTTATGAACTTCTGTGACACATGGTGTAACTTATTTCACTTATTAATCTAAGCAATAAAATAAAATACGTTACTGAATTTTGAAGCGAGAGTCATATCTTGAATCAAATATTTGCATCTCCTTTGACTACCGACCTACCTCTGCTCCCACTTTCCATCTTTCTCTTCAGAAGTAAACACAGTTTAGCCACCTGCTGCATACTCTCCCAGATCATATTCCGTTTATATATTCTGCACATGTGTTGAAATGCTGTGGTTTGTTCTTGTTTTTATACGAAGGAAATTATATTGAAGGTCTGTACACTTCCATTGCGTTCTGCATTTCTATTGAACCCAAGGAGTAGGAAAGCTGCTGGGGTCAAACACACAGAGATGCAGTAGTAAGTGTAATGTCCATGAGCCTATGCACCATGTGATTCTTGCATTGTTTAACATCTCCCTGCTGAGAGCTAGTCAAGTGTTGTCCAGATTTTTATCATAGTTAATGGTGCTAAATTAATAATTTTGCATATACAATGTGTGTGTAAGTTCAACTATTTCTTAGAATAGATTCTAACTGATAAAATTTTTTAACAGAATGGCACAGAGGCCAACCTCTCTCAAAGAGTCTATGATAGTGTTCTCCCATAATGTCTACTGTCTTTGGGTTGTATTAATTTTAAAATCTGAACATGGCAATTCAACAATCTTTTATTTTCACACCACAGCATATCTACATTTAAGGTGAAATATGGACATAAAGATACCCAGAACTAAGTGCCTCTCTGGCAGTGGAACCCAAAACACATAGCATCAGCATCGGGACCAGGCAGTGGCATATGACAGGTTGAAGCTGAAGAATAGTGTGCCTATTATATAGTAGTGAAGTGTCTGTTTCCCTAGTAACCTGGAGAGTAGATGATATAGCAAGTGAACCGATGACTTTAGACAATGATAATGAGAAGCAGGTGCTAATAGCAAATCTTAGTTGCTACTGGCTATGTCCAAGGCACCAGTATAAAGAAGTACACCATAAAAGAGGTGCCAGCTTGCAGGAGAGAAAGGAACGGGAGTCTTGGAATTATAGGAGTATAAATTGAGAGGTACATCTGGTGCCCACTGCTAATCTTTTGAATAATAAAAGCCTAATTAGGATTAAGTGCTTTTCAGTAGCAATGAACATTCTCAGCACCCTTCCATGTGCTGTTGGAAAGACTCAACCTCATTCAGACAGCACTGCTGTAAGAATGCTAAAACCACCAGACAAAACTTGATTGATAGATAGTCAACAAAACAGGTGACCTATACTCTGAAAAATCTCAAAATCTTTGAAGACAAAGACATTAAAAAATATGACAATTAAATGCAGTCTGTGATCCTGGGTTAGAATAATAAGCAGTACTGTTGGAATCATTGAACAAATATGAATATAAATTATATAGTACATTAGACTGTTATAGCTATGTCAAATTGTCTAAATTGTATTGCTATGACATGGTAATTAAAAAGTGCCTTCATTCCATAGGTAACGCCTAAGATTTAATATCACTGTAACTTACTTTTGAGTGGTTTAGCAATAATATCCACATATTTGGATAGATGTGTTTGAAGCATCTCTCTCTCCTCTCTCTCTCTCCTCTATAATCTCGATAGATAGATAGATACATGGATAGATACATAGATACAGATATAGACACAGAGATAGATAGATCTCTCTAGAGAGAGATACATGGAAAGAGAGAGAATATTAATGTGGCAAAATCTAAGAAATCGGTAAGAAGTAGAACAATGCAGAGGATACAACATATGATGTTGTCTATTGCTGTGGGAGTTGCTTCTGCTCCTTCAACCAATAGCCTTTAAGATATGATGCTGTGAGAGCTCCTTCTGCTCTTTCAGCCTTTAAGATACTGTCCACTTGGGTGTGGTCTCTTATATTGTAAATGCAGCTGTAAAGCATGCATTTACTCTCTTGTTTCCAGCTCTCACTTCTAGCTGCTAGATTCTGTTACTATTCATGCAGAGGACTGTTATTTAGGACAGCGATCTGTAAGTCTCCCCTAAATAAATAATCCTTTATTATTCATAATTCTGAACTGGTGTGGGATTATTTTGTGACTTCTGCCATCATCTGGTGCCCAAACATGGGGACCAGTCCACACATTTTGTGATCAGTCTGCCAGCGGCATGGCACACTGGGCACTGACTCTCCCACCTGTGGCTTTAGCTGATGATCAAACACAGAAGGCTGCTTCTCAGTGTTCCCCAGCTTGCGACCCATGCCAGCCCACACACTGTGCCTGAGATCCCTGCAGTGCACACGGTCCGCAACTCACACTGATGGAAAACTTTGGGTTTCCACTTGATCCTGGGCCCCAGCTCTCAGAATTGTTTGATCGCCTTAATAACTGTTCTTACTTTGTTAAACAAAGCATATTTTCAGTACCTAAGTAAGCAACACGTGCTGTTCACTGCTGCTAGCGTCTCTCAGCCACATGGCTGCAACTGCGACACCTGCTGGCTAATAATGATTATTACACCTACTCCAATTCATTGTAATTCCCTTACACCAGGTAAGATCTGAAAAATTACAAAAATGACTGATAACATCCAGGAGTTCAATAATCATTTTGCTTATATTATGGAAGGTAGTATGCAAGACTTAAGCTATTTTCCTTCCTATTATTTGATTCTAGGAATTAGCTTTGTTTTCAATATTATCTCATTAGAAATGAGATAATTCAATACTATGGAGAGGAAATTATCTGAAAGAATTTGTACTGTTGAATCTAACTGTCAGAATATCCAAGTTTGAGACATTATCTTTACTGAACAAGTTGTAATCCTCAGTGAGGACATTAGAACAGAACATTGGACAGGAGATTCAGACTTTTAAAAAGGCAGTAGTAAAAAGATTTGAAAAGATTGAGAAATTTATTGAAGTTGATGAGCAAAGACAGAAGGTACAAGGACAGAATTTAGCCTCATCAGTATGTGCTAGACCCCTGGAGACCCCTGGATGACTTACTCAGAGTTTCTGAAAATTCAACTGCATATCCGGTAATTTCCTCAGAAAGACCATCTGGCACAAAGTACCCTAAGGTAGTCAAAGAATATGCATGGGAACAAATACAGATTAACAATCTAAAAAGTGTAAAAACAAACAATAGTTTCTTATGGGCTACATTTACCATTTGTCAGGAAAATGGGGAAAACATGGTCTTCAAGCACTAAGGCTACTCCAAATGATTGGCTTCAATTAATCTCAGTAGTCCTAGAAAATGGACCTCAGGTTGTACAAGAACACAAAGCAACTAGCAAATCTTCAGAGGTACTAATAGTCTTGCTTTTAAAATAGTTAACTGAAAAATCCATATGGGTTAAACAATGGCATTTAATGGAAGTCAAACTGGAGGCTTTAGAACAGCTGATACAGGAGCAATTAGATGCTCACCATCTTGAAGAATCAATTAGCCTTTGAAATTCTCCTGTATTTGTT
>JAQHUG010000239.1:1693476-1728620 GCA_028555095.1 Dicrostonyx torquatus | reverse complement strand
TGAACAAGCAATATTGAATTTCTAAGTCACTGGACTGACATGTAGCTGAGCTTGGCATAGTTGAGTCTCTCGGAAACATCAAGGAATCAGGGCATGACTCTCCCCTCCCCCACCAACACAGGGTATCTGTGTTCACTGACCTCTGGGTCACAGAACTGCTTTGCAGAAAGTACCATGTGCTCCAGTTCCTCCTGCACCCTCCTTGTAAAGCCAAAGGCCCCTTCCAGAGCTTTCTGTCCCATGAGCTAGAATTTCATCACAAGCCCACTCACAGACAGAATGCTGCTCATGGGAATGAGATCACCGTTATTCACTGAGAGGAAGCAGGGAAAGGCCTGAGCTACCCTGAGAAAAAGCAGAGCTTTAGAAGTAGAAAAAGTCTGAGCTAGAGAATGAGCTATCTATGTGAACGCTCTTTCTAGGGAATTTAAAATAAACGGTGCATTTAAAACATCATCTAGATGGCTCAGTAGGTAGAGGCTTTTCCCATCAAGCCTCATGATCTGAATTTGATCCGTGAGACCCACACAGTAGAGGGGAAGCCCTACCTCCCCTGGGTTACCCTCTAACCTCTACACGTGCAAGCTATGACATGCGCGCATCCCTTTCCAAACAGTAAAGAAATTACGTAAGTGTAGTAATTACAATAAGACCTCCGTAAATGGTGGAAAATACATGTCATCCCTCTTCCAGTTAGAAATGAGATAAAGGGTATCAACAGTGCTGGTCTTCAACACTACTCCTTGTCGCTCAGTCACTTTGGGGGTGTGGAGGACACTCTGGACACTGCATCACACACAGGACGTACAGTCCTGCGCAGCTCTCCAGTTCTAGGTGAGAACAAAATAACTCCGGACTTCACAGATTGGTATCAAAACCAAGGAAAATCCAGGGCTCTGGGCAGGAGCTTTGTTCAGATGGGGAACCCAGAAAAGCCTGGAGAAACACTGGAGTGGAGCCCCAAGAATTAAGACGAAGAACTGGAAGGGCCAAGCCAAGGCTGTTCCTGGTAGAACAACACAAACAAGGGAAAACTCAAAGGCAGAAAATTCTTGGGATAATTAGAACTGAAAAGTTAATACTGCAAGCATGGGAAGCCAAACTGGCGGACACAGAAAGGTGCCCGCCTAAGCAGCTCACGTGCCGTGTAGTCATTCGGATCCTACAGGTATCAGACGAGCTTCAAGTAACCAGGTAAAAAGTGGTGTCACACAACCTGATTCAGGAGACCCCTTCTATTCGGCTGAAGCCTCCAAAGCAGACGTGAGGACGCCAGTGTAGGCGCAGGCGCAAGTCACAAAGGAGAGCAAGATCGGGGTCCCTGAACAAACCACAAAAGTGAGAGAGGTCACGGTCCCTCTGAGGACAGGATTCTGTTTGTCCCCAGATCCATTCACGGAAGCCCTAACTCTTCTTATACCAAAAGGCGAAGTTTAAGAAGCACTCCTTTACAGAAGTAATCAAATTGAAATGACATCAAAAGGGCATGACAAGGTCAATGTGACAGTGCCCTTGGAGCAGCAGTTCCCAGTCGGTGAGTGGTGACCCCATTGAGGGTTGAATGTCCCTTTCACAGAAGTCGTCTAAGACCATCGGTAAACAATATGTACACTATGATTCATAACTACCAAAATTACAGTTATGAGGTTGCAGCAAAAAATATTTTATGGTTGGGAGTCACCAACATGAGGAACTATATTTCAGGGTCACAGCGTTAGGAAGATTGAGAGCACTACCTTATATGAAGAAGAGTCTGTGCCTTGTGCACACACCGTAGGGTAAGAAGAGATGAGGAGTTGGGCACAGACAGTGATGGGAAGAGGCCTGGAGCAAGCCTTGCCCTGCCCCCTGGCTATCCCCAAACAGACCAGCCACTGACTGCCAGAACTGGAAAACTGTAACTTCCTGGGGTTTGGGCTTGGTTGATTTGGAATAGTTTGTTTGTCAAGATATCATCATTTTGTAGCACGTGTTAGTCTGGAGCTTACTTTGTATTCAAGATGGCCTTTACTCGCAGCAATCCTCCTGCGCCAGTTTTCCAAGTGTTTTGCTTACAAGTATGTACCACTCTGCCTGGGTTGATGTTTGGAGATTTTGTTTGGATTTTTTGTTTGTTTGTTTGAAGCCACTAAGTCTATTTTGCCTTGTTATGTGAGTCCTAGGAATCCAAAAAAGGTAGCCAAACTGAGATGGGGCAATAGAGTTATTAATTCAGCAGTCAAATTCATAAAGCTTTCAATAGACTCACAGATGCGATATGGTTACTAGCGCAATAATCCAGAGAAACAAAAGTTGCAAATATCAGAGAGAAAGAGAGAAACTGTGTTTGCAGGGATACAGTTATTAGCCTAGATTATACAGGAGATCAATGAGGCCAGTCATTGCAAGCCCTGGTGTTTGGACTATCTTTAGCTACTTCATTAATATTTTCTCTTTGCAATTAGTGGTCCAGCAACATATAAGAGCTGTCTTAAAAGACCCAAGCAATAAGAATCCCACTTGCTTCTGGAGGTTTCAAAATGCAAATGAATGGGCAAGATGGCTCAGGAGATACACAAGCCTGCAACCAAGTCTGATGACCTAAATTCAATCCATAGGAGAGAATGGACATCTGCAACCTTCACACACGCACACACACACACACACACACACACACACACACACACACACACACAGCATCAGTATTCACCCACACCTACACAAGGCACACCAGACACATACATACACACAAACATAAAATATTTTAAAACGTATACAGAGGAGATGGTAGAAATAACAAGAAGGCAGGAGGAAGAGGAGGAAGAAGACCCTGTAACAAGAGAACTACCCAGCAACACAAAGAATGCATTGATAGATGGCCCACTCCCTGTTGGAGGTACTCAGTGCTTGAAGAGGAAGAGGCTGCCTTTGAGAAAGAAACCTGAGATGCCCTCTTAAGTCCCACTGGTCCTTCTTCTTCAATGGACTTGTTTGTTATTGTAACTTGATAGCTTATTTGATGCTGGTGTGTGTGTGTGTGTGTGTGTGTGTGTGTGTGTGTGTGTCTGTGTTCGAAACGTTGATACAGAAAACTTTGTCCTAGGCTATCAGCTCCATGTCAGTGAAGATGGCGTTATGTCAGCTTATGGAAGATACTCTTGATCCAAACATCTAAATACAGCTTCACCCTGCAGTCATCGCTTATTCTTGGGTTTGAGCCAAGTCCTCTATCGTCTCCCCTCCCTCTAAGGTGGCCACTAGAGAAGCCTCACATGCCTGGAATCCTTCTTAACATTGATCCAACATTCAGTTTCTTTCCAGAAACGTCTTGCACATATGTTTCCATTTTCTATTTCGACTCAAATTACTCTATGGCTGTTTTGTTCCCAGGTCGCAGGGCAGAACAAAGGAGTCCCAGAGATCATGGGAAACTGCTCTGCACCTAGCCTTCTTCAGAGATTTGGTCTGGGCTGTGGTTCATGAGCTAGTCAATGTGGGTAAAGCCTTCCAGACCTGTCTTGCAATATTTCTTGCCAGGAAATTGCTTGATCACTAGATACCTTATGTTTGTGATTTGCAAGAATAAGCCTTCTTTGAGTGAGGTGTGTGTGTGTGTGTGTGTGTGTGTGTGTGTGTGTGTAAGGTTTTCAGTGGGTTTTGCGTTTTAGTTTCAAGATATTTGTAAGGCATTCTTAAACATCCTCCTAAATTTGCAAATTTAAAATAATAAACAAACAAACAAATAAATAAATTCCTAACTTTCTCTACAAAGCCATGGAAAAGAAAGCTTGCAGCCTCCTGCACAGCCTGCAACTCTATCTTGCAGTTACATTTTGCAGGAACTCTGAGATTCACGGGCCAAGAAAGGCTCAGGAGCTGCTCTCCAGTGCTCTGACACTTCTGCCCTGCAAAGTCACCCAAGTGCCAACATGCAAACGCCCAGTTCAGATCAAGCCAGACAGGCAGCCCTTGGAAGGGGAAACAGATTTCAGTGACCATGTGTGTGATTAGTATTCACCCCCAAGATGAGTGAGGAAAGAGCCATGTTGGCCTGTCTGCTTCCCCATGTGCTGAACCTGGGTAGGCTGAGCACACTGAACCCACACACAGATGCTTGTCCACCTGCCCCAGAACCCAGTCCAAAACAATCCATGGAAGAGAGGCACTAGCAGAAAGCCCAGGGCCAGGACCACAAGGTAAACACGGTGTCATCCAAGCCTGTGTGTCTCACAGGGTGATTAAGGCCATTCACTGGCCCTTCCAGCTCAGCTCTTGGCTCTTACCTAAGTTATCCTGTCTCTCAAACCTGGCATGCCTATTCCTCTGCGCAATAAAAACCGCACGCTGTCTTTGTCTCCTAGTTTGTCTGTCAAGGCAGGAGCCAGATGGAGGGGTGGCATTGGTCTCGTAACAGGTGTTCTTAATAACAGTGTAACCAATGAACCAGATTCAGAGTTACAGTTACTGAGCCCCGCCAAGTCCAGCTGGACATCGGGTCTTCTTCGCTCCTTTGCTCTCTGTCCAATCTCAGGGACTTAAAGATGATTAATGAAGCCTGGAGTTGCAGTGTGTCTACCTGGGAGGCAGAGGCAAGAGGACTGCCATGAGTTGGAGGCCAGAGTTACAATTATGGGGTCTGGGGTATGGAGTGAGTCGCTGTCTCAGACAAACAGGTCAAAGAATGACGCACTGTATTTCCACACACCCTTGTCACACTCCCAGGTTGTCTCAGGTCTCTATAAGCTCCTTCATGCAGGCAAGCATCCAGGTCCGTTTCATCTACTTCTCAGAGTGGTCACTCAAAAACTGCCCTCCCCAACAGGTACAGCTGTGCATTCAAACATGTGATGGTCACATTTACCTGCCAAGTTGACACACTCTAAAGCCATTTGGAAAGAGAGTCTTAGGGAAGGGTCATTTGGACATGGTGGCCTGTGAGCTTCTCTGGGGGCTACTTGGTGAAGGCTGATCATTCATTCCCAGCCACTTAGACTCAAAATAATCACACAGAAGCTGTATTATTTGTAACACTGTTTGGCCAATAGCTTAAGCATTTTTTCTAGCTATCTCTTATATCTTAAATTAACCCATTTCTATTTATCTGTGCATCGCCATGTGACTTTGGCTTACCAGGAAGGTTCCGATGCATTAATCAGGCCAAGTCACTCCTCTTGGGGATCTAATGGCACCAGGTGGCAAGCTGTCTCAGTTTGTTCTCTGTTGCTATAATTGCAGAGAACAGAATGGGTAGTTTATAATGAAGAAATACTGATCTTAGTCATAGTTCTGGCAGCTGGAAGCCATGGAGCATGGTGCCAGCACCTGCCTGGCATTCAGTGAAAGCTTTGCTCTGTGTTCTTGCATGGCGGGGGGCAGGGGCACAGGATACCCGCCATTGTGATCTGATGATGTCATCTACAAGCATGGAGGGCCTCCTTCATAGCCCTCCACACAAGAGGTGCACTGGGCCATGGGTTGAACTTACCTGGAAGGGACTGGCTAAATGTGATTGTTTATCTAATAGAGCCAATGACTATATCACAAAGGCCTGCCCCTCATTACCTCAACTAATCCCCAAAAGCTCCCTCCCACACCAAATATGATTAAGATACAAATTTGAGGACTTTTCCACCCCATAGATTTTTGTGGAACATGTTCAAATCAGAACCTACATCAGTAATGGTAGCTGAAGATGGCTCCACCTGCCGGTTGAGTCTCATCCTTTGTATCAAAAAACCCTAAGGAATAAAGAACAATGGCCACAAAGTAACACAAGTCTTTGAAAACAGAAATAAAATATTGGCATTCTATTGTATGCTTATGAAGTTGAGAGAGATTTCTATTAAGAAACAAAAATCTAAACAACAAGCTGGTTCAGCCAGGAAGCCATTTGCCATTTGCCTGGAAAACCTTGCGTCGTGTGTTTAGTTTGCAGAGCCCATGTAAAGGTGGAAGGAGAGAACCCATAGAGTTGTCCTCTGACTCCCACTCAGAGAGACTGGTGTGCACATGCTCACACCCTTCAGATGCAAACAGCACTAACGAGTTATTTTGCTTGTTTAAAACCAGATCACCACGTGTTTGGAATTTTATTTGGAAAACGTCATTACGGTAAATAGAGATCAATGGCTTTCCAAGGCTTTCATCTGCCTTAAAATTTCTTTCAGATTGTACTTACAGTAGTCTTCATTTCCCTTTCCTCCCTCCAGACTATCCTATAGACCCTTCTTTACTCTCTTTCAAGTTTGTGGTCTTTTTGCTCTTCCAGAGGTCCTGAGTTCAATTCCCAGCAACCACATGGTGGCTCACAACCATCTATAATGAGGTCTCTTCTGGTCTGGTGGCATACATGCAGACAGAACACTGTATACACAATAAATAAATCAATCTTTTAAAACAAAGACAAAAATTGTTATTTTGCGCAAGCCTGTATATAAATATATGTTCTCTCTCTTTTTTTTTTTTTTTGATTTTTCGAGACAAGGTTTCTCTGTGGCTTTGGAGCCTGCGCTGGAACTAGCTCTTGTAGACCAGGCTGGTCTCGAACTCACAAAGATCTGCCTGCCTCTGCCTCCGGAGTGCTGGGATTAAAGGAGTGTGCCACCACCGCCCAGCTTACATATATGTTCTTAAGCACAACCTGCTCGGTCTGTGTAATCTTGCTCGTATGTATGCTTTCAGGACTGACCACTTGGCATTGGAGAACCAGTTGCAGTGCTCTCCCTTGGGGAAGACTATTTCTCCCATTCTCAGAATTCCTGAGTTGGCTGTAGCTTTTTTGTGTGTATGACTGAGACCTCCTGGGCTTTTTCCCATTTACTTTGGCACGCCTTCTGGGGTTTGTCTTGTTCAGCTCATGTTGAGGTAATCATGGTAGTGAGACTTCATGGGTGTGGCTTCTAGCCTTATT
The DNA here is from genome assembly GCA_028555095.1 of Dicrostonyx torquatus. Taxonomy (NCBI): domain Eukaryota; kingdom Metazoa; phylum Chordata; class Mammalia; order Rodentia; family Cricetidae; genus Dicrostonyx; species Dicrostonyx torquatus. The sequence continues at coordinate 1,721,731 of JAQHUG010000239.1, read as the reverse complement.
AGAGGATACAATCTCACAGCAAACCCCCTGAACCTTTGACTTCTTCCTCAATATTCCTTGAGCCTTAGGCATGGGAGTGTTTTGTGGACGTACTCCCTGGGATGGGGCTCCACAACTCTGCATTTTGATTGGCTCGTGTCTTTCTGTAGTGGTTCCCATTGGTCGCAAAAGTGAAATATTTTAGATGAGGAATGAAGACTACATTTTGTGAGGGTGTAAGGACAAATATTTAGGTTGTTAAGGATTAGGCTGGTTTAGTAAAGTCGTGGTTGTAGGCTCTTCTCCAGCATTCATGATCCATAGTTTCTCTGGCTCCTAGTAGTAGCCCTAGGTTTCCAGTACCAGGCATGATTTCCTTCTTGATAAGCAGGGCATAGGTTTTGTAGCTAGATAGGACTGTTGCTTACTTCTTTCCTTTGGAAACTTGGATGGTGGGATCTACTCCTCAGGGAGGAGACTTTCAGGCCAGTTTCAGCTCTGAGACGTCTGGGACCTCCATGTGAAGTGCATGGTGTCTTCTGCAATAGGTGTTGACCTTCCTCCTCTGTGGGGCAACTGAGGACAAATGCCATTGCCTGTATGTTTTGGGAGTCTCTTGTACAACCCCAATGAACACCTCAAAAGAGAGATTCTCATGTCTGGTACTGGGGGTTTCGTTAGGTGGTTTTTGGCTCTTGAAGGGGGCATTGCCATCCCAGATGAGAAAAGTTCATTAAAATTATGCTATACACACACACACACACACACACATTTATACACACACACACACATTTATACACACACACACACATTTATCCACTGAATTACATGTTTTATAGACTCTTTTAGGTAAATAGTTAATTATATGATTCCTTACGTGTTTTTCAGGTACCTTTGCTGTTATTTTACCCTCCGAGCTCCTGCTCCTTCTTCTGTATTTACCTACAGCCCACTCCCTAAGGAACTGTATTCATGCCGCAGTCTCCCTTGGAGGCGTGGGTTCAAATCTCACCCTTGACAAATTGTTATTTTCAAAATTGCTATGACTCCTCCATCTAGTGAAATGAACTATTACCTCATATTCTGATGTGCTGGACTTGACTAGTTCTGTCTGGGCTTGGAAAAAATCTTGTTGGGAGTGGGATAGGGGATGCCCGTGGACTCTGTCTTCACACCCTCTTCCCTCTCCATGTCCCTCTCCCTCTCCACCCTGTCCTTATTCCTTTAATGCAGGAATTGGCAGAGGGTGGCCCTGGCTTGCTGCCTGGGTTTGTGCAGCCGATGGGCTAAGAATAGGTTTTACATTTCTAAATAGTTGGTGGGGGGAGGTTTATTTTGTGACATATGAAGATTATGTGACATTTAAATCTGTTCTCTAAATACAGTTTTATTAGAACCCAGCCCTGCCAAGGCCTGTGGCTGTTTTTGCTCTACAAAGATGAGGCCAAATTGTTGTGATAGGGACTTTATGACCCTCAATGCAGAAACATGTGATAGTCAGCTCCTCACAGAAACATGTGATAGTCAGCTCCTCACAGAAAAAGGTGATGACTCCAGGTTTAAGCCCGAGTTTGTTTTCTTGTTCTGAGTTGCAGATGCTGGCTCTGTTCCCAAGTCCCAGGTCTGTTTCACTTAACCGGCCACAGAGTGACTTCGTTTTCCCCTTTTTGCCATCCCCCTGAGCAGTGAACTTACAACCTGATCCTCTCTGTCCCACGGGTTGAGCAGCCCAGTAGTCCTGCCCGTGTCCACCTGTCCCACCCTTGGGCTCTTCCGGTCCTGGCGATGCCCAGTCATCGCATCTCTGACACCGCCCTTCTCTCATCCTCCAGAATCCTCACCCACACGGAGACGCGCGTGTGTCTTTCCTTGAACAATGTGACTAACTCACTTCCTCACTCTCCTCCACCTGAGACGCGTGACTTCGGCCTGAAATGCCGTGAGTCTCATTTCATGTTTCATGTCATTTAACTGAATGCCACACATTGGGTAATTCATAAACAGTTAAGATTTATCTGGCTCCCAGCTCTGAAGGCTTGAAAGTTGAAGGCCCACCTAGTAAAAGACTCGCTTGCTGACGGAGGATTCTGCACAGCATCGCCATTGCTTATGACGTGAGAAGTTGAGGCCGGACGTGCTAGCTCAGGGTCTCCTCCTCTTCTTGGAAACCGGCAGCCTTCACTGTTGTGGCTCTGCTTAACCTCGATCCCAGAAGGCTCCACCTCCACCCCAGCCTTTCCCACACCCTTACTACCTCACCATTGGAACTGAATTTCAGCTCGAGCTTTGGTGAGGACATGCATACCACAGCAGGCTCCAAACATTGTTTTCCTTCTCTAAATATTTTAACACAATGAATCAAAACAAAAATGGTTTCAGTTGGTCCAGGGATTTTTTTTTCCCTATGATAAAGTATTCGGAGACTTTTGTCAAAGTAGGTCTATTAAAGCCACATGGTTTAAACACACCCGTGACTAATGCTGTCAACATTTCTCCTGCTCTTCAAATTTGTTTTTGGTAAACAATTTTTAATTCTCCATGGAAATGGAGGAGCAGAGGGGTGCAGAGGACTATGAATCAGAGTTATTTACTAATATTGCTTCCTGTGAATCCTCACTCAACCCTTATGCTCCACAGGGCCCTTGATTTGGTCAGTTCTGCTTCCTCCTGATCTCTGTATGCACAGTCCCATGAGGGGCTAGTGTAGAATGAAGGAGGAGAGACCCCCAGATCCTCTAGGGAACGACTGAGTTTGCAATACTTGAGGGAGTCAGGTTAGAGGAGGTGTGTTGTGTGCTTAGGCATGTCTGCTGAACTGCAGGCTTTCTGTTACTTCTGCAAGTAGATATGAAAAACCTTCACAGAGTCACAAATGGTAATTACCCCGATTACACAGTGTATAAATGCATCAAATTATCACATTTTGCCTCATAAATATGTACAATTGTGTCAAATTCTTTTAATCCAATGAAGAAATCATTTAAGAAGCAGGAAACAAATTAACCTACATGGAGAGGAATGTGAACAGAAATATGGCTTTAAATTTCCATACACACACGCATACACACACACACACACACACACACACATACATACATTATCCAAATTATCAGTATCACTTGGGTCATTAATTCTAGTCTCAGTTACACGGGTAAGTAAGCGAATGTGGAGCTCTCTGCATGAGGAGTGATGATCCTGACCATCGGCCAGTGTGCTTGCCCTCACCAGAAAACAAGCAGAAATAAAAACTTCAGCAGTGCTGAGAGCAGAGGATGCTGGTCTCCCTTTCATCTGCACAGCATTGGCGTCCCATTCTATGGGTTTGCTGCCCTGAAAATTGTAAGTGGACTCCCATGGTTTGGAGGGAAAGTGCCCCCCACAGGCTGACATGTTGGAACACTTGGTCCCCAGCAGATGGCACTGTTTGGAATTTAAGAGTTTGTAAAGCTTAGAGAGACTGGAACTGGCTGACCAGAGAGTAGTCTGGAGCTGGCCTTTGGAGGTCTTTTGTTTAATGTGTGAATGTCTTGTCACCAGTACCCTCACTCTCTGACACCATAACTTCCCTGATGTCATAGACTGAAATCCCATGAAACTGTGAGCCGGTGAAAAGGAAAACCCTTTTCCCTAAGTTGCTTCTGTCATGTATTTTGACCACAAGAAAATGAACACATTCGTCAATGTTCCCACTCATATGTGACAATCTTGACCTTGTGTGGGCTCCCTCGTCTGGGAGAGAAAACAGTTGAATCGTGAGGTGATGCTGTGATGTCTCCGACGACCCCCCCAGCTTCATCAGCGAGGCTGGACCCCACCATTCCACTAACTATGAACTTCTCTGTGTTCCTTTTCCCAATGGCCCTGCAGGTACAGAAAACAGCTCTCGGTTCTGAAAGAACCTACTTTGTCCCCAAAATAGGAAAAATGGGAAGAACAGGGAGATACTCTTGAAAAATTAATAAAGAAGCAAAACTGTCTATATAATGTCCATATGGGTTATGTAATCAAGTAAGCTTGTATAACTAGTCCTATGTAAGCAGTCAGAGTCTGGGGCTGTAATTAGCTAAGCTGGCATAACTAGTCCTACATAAGCAGTCAGAGTCTGGGTCTGTAATCAGCTAAGCTGGCATAACTAGTCCTACATAAGCAGTCAGAGCCTGGGTCTGTAATCAACTAAGCTGGTCTAACTAGTCCTACATAAGCAGTCAGAGCCTGGGTCTGTAATCAAGCTGGCCTAACTAGTACTACATAAGCGATCAGAACCTCGGTTCTGTAATCAATTAAGCTGGCCTAACTAGTCCTGCATAAGCAGTCAGAACCTCGGTTCTGTAATCAATTAAGCTGGCCTAACTAGTCCTGCATAAGCAATCAGAACCTAGGTTCTGTAATCAATTAAGCTGGCCTAACTAGTCCTGCAAAAGTAGTCAGTGCCCCAGGCATCACTTCTTCACAACCACCAACTTCTTCAACATGTGACTTTAAATTTTTCTGCTTATTGCTTCATGGTACAAAGGGAAATGCTTCAACTCCAGTCTCAAGATCTGTGTTCCGGGCAGGAAAATAAAATGGGATGAAAGATGCAAAGCAGAAATAAAAGGGAAGAACAAAACCTAAAATCGGTCTCAGAAATCTTTATATGTCATCTGAAGTCTTATCCTGTTGCCATCTTTGGCTCCCATGTCTGTTCCCCACGCTATCGCAGATATTAGGCCTGTGATTTCCTGTGGGAGTCCACAGGCTGCATGCTTGTCTATATTTTTAATGTATGGATTCCAATCACAGGCCCTCTGTTTCCACAAGCTATCAAACACCTAACTCTATGAAATCCATCTGAAACACACACTCAACAGATGTTTGGCATCATAGGAGCCTAGTCTGCTTGCGCTGATTTTAATCCAACCGTCTTCAAAGCAAGGGCTCTCCAAGTTATTGGATTAAAGTAAAATATAAGGTTTACTGTGCACTACACCCGGTGATTTATACCCAACCATGGAAAAAAAATGTGTGGAATGATCTGTGAAAGTAAATCAAATAAGTTCGCATTTTCTGTCTGACGTCATGGGAACTGCTCTGAACCTGGCCTGGCCGTGGCTTCCTTCCTGCATGGTTTCTGAAGCTCCTGAGCCAGACACGCTTACCCGCCTCTCCACATGGCGGCTCCGGGTTGCCAAAGGTGGAGAAAAAGAAGTTCCAGATCCGTATGGAAGCTGACAGAAAACCTTCTCAAAGGATGAGGTTTGGCAAGCTGGCTTCGCTAGGCCTTTGCAACGTTCTTCTATTTTATTTTACATCCAGCCTTGCTTGAGACCGTGGAATTCTGATTGCAGTTGAAGTTCCCGCAGCTGGCACTCATTTCCAGCCACGAAGTTAAATACAGGCGCTATCTACTCGCTCTCCTTCTACCAAGAAGTAAATACATTTAGATGAAATGGAAAAAAAAAAAATGTGGTCGGTCTGGGGAAAGAAATTCGACTTTTATTGAACCAGATCTCTTGTTAAAGCCTCTGCATATTTGCAGAGTAAACTGATACCTCAGCTTGCTAAGCCCCTGGAAAGATGGCTTGTGTCTGACAAGGGCAGGCTGCTGTGCCTAAAGCCCTACATCAAGGTAAGCTGTCCGATGCCGTTGAACAGAACTTACTTGATGTATTTGCAGCTGTAAATCGCTAGTAGCAGCAGGCTCTGGGCTGAGCCCAGTTCCGACGCTTCCCTCTGAGTCCTTGAACTCTCACCCTCAGGACGGATTTTAGGAAATGTCCCCTCCAGTTCCCCATTTGACTTAAGCCAGAAGCGTAGGCTATGTCGCTTATTGATGGACTATAGTCCCATGAGCGGAGGGCGTGTGAAGATGCCTGGAGACTGTCAGTGAGTCGATTTGATTGTCTAGTTCTTGCTACCTTTATCCATGATGAGTGGATAAAGACTCTGCCCTATTTTAGATGCTCAGCCCTAAAGGCATCTAGGTCAGAAAACTTAATCAGGAAGCTCTGCAATGCTGTCTGAAGAACAGCAATGTTTCATGTTGTATAACGTTTCAGAGAATAGAAAAGGAAAAGCAAGCTCAGCCTTAACGGTCCTCACAAAACCCTTAAAACAAAGCCGGAGAAAGCAGCTTTGAGAGGTCATATAGCATTTCTTATTTTTATACAGTCTAAATAAAAGATTGTCTGATACAGCCCATCGGCAAATAGAAAGACATTGACAAGGCCGGGCCATGGTGGCGCACGCCTTTAATCCCAGCACTCGGGAGGCAGAGGCAGGCGGATCTCTGTGAGTTAGAGGCCAGCCTGATCTACAAGAGCTAGTTCCAGGACAGGCTCCAAAAGCTACAGAGAAACCCTGTCTCGAAAAAAAAAAAAAGACATTGACAACCCAGCTTCATGTTATTTAAGAATGACTCAGAATTAGGAAATCTGGTGAAATCATTTGAATGTAAATTTACACATGAGGACGACACATACGCCGCTTTTCAGTTGGAACAGAAGAAGGGAGGAGCAGAGAGCTCGTTGCCAGGTTGAAAAGTTTGAGACAGAAAGGGAGGCTGGAGATGAAGAAGGCAGCGTGCGAATTTCATCTCTCACTCACACTGGCACAACGGGCAATGACTGGGGAAGTCCAGTCCAGCCAAGCATATGGGGAAATGGGCTTTCAGGTGGTCAAGGCGCAAATGTATATAGAGGGCATCTTTATCAAGGAAGAGTTGGCAGTGATGTGGCAACATTTGAAATGTGTGTGCCCTGTTGGCGATGCAGGAGCCCTGTCCTAAAGGAATACTTGAATATGTCATAGAACTACATATAGCTTCTCTCTTACCATATTAAGGAAAATTTGAAATAAAGAATTGTGTGCCTAGTTTAAAAAGGGGGGGCCTGACTAAGTATTGATATATTCTTAGGGTGTATGTATTAGTTACTTTTCCAGTGGCTGTGAAAAAACCGCCTGGTCATTGCAACTTAAGAAAGGTTTGTCCTTGCCTCAAGTTTAAGGAGATGCAGTCCCTTTATGGTGGGGAAGCCATGGGGACAGGAGGTCACCTAATCAGCATAGATAATCAGAGGCAGAGAGACAGGAGCAGTGACGTCCAGTGGGATTTTTCTCCCCTTTGTATTCAGCTTGGGACCCAGTCTATCGCATAGTGTCACCCCCATTCAGCATAGGTCTTCCTCCTGCACTGAACCCAGTTACACACATTAGCAGACACTTCGAAGTTGCATCTCTTTGTCATTCCAGAGCCAGACAAGTTGACGTCGGAAATTAATCCTCCCAGTCGACCATTTTGCTGCTATTCAGTAGATAGAGAAGTGGATTTGTATGAATTGGCGATAGTAACAAGACACTTTGTTTAGTAGTTAAGAAGTTAGGAACTGTTAGAGTCTAAGTCTAGAAGCAAAATGTCTCCTTGTGTACATGCTAAGTTAAATAGTCTATGTCTGTGTGTATGCCACCCTTCCCTGGACTTGGACCTTAGCTGCCTCTGGATATGGTAGTGGAGAGCCTGGTGAGTACATGCTTTTACAAACAGCAACTTTCATTTCTTGCATTGCAATGAGGGTCTCAAAATCGGTGGGCCTGAAAGGTTCCATTGATCTGCTTCACCCCCGGCCATGCTGTCATGGCCCAGAGTACTGCAGTGGAACACCTGAAAATAATAGCATATCATTTTTGTGGTTCTGAGGATGGAACCCAGGGCCTTGCACATGATAGGCGGACACCATGCTGTAGGGCCAAATCCTCAGCCTTTTTGCTTTCATTCAGAGACAGTGCCTCACTGCTGCCCAGTCAGACCACAAACTTTTGACACTCCTGTTGCCTCCCAAATGCTGGTACTACAAGAGCGCACCTCCACACTCGAGCAGGCAATTAAATTATGAGAGGTAAAGGTGTGTTTAGTTCACAGCTTTGACGGTTCTACAACATGGTGCCTGCATCAGGTCAGTTGTGGTGAGGGCACCAGGTGGGGATGGTGGGAGGTGTCCAAGCAAGATCTGCATCTTCCAGGGGAGTAGAGTGGGGAGCGTGGTGCTGGGGAATAGTCCTTTTGTACACTGGGAATATGTATTAATCTCATTGGCTTAATAAAGGGCCAACTGACCAACAGCTAGGCAGAAAGAGGCTAGGCGGGAAAGCTGAACTGGGAGAAGACTGGGAAGAAGGAGAGTGGTGTCACCAGCCAGATGCAGAGGAAGCAGAAGATGAACACGCCATGCTGGAAAAAAGGTAAGAAATAGGGGTTATTTTAAGTTGTAGGAGCTATTTAGTAACAAGACTAAGCTATCAACTGAGCTTTTGTAATGAATAACAAGTCTCTTTGTGGTTATTTGGGGGAGCTGGCAGTCCCAATGAAAAGACTGCCTACAGAGTGGGTCTCAAAATCATATTCAAGGGCATAACTACCAATGGCTGAAAGACCTCCCACTAGGTTCCACTCACAGAAATCCCTAATATTGCCCTGTGGACTATACCTTGGCAAATGGAACTCTGAGGGCCACTCATCCCGACTGCAGCAGACAATGAAAAAGGATCGCTCAACGTATGCATATCGTTGTTATTTACACCTCATGAAAACCAACCATCCCAAATACCATGTTTTGAAGCCTTTTCTGGATTGCATATAGGCATTCATCGTTGCTCAGTGCTTTTTCAAAATGGTAATAGAAAAAAAAATCCCTGCCAGAGCGCTGCCTGGCAGGATGCCCTGTTGGAGAAGCATCTGTCATAAGTCAGGACATTCCCAAAGGTCTAATCTTGAGTGGACTAGATGTTTGCATGCATTCTGGTGCTGTGATAGGACAATGACCAGAAACAACTTGGGGGAGGCAAAAATTTGTCTAGAGCAATGGTTCTCAGCCTTCCCAACGCTGAGACCCTTTAATACAGTTCCTCATGTTGTGCTGACCCCTGACCGTAAAAGAACTTCATTCATAACTACAATTTCGCTACTGTTATGAATGATAATATACATATCTCTTATGCAGGGTATCTGATATGCGACCCCTGTGAAAGGGTCATTTGACCACCAAAGGCAATGCATTATATTGCATTGCGACCCACAGGTTACAAGCTTACAAGTTGCAGCGCAATATCAAAAAAGCCAGAGCAGGAGGTCAAGGTAGAAACCACATAGGAATGTAGGAACCCTATCTCCTGGCTTGCTTCTAGGCACACGTTCAGCTACTTACTTTTTTAAAAACCGCCCAGGCCCACCTGCCTAGGGATAGGACTGCCCGCAGTGGACTGGGTTCTTCTACATCAATTAAAAAAAAAAAAAAAGATTCCACAACATGGCCATAGGCCAATCTGAAGGACCTGAAGGAGCCAATTTCTTACTCGAGGTTCCCTCTTCCCAGGTGCATCCACTTGACCGTGGTTAACCTTGGCTAAGATTAGCTAGCACAGTAGAGATCTTCCTTGGGAGGTCTTGGATGCCTCAACCCACCTATGCGTAGAATCCCATCCTGAGCTTCTGAGTTCCTCCTGGTTAACTTCAGGGATCCTTGAGTGTATGACATGGCTTCAGTGGTAGATAGAGAACCAGACCGATACATGGAGAGATGCTCTAGGGGCACCAATAATCTGCCGTCCTCCAGAAATAATTTTATAATAGTCTTGATGAACTAACTTGGCATGAATCTGAGGACGGCACAAAGAAGGTGGAGGAGTCTGGGAATAGCTGGCACCACGCTAGCCTCTCTACTGGTCTGAGTAGTTCAGCAATGACTTCAAAATTACCCACATCACTCAGCAAAACCGAAGTCCTCCAGTCACTGAGGCCGCTCTCCAGCCAGACCATAAATGAACTTGCTTCTGAAGGGTCAGCCCCCAGATCTAAGTAACTCATGACAATGTTTATTCCAACCACACTTGTGACTCTCCTGGAATGAACTCTAGCAAACATAATTCTCTCTGTCTGTCACATATACCACAGTTGCATTCATTTCCCATTGCACCATAACCACAGGCCCAGAAGCTGGAAGCCGGGGTGTGGATGACTGAAGGATTGGTTCAATTCAGACAAAATAACTACAGAACAATAACTTTTGGTACAAAAGCCATTTTCAAAACAGGAATTCTTTCAACCTGTGAACACAGGGAGGTCTTTTCATTGTCTACTTCTTTAGTTTCTCTCTTTGATACCAAAAAGTTTTTGTTGTGGGGACCTTTTGCTCTTCAGACTGGGTTATTTCTGAATCTTTTAGGTTACTGTGATTCCAGTTACTTTCCTGATTTCTTCCCCAGGGAGCTCATTATTAATGAAAACTAGTGATTTCTGTGCACTCATGATTATATCCTATTACTTTGCTGAAGATATTTATCAGATCTAGAATTTTTTAAATTTTAGGCATTAGGGTTTTCTACATATAAAGTCATATCCTATGCGAATGGATAATTTGGTTTTCCTCTTTCCTACTTGTAGCCTTTTCTTTCTTTCTCTTCTGTTCTGGCTAGAATCTCAAGTACTATATTTAAGAAAATGGCAGTGAAACAGTAATCAAAGGCTTGGGAGGACACTCACCTTCTTGTTCCTAACTTCAGAGGACGGTAGGGACAGCAGCAGTGTGAGATTTTATTGTTGCAATTTTACAAGGTACTCTTTCTGAGACAATAGGTAGAATAGTTTCAGAAGAAGCTGTACAACAGTATTTTCTTCTTACAATGATGATCAGGCTGAAATCATTCTGACAAGAGCCACTGCAAACAAAAGTCAATACAGTAATCAACAATTAATAAAGCTTACTTCGGGACCATGGCAGAAATTCTTGAAAAGCAACCGCCCAAGATTCAAAGGTGTAGTGGAGTTTGTTCAGTGTGGCTCCTGCATGGCCTGTGTGAGCAATGCAGCAGGAGGAAAGTGCATGAGGTCGCTCTGCACACCCGCACAGCCCAGGTTTGTGGGGTGTAGGACACATGGAATGCCTTGGAGAAGAGCCTTACGGTGACTGGAGATCTCCTGTCAGTTTACCGAGGCTAAAAGCAATCTTTCAGCTTTCTCTAGATTTCTAGATATTTGACACATTTGGAAAACAGAGAAGGAGAAATTTTTCTCACACGCGTGAAAGCAATTGACCATCTCACTAAGAGGAACTGCACATCTGCCTCTGTTTCCCTGAAGTTTGAAGTCAGTTTATATTATTTTTTAAACTGAAGTATGGGTACCACTAGACTTCTCATAGTTTTTATTAACTGCCTGTTTATTTTTGTTCATTCACTAAAACTCTTTATGCTTTAGAACATACTTAGCTTTGGGGATTTTTGTTTTTATTTAGATTTTTTCATGCAATATATTTTGATCATATTCTTTCTCTTCTCCAAACTCCTCAGAAAATTCTCAATTTTTGACATTATCACCATATTTGCTATGAGTTAACCATAGACAAACTTTGCTACATCCTTCTTTATTTCATTTATTAAAGTCTTTTAAGCATGAAGAAATTATTGATTTTGTCAAAGGATTTTTCTCCATCTATTTAGATGATTATGTGTGTTTTATCCTTGATTTATTTTATATTATGTTGTGCTGATCAGTTTGCATGTGTCCAAGTCTCTTTGCATCACAACAATGACACCAGCTCTCTCACACTGCATTGCTGGATTGTGTTTGCAAGCATTACATTGAAGATTTTCAATCTCTGCTCCTCAAAGACACTGGCACGCAGTTGTGTGGCTTCCTTGTCCTTTTTTTATGTCACCGTCAGGTTTGGGTGTCATGGTAACAGACCTTACAGAATCGGTTTGGTGGCAGTTTACTTCTTCAAAGACACCAATGGAGAAAGAGTTGGGCAGTCGTTCTTCAGTGTCTATGAGAGATGGGTTCCAAGCCATCCCAGAGGAAGCAGAGTCTGTGGATGTCAAGTCCCTTCTGTAAAGCGATATGTTATCTGTTTATAATCTATGCACGGCTTCCTGTCCACTCTTTTTAAAATCCCTCGATTCTTCCAGTAACTACTACAATGCTAGACGCATATTGATAGCTGCTACGAAGTGTTGCATGGGGAACGACAAATAAAATATCTGAGATTTTCAACTGCGTTTTCCCCAAATGTTTCCCTGGCTGTGGATGCAATGCATGGCTCTAGAGGGAGGGCTGACTGTGTATGCATTCCCACAAGCAGTGTAACGACAAGAATAACCTTTCACTGTGTTTGCTAGGTTCTCCCCACACACACACACATTACAGGAAGCAGCTTGACCATCTGCCACCATGGCGATGCCTTTGCAACTCTTACAGAGCAGTGCCTGGGGAACCTATCGACTGGTCTCCTTAATCTAGCTCTTGAGAGTCGTAGAAATCAGGACTAAATAATTCTCTCCTCCTAAAGTCCTGACTGCTTCTCCTTTCACTCTGGGGAGATTAATGTGTTTACTGACCAACGAGGATGGGTTGAACGTAAGTTAGTTAAAACGGCGTCTGTTTCTTCCTTGACCCTTGCTTCTGAACAGCTATGGCTAATATTTATCTCAACGCCAGCTTGGGTCTGTTTTGCCCAGTTTTCGCTGAAGGATGCAACTCATTCATCTCGGTGCATTCGATACTATTGTGAGGGAAAGAGCTGGGAGTGCAGCCCGACGTGCTGAGCCATCCATTAGACCTCCGTTGCACTCACAATCACAGAGGGCCAAGTATCATGCTTCACCTTAAAGAGATGGTGACGGCAAACACAATCCCGAGCGTGGTCTCTGGAGGAATGAGCGAGTGTGCACCCTTGATGTTGGCTCCTGCTCAAGAGAAGAAAGTTTTTAAATGAGGAGGCAGGATGACTAATGTTTCCACGGGTAAAGTGATCACTTATTTCCATAGAAATAAAAAGCCACTTGGCTCGCAACAAAGATCAGGAGATTGAAACTGAAGAAAACAAAATGAATAAACATGGAAAAGGGTATCTGGGGTCAAAAGAGAATAAACCTCTTCCCCAGATTGCAAGGACAAATGCTCTCAAAAGTGAGAACATGAAACCTGAAGCTGCATATCTTATATATCTACAGCAGGCAGGGATCAGGAGGAGAGTAGACTGGAGACCCACTAGCATAGCAAAGAGAGACCTCGTGGCTTGACCAGTTTTTATTTTTGGAGCAAAAGCCTAAAACAAGGGGAGGTATTATCCCCTTCCCTCACAGGGCATTGCTTTATTTTATATACTAAAATATAACCTACCTTGGAGCCCATGAACATGCCATGGTCAGTATCTGTATTTGCCCAGTTCTGTTGTAAGTGGGGCAGAGGTGCGTGTTGTGTTCTCAGTACCCAGCCCCCAGCCGCCGGCCTGCTCAGCCACTGGTTGCTTGTTTATGCCTGAAATAACCACAGGAGAATTATATTCATTTAAACTCTGCCTGGCCCATTATCTCTAGCCTTTTCTTGGCTAGCTCTCACATCTAAACTAACCCATTATAAAAGTCTGTATGTCACCACAAGGTGGGTGACTTACCGGACGGTTCTAAGGTACATCCATCTGCTGCAGGAGCCTCATGGCGACTGGCCACTTCCTTCTCTCTTCCCAGAACTTCCGTTCTGTCTACTCCACCCACCTAAGGTCTGTGTCCTATCTTAACAGGCCAGGCAGAGTCTTTATTTAACCAATGAAAGCAACAGAAATAAAGGTGGACCCTCCTACACAGTTCAGTCTGTCCCCAAGGCCTGTTATAGCATTGACCTCATTCTGTGTGTGTGTGTGTGTGTGTGTACATGTATGTGCACGAGCACTCATGTGCTATGCATGTGTGTGTGTATGTGGGGGGGGGAGGTGTTGGTTCTGATGGACGTGTTTTCTACTTCACTTTTGTTTCATTACCATTTGATTGGGATCTCTTGAAAATCAGAAGGAAGAGCCTAGCAAAATGTTCTTTAAAGTATCTGGACAGTCGTTGTGATACTGTTTGAGTCACTTTCCCGGTGGATGTAGTAAGATACCAGACCAAAGAAACTTGAAGAAATCAGGGTTAATTGTGGCTCAGAATTTAAGAAGACTGTAGTCCATTGGGTGGAGCAGGCAGGGAGGCCAGAAACGTTAGGCGGCTGGGCACATCATGCTGGTACTCAGGAAGCAGAGACAAATGCCAAGGCCTAGTTCATATCCTCTGTTTTCTCTTACTGAGTCTGGGATCTAACCTACAGGAAGGTATTGCCCGTATTCAGAGTGGGCCTTCCTTTTCCAGTTAGCTGCATACGTGAGCATTCACGCAGACACACCCTGACATGTCTCTTAAAAATTCCCAATCCAGTCAAGACTCCAGAGAAGATGGGAGTCCTTAGGTGGATGCCAGTTTCTATTTTCCAACTTTTACAGGCGTTAATTCCTTCGATTCCTTGGACCTTTCAGTGGGAAGATGAATGGATAGGGAATTAAAGATCCTACCGCCATCTTGAACTGGATGCGGCAGACTCTTAGCATTCTGCCCTCTGCTTCATAGGCTTACTCCTGAGTGAGGAAAGGACCCATTGCTGATGGATGCTCACCTAGGAATTGTGTAGGATGCGCTGATTGCGTCAGCCCACTTTTCAAGGCCTACTGGTAACGGGTTTCACACAGGGCCTTTAAGACCAGCCACGCTTAGGTCTGAAACAGGAAGGAGGCTGCAGATGAAAAAAGGAGGTTGGTTCCCAAGTGATCACAGCTTGGTGTGTGTGAAAAGAGAGTTTTCCATCTGGGACTAACCACTCCCATCCTCACCCCAGGTAGGTGGCATAGTCTTACTGACTCTGCTTTGGTTGCCAGGTGGTGGGGCAGGCACCAAGGGATTCCACTTAGGGCAGAGATCTTGCTCAGGAACATGAATGCAGGACACAGTCAGTCAGGAAAAAGAAACATATAAAGGTAATTAATTAGAAAGAATTACTTAAGTCTGCAGCTTTCTGTTTATTAGAACGAGCAGGCCAAGGAGACAAAGGATATAGGAAGAGTTTGAGCTATAATCCGTAGAGCAGAATTTATTTAATGGATGAAAATGCACACTGTAAAAACCAGGCAACACATAACACATTTCTGGACTTAGTTTTGGTTTCCATATTTTGAATTAGAAATACAGAGAGAAAGCGAAAATAATAGATTCTGATTTTTTGATGAAAATAATACACAGATGTGGTTAGTAAAAAAAAAAATAGCTTCAGATGAAAATATTCGACCATGATTTGAAATCGACCCTGAAACGGAAAAGGGAACACTGCGATTTCATTTATGTTGTCTGTTTTGCTCAGTTTTCTGGAAAAACCACTCAGTGGAAGTCAAGCCCCTAGTGTAATAACAGATTTGCTAACAAACACTAATTAGTTGCTTACTCTTGCACTGCATGTAAATTTTGGTCAGAAACTGGTGTTAAATACGTATTTTCAGTTTGCATAAAAATGATATTCTGATTTACTCTGTTTTTGATTAAGCAACCCACATTCAAAACTTTCCTTCTGCAATACTGAAGCTCCGTAGCCATGACTTTCTTTTGGCCAGCTCTGGGCAACCAGAGCTCAGTGTTTTGCCTTTATGACCTGGCCAAGGTTAAATACCTGTGTGACAGGAATCATAATACTGCCCTTTGGGTGTGGCTTTTCATATCCAGCATATTATACTGTGTTCTTGATTCATTCATAATTACCCAGTGTGAAAGTCTCACAATGGTAGTTTCCCCCCCCAGTTTCATTTTATGTTTATTAATATGTTTCTTAATCACCAAATTTTTATTTATAGATTAATCTCTGCTTGATAACAATGCTTTCATAGGATGTTTTCAAATCAAAGAAAGCTCTTTTGGGTACATATTAGTCTCATGAATTTGCTTAGCATAATTTTCCTTGGGCCTATCGCTGTGCTAGGAATTGATACTCAGAGCAGGTTTGCTTCACCACTGGGCAGATGTCCATATTCGTGAATACTCTTGAGAAACTAATCCCATTTAGTAGAGTCTCTTTCAAGGACGTGTGTTAGCCTTTTCCTGATTGACTTAATTCTAGTTTTGTTTCCCCAAATTACTTTATCATCTTCCCTTAGGGCTGTTTGGGGGTTTTGCTGTTGCAGGGTTTCTTTTCTTGATCAACAGTTTAAAGCATTTGGGGTTGTTTTCCACTATTGTAGAATTAGTATGCTTCCCGCATGTAATATTCTCGTTTTCATAATTGCTTATTAATGTATATTTTATTTCCTCTTGATGTATCATAACTCTTTGATTTTAAGAGGCCCGTTTTCTCATATTTTAACATTTCAAATCTGTTTTATGAATTAAATATATAAGGCTCTGAGCAAACATGAACATTTGTTAAAACTAGCCAGTGGGTGCGTGGAATTTCTTAGGTGAATCTTTAATCGGAATATATACTGAGCACACCTTATAATTAAAGTGACTGTAACATGTGCTTTAAGAGTGTGCTGGGGAAGGAAGACAAACGAGGAGCAATGTGTCCAACAGCTTCTTTTCACTCATTAAGAGACTGGTGTCATTGAGAGGACACTGGTGCGTGGGGCGGGATATGTATGAAAATGAATGGCTTCTCTAAGATAAAGGACAGAAACGGGGACTCTCGTGACTACCAGGGTCACAGCCTTCATAGAGAAACAGCCTGCACTCTTACCGTGTTCTTTAAATTAGTACAAAACCATAGAAATAGCTCCTTCATAGTACTCCTGGGTGTCTGGAAGACCCACAATTCACCTCTCTGGACTAAGACTAGAAACAGCTGCAAAGATACGAAATTTCTGGGAGAGCTAACACATTAACCCTGATTCAGCCTGACTCCCTGGCCTCCAGATTTTCACTAGCTTTGATTGCTTGTCATATATCAGGGCACAGAGGGTTTGCACTTTTGGAGGACTGTGACAGAGAAAGATCCTCTGCATTTCACTGTGTCATGCATTGGACTGGGACACTGTCTGTGGGAGAGGGATTGAAAGATGAGCACCTTAATGGGTGCTGAGGATTGAGGACCCACATAATGAAAACAATATGTGTGGCGCGCATACACACCACACACACACACACACACACACACACATACACACACACGCATGCACTGCCTTAAGGGTCAGGTGTCACATCAGTAAACACCAGCTTCTCCTTAGATTTCTTCAGAATAAAAGGATGTGTGGCCAGTGCTCAAGTGTGCATGAGCCAGCCTTCAGATATCCAAGCCCTTGTAGCCATTGAAGAACTGACACTTGAGCAAATACCAGCTTACTGACCTTTAAATAGCAGAGCTGGAAGAAGTAGTTGGAAAGTAATCCATTACCAAGGTGGTGGCATAGTCTATGAACCTAGCACTTGGGAGGTGGATAGAGGAAGATCAGGTGTTCAAGTCCAGCCTGTACAACAAGAGGCTCTGACTCAAACAACAGCCAAAGCAATCCATCATAGAGTGTGTAGCCACAAATACCTTAGTGGCTTTGCCAATTCACTTTCCAAAGATTAGTAGCCAAGTAACACTATAAGAGGAACAGCTGCTTTTAATTTGAAATCATAATAGTTTTTATTTGTTTAAGTCTTGGTTACATTTTATTGCTTAGTTGCAGCAGGAGAAATGAAAAAAGAAATAACCTAATCAGACAAGTATGTGTTGAAAATAACAAATTATTGTGTGTTTAGATACACAATGGAGTTGTATTCATTCACAAAGAAGAACGAAATTATGCCATTTACGAGTAATTGGGTGGAGCTGAAGAAAACCAGTATGTGCAGTAAACCAGGCCAGACCCTTCGGAAAGGCAGATGGCACATGTTGTCTCCCCTGTGTGCAATTTAGATTTGTATGATAGGACTTATATGTAATGACATGAACGTACAAGGGGAACTATGTAGGGAGGAAGTGTAAGTAGGGAGGGACCATGAGGGAGGAAGTGAAGAAGCATGCATGCATGGTTAGAGAGATAATGGGGAAATGTAAGGAAAGCACACAATACACATACACGAAAATGTCATAATTAAACCCATCACTTTACACAATGACTATATACATATCAAAATTATAAAAATAGATGGAAGGTTAAAAAAGGAAGAGGGTCACAAATATTTTAAATCATAAGTTGATGAAAACCTTAAATAAAGCAGCAACATAACACAGGGTGTTTTGGTTTGGTTGCTTGTTCACACATCCCTTTGCTCAGATGCACTCTCAGGAAGTCGTTGGTTTCTGAAATGATTGGCTAGAGCCAAACTGGCTGGAGGTAGACTTGAGGGCAAAGAGGGAGTCCTTCTGATGAGGAGATTAGAGGAATGGAATTTTCCCACCGCCCTCATAGCTCTGAGTGGTTTATGCTGTGTTTTGCTTCTGTAATCTCCCTTACATTCTTCCTCAGCTAACTCCCACCCCCTTTTCCTTGAGAAAAAGTTTGTAATAATTTTCCTAATCCCATCCCTTCTTCTTCTGTAAACCTTAGACAAGTAAGCAAAAGTTCAAATCCCTAACCTACCAGTAACAGAAAAGATCAAAACAACACTGGATAGTCTAAATCTAACTGTAGATTGGGGTGGTATCTACCCAGGTCACCTGCTTGATAGGTCTGCGAGAATACAAAAATATGCCCTCTATCTCTTCATTGTATGCTTGTTTCCTAGAAGGTCTGATTTATGCAATACACGTGGGCCCTGCGTCAGTCAGCTGTTTCTGCAGTAATGCTGTGTAACAAACAATCCCAAATACTTGGAAACTTACACTGACAAAATTTTATATCTTGCTCACAGTTCTATGGGATAGCAGTACAGGCTCTGCCCAAGCTTGGAGCATGACAACTATTCTCACTATATGGCTAAGTCGAAGGGACATTTACTTATAACTTGGTGTCTCACAGCAGAAGGGCATGAGGCCAGCATTCCAGCATGGACAGACTTATTCATGTCTGTGCTCAGAGCCAGTATACTGCTGCTTGTTGTCCATCATTCTCCCCCTCCCTCCCTTGCACCCTAGAGGCTGCCATATAGCCCAAAGGCAAGAAGTAGAGTGTAAAAGCTGGTCATCAACTACATATCAATTCCTTCAGCTGCTGTGGAGAGTGAGGTTAGTGACTGCTCAAGGTCAAGACATTGGCATCCCAAATTATTGACCTACCTCGAACATGAACACAATTTTACAAACTCATTGTCCAGAAAAGATGGTTTCTGTCTCATAAATGATGAAATTTGTCTTAATTATGGCTACAATTGCTATGATGAAATACCATGACTTAAAACAACTTCGGGAGGAAAGGGTTTATTAGCTTTCGTATTCTGAATCACTGTCTTAGCTAGGGTTTTATTGCTGGGAAGAGACACCAAGACCATGGCCACTATTACAAAGGAAAACATTTCATTGGGGCTGACTTACTGTTCACAGGTTTAGTCCATCATCATCATGGTGGGAAGCATGGTGGCATGCGGGGAGATTTTTTGCTAGAGAAGGAGCTGAGCCACTGGCAGCAGGAAGAGCCTGCCCCACTGGGTGTGGCTTGAGCATCCGAGACCTCAAAGCCTGCCCCCAGTGACACACTTCCTTCAAGAAGGCACATTTCCTAGTAGTGCCACTCTCTAGGGGAATATGAGGGCTGTCTTTATTCAAACTGTCCAAATCACAATCTAGTGAGGAAATCTAAGCAAGGACTCAAAAAGTGGCAGGAATCTGGAGGCAAGAGCTGATACAGAAGTCACGGAGAAGTGTTACTTATTGGCTGTTCCTCAGGTCTTACTCAACCTGCTTTCTTACAGAACTCAGGGCCACCAGCCCAGGGATGGTACCACCCACAATTGACTGGGTCCTCCTACATCAATACTAATTAAGAAAACACCCTACAGGCTTGCCCACAGTATGGTCTTATGGAGGCAATTTCTCAATTGAGGTTCCCTCTGCTCAGATGGCTCTAGATTGCATCAAGTTGACTTACAACCAGCCTACTGATTAACTATATCTTTTGTATATCAGAAATCTTGAAACTCAGTGTAAAACTTAAGATTCCATGTCAAACTGTTTTGTCTGGGCTTCTATTTGATTTGGGGATTTCATTTCCAAGTGTGTTTGTGTCTTAATTTTTTCTTCTAAGTAAGCAAATACGTTTCTTTCTGTTTGTGTAAACTTTATACATGATCCTTGCATCTTCATTACTCCAACTCCTCCCTCTCCTGCCTCTAACTCCTCCCATGTCCCATTCCTCCCTTACAAATTCATGATCTCTTCTTTGATTATTGTTACATGTATATACATATGTACACACACATACATACCAGTAGGCTGTACACATACACACATTTATATGCAATCTACTGAGTCTGCTCAGTGTTGTTTGTATACTACATGTGTCCAAAGCTGACTTGGACAACCTATTTGAAGCTCTTCCCTGGAGGAAGCTGTTTCTCCCTCTATCAGGACTGCTTGTAGTTCATATCTAGAGAAGGGACCATGCCCATGTTGCCCTGTTCCCATTGGCATGCCAACTGTTATTGTCAGTAGGCAGGACCTGTTGAGATTTCATGGGTGTTTTTTCCCTGTTACATCTAGGGGATTTGGCCTACCAATAGGCATCCTATAATCTTTCTGCTCCCTCTTCTGGGATGTTCCTGAGCCTCAGATGTTGGGGGTTGCGATACAATTGTATCAGCTGGGCTTGGGCACCCCACAGTCACCAATGGCCCGCGTTTTGACCTTTGTAGATCTCTGAAATCATCTCTATTTGTTGCGAAAAGAAGCTCACTGATGAGGATGAGAGCTGTGCTTCTCAAGCTGGGCCACGGTCTCTGTGTTAAGCTTTCCATTGCTGCTACCATCAGCATGGCTGACCTACAAGAGGAATGCTCCTCTTTAGCCCAGGGTTTCAGATGTTTCCGCCCAGGGTTGTTGACTCCGCTGATTCAGAACATTACGACACTGGGAGCTATTTAATCGCAGAAGGATGGAGGAAGGGGCCCAAGACCAAAACGCACATTGAAGGCATTGCTGTCAGAGATGTGCCACATTCAGCGGGACAGGGCCCCCTCAAATTTCCACCGCCTCCCCACATAACACCTTCAGAAGACAACCAGGGGTCTCTAGGATTCCATTTATGCTCACCTGGTAACAATCTGTTAATTTTAAAGATGTGAGGGGTTTCGTTTTTGCTTTCATTGATCAGCATGAAAGACTAATCCTTTAGAAACAAGTTGTGATAGCCACTTTTATGTTTCCAAAGCTTCTGGAAACAGTGCTTTCCTTACGCGAAGTTAGCAAACAAAGACTTCCCAATGGAGTAGGAGGGTTCTTCTGTATTTCTGTGCTTTGATTGGTTAAATAAAAAGGATGCCTGGCCTGTAACATAGGACACAGCCCTTAGGTGGGTGGGGTAGACAGAACGGAAGGTGATGAGAGAGAAAGGAAGTGAGAGAGCTGCCATGAAACCGCCAGGGTCAGACATGCTGTATCTTCCCGGTAAGCCCACTACCTCGTGGTGACTTACAGACTGTTTAAGAATGGGCTGAAATAAGATGCAAGAGCTAGCCAAGAAAAGGCTAGTGATAATGGGCCAGGCAGTATTTAAATGAATCCAGTTTGTGTGTAATTTGTGTATTCCGGGTATAGCCATGCGGACGTGTGGCCTGGAGCCGGACGGGACACAGCTAGCCGCCCCCTCATTTACTACATCCCAAATCTTCTCTCTTTCCTCCTACCATGAAAAGTCATTGTGTCAGACTGGGGATCTTAGAGCAAAGAGCTTCCTAAATCCTTAGGGCTTCATTTTAGAAACAAGAGTAGCCAAAGGACGGCCGTCCTTATGCATTGCCGAAAGTCTTGAGCATGGTTACTGCCTCCTCTGCGGAGAGAGCAGAGAGAGCTGCAGTTTTCTTCATTGCTCCTTAACAAATGCACTTTGAAGCCGGGCAGTGGCAGTGCTCACTTTTAATCCCAGCACTTGGGAGGCAGAGGCAGGTGGATCTCTGTGAGCTCAAGGGCAACCTGGCCTACATAGTGAGTTACAGACCAGTTAGGGCTACACAGTGCGACCCTATCAAAATAAATTAATTAAATTAAATTAATTTAAAAATAAACTTGTATTTGTGGAGAGAAACATGACTGCTGATAGCTGGGTTGTTCTTTAGTGCAGGCTAAGGGAAAACAACAATAACTGAGAACCCCAACATGGGTATACACTTTCCTCTCTAGAGGCAGAAGGTACTCCCTCTGTCCACCCGTCTGGGTGCTCCCCCAACCATGAGATCTCACCCATAGTCAAGAGGAAAAAGCTCTGTTGCAGGAGAAGTGTGCCCCCTGTGACATGATGCTGGAGGGATTGCTGAGAGTTCTACATCTGGATTCACAGGCAGCTGGAAGAGAATAAGAGCCACTGGGTCTGGCTTGGGGTGTCACAAACCTCAAAGCCCACCTCCAGTGACATGCTTCCTCCATCAAGGCCACACCTACCCCAACAAAACTATATCTGCTAATGCTTTCAAATAGTGCCACTCCATAAGCATTCAAATGAATGAGCCTCTGGGGGCAATTCTTATTCAAATCACTACAGCCTATTTGGTCCTTTTAAAAGGAGATTTGTTGGCCTAAGGTGGTGGTACCCAACTGTAACAACAACCCTAGTTCTCAGGATGGGCAGGGAGGAGAACCTAAGTCAAAGGCTACCTATCCAGTTTGAGGTCAGCTTGGGCTACATAACACTCAGCCTCAAAGGAAAAAGAAAAAAAAGATTTTTGCAAGATGTGAACATTTGATTTTTTTTCATACTAAAATTAACTCTTTGGCTGCATTTGAAGATTTCAAATATGACAGCATCAGGCCTTAGAACAGGGTAGTCACCCTTTCAAAACAGGGTAGCCACCATAGTCCCCATGATGCCTGTCTCGCACCTGGCCTCTTTCTTAACTTTTAAATTGCAGATGCTATGGGGAGATTGTTAGCTCGGCATGCAGGTGGCTTCTGTGTCCCCTGCAGGGAACCAGCTGGCTGCTGAACACCCAGAACAAAACAGAGGGTCCAGAACACAGGACTGGATTGGCAGCCTTGCTTGAAGACAGATAGCAGCGGCCTGACCCAAACCTCTTCCTCCTAAAGGAAGCAGAGAAGGGGCCCTGGCTGTTTTCCAGACAGTTTCTCAAGGCAGGTAAGAAGCCTCAGGAAGATGCACCGCTCTGCAGACAAGCTGCATTGCTAAACAAAGGAGCTGCTTGATGTCTGAGTCCTGCCTGTGGTTCTCAGCTTGCCAGCTTCAGTCCAAGAGCAGGCTGTGCCCCCCACACCTGCTGGCTTCTCCTTTCCAAACAAGAGGACTCTTAGCAACAGCCTTGACTCCCCGCATTGGCTTGAAGCCTCAGAGGTACAAAGGATCCTCGGAGGCAGGCAGAGTGCAGAGCAGAGCAGAGGGAATCCTACAGTTGCTGGCTGTGCAGCAGGCAGGGACAGTGGCTGTGCTCAGTAGCACAGCCCTAGCAGCTCCGGTTTTCTCTTGGCATCTTTGCTGGGTCAAGTGCGGGGAGGTGGGGGAGTGGGGGAGTGGGAGGACTCCTTGGCATTCAGGCTGCATCAATAAAGACGCGAGCCTTGCTCTTGGCTTCCTGATGCATACAGGTTCCAAATGGCCTTGGTCTCCAGCATCGCAGCCTGCAGACAGAGGTGGGCATCCCACCAGTTGTGGACGCACGAGCTGAAGTCTCTGGTTGGTGGGGGCAGCAGAAACCACAATACTCAGTGGCCCTGGAGGGAAAGGTAAGAAGGAGACAGGTCTGGGTGCTGCATATGCCTCCCCTCACCCCACCTCCCCACCCCAATGAAAGCCTTCCCCAGGGTTCACACTGGCTGGAGAAGACATGGTTAACTTTGGTCCAGTTCCTAGGCCAGTTAGCATTTCCCTATTCCACCAGCTGCACTTATGCCCCCTTGGAGTTCTGCTCTTATTTGGGTGCTAGACCTGCATGAAGGCCAACTGACAAGAAATAAAAAATGTGAACGAATTGGGGGAGGTCATTGGCTAGCCTATCATAGCCTATCAGAGCAGCCCAGCCATGCTCTTGGAAACAGCCCTCAGGGGGACAGGTGCGTTTGTTAAACATGACCTTCTGTTCATTTCCTGTGGTCTCACTTTCAGGCATCCCAGGGGCCTCAGGTTGGGCTTGCAGACGGTTCCCCGTCTTGTGCTCTTTTGTCCCAGAGCCCAAGATCTCCTTTATCAAATAAAGGAGGGTACCACTAGCCATCTTGCGGGTCATCTTGGACTCCAGTTACTTCTCATTAGCACCCCAGAGCAGCAGCGTGGGTCACACTTTTCAGTCCTCCGGCACCGCTTCATTTGCGTTGGTTCTCTAGCCTACTCTGAGATGTTCTTAGCCTGAACGGGGCAAAGAACCCAGACACCGACCTAAGAGAAAGTGCCAGCACGGATGGCCTAGCCTAGACATCAGCCAGGTGGAAAGATGTCCACTGGGTAAGAAAATGAGGGTGACGGAAATGTTAAACCGGCTCAGGTGGAAGGCACAAGGCATGTGCTCGAAGTCATGTTTCCAGGGGCTATGGCTTTAGCGCTGCAAAAAGAAAGGTAAATTCTACATTCTGCAGTTGGTTTTAGAGCTTATGACCAGGTGCACTTTGCATTCACTTGCATGGGGCCTTTATGGTCTCCTTTCTGTTTGGTGCCATCTCTTTAGGAGCCTTAAGATGTGTCTCAGCATGGCGCCCAGAGATATCACAGGGAAGAGCAGCTTGCCGGATTTCTACTTGCCCTGGTGTGGTTCAGGATCCCTAATGGGAGGTTTCTGATGCTTTTTGGGGGGGGATGGGGGGTGCGGTGACAAGCTACTTCCTGGATCTCCAAAGACAACCATAACCGTCTCCTTGGGGAATTCTCTGATGTCTGGGTACAGACTTTCCCATGCCTATGGCAACAAACAATCAGCAGAGAAATGTGGAGCGTCTTCCTCTCAGCTGAGGGACCACAGATGCCCGCATTAAGGCTCTCTGGTCCTCCCCATATCTCCTGAGGTCAGGGGTTTCCTTTCCACCCTATTTTTCTCTCCTGGTGGAAGACACTCTGTGTTACAGGTAACTAGACAAACCCAGAGCTCTGGAGGACCAATGGCTGTAGGTCTTATGCCTGAGAGAATCCTTGGATAAAGTGACTTCTGCAAGGCTCTCCAAGAGGGACCAACTTGGAATGGCTTGTGTGGACATACGTACAAAACCAGGAGAGAGGCTTCAACTCACTTTTTTGAGGGCTGTCCCTCCTTTCCCAGTTCACTTTTATAAAATAAAGAGCTAGCCAGGCTTCCTTTGTCAGGAGTGGGCATGCATTGTCTATGCACAGAAACACGCCTCGGCCTTTATTCACTCAGTAAACAGTCTGACTGACTCCCAGGGACCTGGGATTAAGAGCTCAGTATGAGCGTGGTATTGCCCATAGAAAGAAGTAACACTCCCCCAGTCATTCGCTTTTGTGTGGCAGTCCAATTAAAAGGCACCCTCCAAGGCCACGCAGATTCTAATGAGCGGATGCAAGTGTTCAAATCCACTTGGAACTTGGGAACTGGCTCCTTAAATAACTGTGTGGTTTGGGATGGTTTTGTTTTTCCAGTGTTGAACAATAAGACGATTAATTCAAAATTTTCAAAGTCAGTTTTAAGTCCTATTATTTTTTTCCTTTTTTAACATCTATAGAAAACCTGGAGGCGGAAGACAGATTCCTTCCTGGAAACACATCTCCCTTTCTGCCCTCCCCGCAGCCTCTGATAAATACCATGAGCGCGCAGCGATTTGCCAACAGCAGCTCCAGGCACGAGGCACCACATCTGTTAGCTAGCGAGACGCTGGAGAGACAGGGGAAGGCATGCTGGCTGCCTGCCCACCTCCAGACTCCAGATTTTTGCTGACAAGGCTGTCAATAAACCGGCAGATGGCATGGGCTCTGCTGGCAGGAGAGTTCCCTTAACCCGACTCCAGACATTATCTCCAGTTCACAGTGTACCGGGCTGAGCCCTTCGCTGGACCATTAAAGCTGGTCCTTGATGGAGCATGGAGAACAACACCGGGAAGGAGGACGCAGTCGCCTCCTTTAATTACATTAACTGAATCTCTCCCGCAGTTGGTAGGCAGAGTGAGTGGGATTAGCCCTGGTGACCACGGAAGTGGGGGGAACATCCACACACTGCATTTCAAGCTGTCTAAACCTGGGCATCCGATCCTCGGGGGCTGTGTACCTCCCTGAGGACAGAGTTTGTCACGAAATAAGCACTCACGAAGATGGAAGACGGATCTAGGTGCTCCTGCAAGCTTTCGGGCTCCTGCATTGTCTTACAGGAACTGTAGGCAAACCTGCCAGATGCAGCTCTGCTAACTCACACAGATGTCCTCTGGTGGTGACTTGGGGAAAACACCCTCTGCCACCCGACAATGGTTGGAGCTCCTGGCGGCTGCAGTTTAATCTCAAACTCGTCAGGCTAAGGCAGGCGAGTGGTGTGATCTGAAGGGAGTTATTTAAGCAATGGGCCGGTTTACCATCTATGCAGAGATCAGCTGTTGGAAGTACCACCTGCGATGCTACACATTCGCACTGCGTCGCAGACCTATGAAGTGCCTTCGCATACCTTAGGAGGGTGGTTTTAACTCAGGGTCACGTTGCCCCCCCCCCTACGTGGCACAGTGCCTGGAAACACACTGATGCCTCTGGGGCAAAGGGCAGAGAGGCTGCTGAGTGTCTCTACTGCGCGGGGTTCAGCCACAACAAAGAACTATTCTGCCCAGAGTGTTGGCAGTGCCAGGGTTGAGAAGCCTGCATCAGGACAAAGGGAATGAAGGTTTCCCGTGCCCCTTGAAAAGGGGAGCAAAGACAGAGCAGCTGGTGGGCATGCAAAGAGGAAGCTGGGGGGTTTGCTCTGCTGTCTCAGGTAGATTCACTGCAGGGTCATTATCCTGAATGCTATTCAGTACTCACTAACGGAGCAGTTCCCCCAAGTCCTTACAGCTGTCCTTCCCATCAAACCTGAACAATGAAACAGCACAGCCATGAAAGCCATTTGAGTCTATTTCATGTTTGTCAAATGAGACTCTCCACCTGCCACCAGACTGGGACTACAGAGTCTTGAATGGAAGCCAGCTTTAAAACCTGTAGCTGGGTATTGGGGCTCGTCTCTGTAATCTCAGCACTCAGGAGTCTGAGGGAAGAGAACTCCATGACTTCCAGGCCAGCCTGAAGTGCAGAATGGTACTCTGTCTCACAAGAGATGTGCGTGTGTGTGCATGAGCGCGTGCACGCACACACACACACACACACACACACTAGTTAATTTAAATGAATAAATGAATAAACCTAGCAGTTAGAGTCTGAGATGGAAGTCAGATTGGAGGGTTAAAATGGAACTAAGTTAAGCACAGAATTTATGAGGTTAGCGGTTTAGGACTTAACAGATATGGTCACATTTTCATTTGTCGTCTGTGGCTTGAGTAGCTTTGGACAGACAGGCTAGTTTCAAAAGTACAGCACCCCTTTAGCGCTATTAGTCAGGCTAAGCACTGGCCTATTTCTTGTTGGTTTTGCAAAATGAACTGGACACTCCTACCTTCCCCACCCCACCCACAAAATCACATGTTGAAGTGTGAGCCTTTATCCTGCCATCATTGTCACAGAGATGCCCTTAGTTCACATACTGAAATGGGTAGAGTGCCTCTAACCCCATGGGGCTATGGCCTTTATCGAGAGGAGAAACTTAGACCTAGATTTCCACCCAGACAGACTCCCAGCCAGATATGAAGACAATGGTCAGGGTGTGAGCCCACACGGGCAGGAACACCAAAAGCTGCCAACAAGGTCTTTGAAGCCAGGTGACACGCACAAAGCAGACTTCTTGCAGCCCCCTGAAGACATCCACCTCCAGAACTCAGAGCCTAAATTCTGCCGTGGAAGCCGCCCAGGCTTCGGTTTTGGCTGTGGTGCTAGCTCTAGTTTACCAGTAAAGATCAGGTGGACACCAAGCCAGGCAAAGGCAGGCAGGGTATCCTCACTGGAGCTATCTTCCTCCAACTGACTTCTGCAAAGCAGGCAATGGGACCTATCAACGTAGGGGACAGAGGCCAGCATCCCCCATCTAACAGGAAGCAGGAAAGCTAGGCAGCTCAACAAGGGCTCTCATTCCCTTATGCCTTGGGGTAAGCCTTCCAGGAATCTCTGAAGCACAGCTGGAGGAGTCCCTCCCTAAACCAGTAGGAGGGACATGAGGGACATACTTACTTTGGTCCCTTCTACTATTTTGGAAATACGGTGTTTCTAAGACCCTCACAAGAATGGTCTGATCTACAGTTGTAGATTCACACCTGTATTCCGAGTAGAAATATCTTTTTTTTCATCTTGGTTTTTGGATTTTTTTTCCATTTTTT
>JAQHUG010000239.1:1652005-1676602 GCA_028555095.1 Dicrostonyx torquatus | reverse complement strand
AGTTAGACAGATAATCTTCAACACTTCAAAGACATACAGAATATGGCATTTAAAATGTTTTAAGAACTTAGACTTTTCTCGACAGTGAGACATGTCTGTTTCTGGTAACACCAATTACTTCAGAGAGACTGATGGACATTGAAGAAACTCATTATGGAATTTGCCATTTTGGCAAGACACTGCTTTTGTCTGGACTGCTTGACAGTATTCTGTATAAACTAGACATGCAGCACCCACAGAAAAGTGGCTGCTGAACTTGCCGAAAGAAGGTGAGACAGTCCTTTAGTGTTCTTGTTTAATGAAAGAGTCTGTCAGACATTCTGCTGGTCCAAGAATAAAGTGACTGACATACTGCCAATATAGGTGAAACAGTCTTTCGAATTTCCTGCTTCATGGACAAGTCTGCCAGATACTATGGACCTGTAGCCTGAAGATGGATGCTCCAATGTTTATAAAAGAACTCTGGGTGACTGTCCAGGCAGCGAGATGTGTCTGCCAATTCTAGAGTTTTTGGAAGCTGGTCATAATGCTTTTCCTGTTTACTTGGGTAATATTATATCCTTCTGGGGTCTTTGATGGAGTTAAAAACAGATAGTTATAGTTACAGTTTCCCTTAGTTATGATAAAGATAAATTAAATATGAAACTTTAGACTCACAAAATAAAATAGATTATAGAATATTTTCTTTAATTTTGCCAGATATAAATAGACTAAATTTTGTAACTGCAGTTCTTGCTTGATACCTGTTTTGTTATATGTAATTTTACTATGTTAAAGTTAAAACCTTTCCTTTTGTTTAGACAGAAAAGGGGAGATGATGTGGGACTCCCCTCTGTATCTGTGAATATGTTTTATTACCATTGGTTAATAAAGAAGCTGCTTTGGCCCATGATAGGGCAGAATATAGCTATGTAGGAAAACTAGAGTGAATACAGGGAGAAAGAAGGAGGAGCCAGGCAGATGCCATGTAGCTGTCCAAGAAGCAAGATGTAAGGTAGCAAACCATGAGGGGTTAATTTCAGATGTAAGAGCGAGCTAGAAATATGCCTGATCCCATTGACTAAACAGTATTTTAATTCACATAGTTTTGTGTGATTATTTGGGTCTGGGTGGGCAGGAAACAAAAGTGCAGTTCCGTTCACAAGAAGGGGATCAGTGGGAGTGGGGAGGGATGGGTAGGGTTGAAATATGAACAAATTACAGTGGGCGCACATATGAAACTATCAAAGAGTTTAAAAGGAGAAAAGTGCTCCACTTTCGCTCAGTCACTGTGAGACAGTCACTTTCCTAGACAGTCACTGTGCAGTGCCCAGCTCCCTCGGCTCTCTACAGGCAGTGTCCTCATCAACTGTAACTTCTGCCGACGGCCTCCCGTGACTTAGAACTAGAAGTGGGAGAGCATTGTAGAGGGACCCATGGCTCTTAGTAATGCCAATGACAGCTTCTGCTCAGTTATGAAGGACATAAAGGACACAGCTCAAAGGGTTATCAGAAGAATTCATTCCCTAGTCACATGACATTCATGCTAGGAAAATTTAGTCCTTACCACTTAATTCCTGTCTAGGTTTGTGTCCTGCTTGGTCCTCTCCCTAAAAATGGGTACCCACGGGATTTCAGCAATCTCGTTGACACTGGTGAATTCTCTTGTGGAGCAAGACAGATAATTTTAGGCTTTTGTTCTTTCAACCTTCATGGATTTGGCAGACACCTCTTAGGCTGATAATAAAAGGCTGAGGAATTTGAGGTCCTATCACCATAGGGAGATACCAGCAAGTTGGGGGTCACAGAGAAGATGAGGTCAAAGAGAAAGAGAAACAGGAAACAACTCTACAGAGCACAGATTCCTGAACTTAATACTGCATCCACTCTGGCCCAGGATGAAGATGCTAGGAGCAGTTGATCAGACTCAGGAATGATTTCCCAGTCTCTCTCCCAGCCCCACCCATCTCTTTGCTAAGAACAGGGGATTAAATACCACAAGAATAACCAGAATTAGTAGTCCCTACCCCAATTCCTCAACACATTGATAACTTCATTGTTTTGTTTCTTTTTCTACAGTCCCATCTAATTCTGTTTCTGTTCAGAAGAGCTTGCTTAATAAGTATTAAGGTATAAATATAATTGTGTGCCCACTTTCTCATTTAATATCGTATCTTAAGTGCTTTCAATTGTGCTTTAAAAGTTATATTTTAATGACCATCTATGCTTCTATTAAAGTGATTATAAAAGTTTCACTTCACTAATTTTATAAGATTTGGTCCTCCAGCTAGAGAAATAACTCAGTGGTCAGAAGCATGGGCTGCTCTTACAGAGACCCTGAGTTTGGTTTCCTGGATCCGTATCCAGTGGCTGACAACTGATTCTAACTGCAGCCACTGACCATCTGACACCTCCCTCCGGCACCCACTGGCACCTGCTTGCAAGTGTACATACACAGACAGTGGCTGACATATATACGCATAATTTAAAATAAAACTTTAAAAAAAATACTTGGTTTTATTTTTCTTAAAGTTTATTCTTCCGCACACATTAAATGTCTTACAGAATTTCATGCTTTTATCTCCTTAATTACTTCCTTGAAATAGATTTCAATAAGTATGTTTAGAGTTCAGGGGTATTGGCCATTTTCAAGTTTAACATAGACAGATAGGCTATCCCAGGTGACCCAAATATGAGCGATGTCGCTGTAAGACTTTGGTCATTGCCATGTTTTCATTTTACTTGTTAAATACAACATTCTTAAACGTTAGCTTCATTTTTATATTTTTAATCACTGCTAAAGATAAATATGTTTCACTCTGTGTTTATGGAGGGGACACAGGAAGGAGTTTTCACACCCAAGTCCTCTTAGAAGCCGCTTAGACTCTCACATCAAGTCAGCATGTTCTGTCAGAAAGCGCCTCCCTGGCCGGAAGCCGTCTGTGCTCTGGGGAGTTGCTCTGCTTTATCCTCTGACCTCATCTTCCATGTGGCGTCAACTTGCTGGCGTCTCCCTGTGTGGATAGGACTCAGACTCCTCAGCCTTTTATTACCCAGGATCACTCGTCTTAGCCTAAGAGGTCGCCACCAAACCCATGAAGGCTGAAGGGACCAACGAATCAAATTAAAAGACACAGCAGAAACAGAAGGCAGCTGGAAACGGTTGTTTCGTGGCAGAGGTTTTTTTAACTCAGCTGTCACAAAGTCACCAATCACACATCACAGACAGAAGCTGTTTAGAGAGTGAATTCTGGGGGAAATGTATTTCTCTACATTATTATAAAGCTCTGTTACTGAAAAGAGCCTGTGTAAATCTATCTCACTGTCATAGTTATGAAGAACTATATGGCCCAAATCGATAGCAGGCATCTGAGAGTTCTGATGACGTCAGTGCAGGGCAAGGGCAACAATACTAACGGCGCATGCTCCTGCAGTAACTGCTGCCTACCAGGTCTCCATTCAGGTATTTTATCTTCTCCAAACCTCCGGAGTGAGGCATGATGATTAGCTCCATTTTGCAGCTGAAGAAATCAAGTCCCAGGAGAATTTGAAGCAGGGTTCGCTCACAGGATTCTGTACTGTGTGAGCCACTGCCGATTCTGTGGCTGGTCCAGCACTAAGCCCTAGGGGTAGGAGAAAGGAACACGGGGTGGGACAGACAATGCCTCAGATTCTGTGTTCGGTCTATGCAGTCTGGCTATATGGCTGACTTTCCATACCAGGCCACTCAGGAAGGCACCGTGCCCATCATTCAGTTGGGAACAGGCTTCCTTCCATTCTAAGGGAAAAGATTTAACAACCACACTCATCTCCGACTTTTCTTTGTTGGCTAATATTAAGGTCAGAACCAATGTGGCCAGATAATGGGTCTCAGTCAATGCTGCACACAGTATCACATTGGCTGCGTCTAATGCTTCCTTAAAAATCAATCCCATTGGCATTAATAGAATGGTCTCATTCAAAATACATGAGACTTGCTGAGTGGCACAGGAATGGAAAATAAACGTCGTGAAATGAGGTCTGTAGTCTACTCATCAACGGCCTCTGCTCTTCTCTCAACTACTGGCGACACTCTGATTATTGCTCATTCATAACCAGTAGAAATGACAGCTCTGTCATTGTGAGTGGCACCCACATAGACAAGACAGGATGCTGGCCTTAGAAGAGAGTCTCAGCTTTGTGAGCTGGGGCAAGTCCTTTACTTTCTCCCAGTCTCCGGTTCCCTCTATGTGGTGTAAGTGAGGGGCTGGAGAGATGGCTGGGTGACGAAGAACACTCGCTGCTTGTTCCAGTTCCCTTTCTGGTGCCGTGATAAGCACCTGACCCAAAGCAACCTAAGGGGAGAAACAGCTTATTTCAGCTTGTGCTTCCAGGTCACAGTTCATCACCGAAGCAATCAGAGCAGGAACTCAAGCAGACGCTGAATGGAAACCACGAAGGAATGCAGCTTATAGACTTGCTCTCTGACTTGCTTAAATAGCTTTTTTATACAACCCAGACCCATCGAAGTAGGGATTAGGGATGGTGCTACCCACAGTGGACTGGGTTTTCCTACATAAATCATCAGTCAAGACAGTCTCTCACAGGCACAGCTGCAGGCCAAACTCACCTGAACCATTCCTCAAATATGTTACCTCTTCCTGAGTGACTCTAGGTTCTCTCAAGATGACAATAAAATTCAACCAGGATAGTGATCTTGCAGAGGACCTGATTTTATTCCAAGCACTTATGTTGGGCAGTTCACAACCGCCAGTGACTCAAACTTCAGGGTTTCCACCACCCTCTTGTGGTCTGCATAGGCACCCAAATAAATGTGCATATAGAGACACATACAGACACACATATACATAAATTCAAAAATTTCAAACTTTAAGAAGAAATATAAATAACTAAAACTGTTCTAATTGGGAGACTTGGGTACATAGAAACTTTGAATGCAGAAAT
Source organism: Dicrostonyx torquatus (assembly GCA_028555095.1). Lineage (NCBI taxonomy): Eukaryota > Metazoa > Chordata > Mammalia > Rodentia > Cricetidae > Dicrostonyx > Dicrostonyx torquatus. The sequence continues at coordinate 1,671,679 of JAQHUG010000239.1, read as the reverse complement.
CTATATCAATTTTTTTTGATACAGATTTACTCATAACTACCAAAACATAGAAACACCTCAAGTGGGGTGAATGGATAGAGAATGACCTAGCCAGATAGTGGAATATTTATTCAGCACTAAAACAGAAATGAACTCTCAAGCCATGAAAAGTCATGGAGGATGCTCAAATGCACATTGCCAAATAAAAATGTCAATCTAATAGGGCTAAACACGACATGATGCCAATACTCTGGCCTTGCGGAAAAGGCAGAGCTATGCAGACAATAAAATGATCACTATGGTTGGGTCAGAGGAAAGATTTATAAAAAGAGGAAAAGAGATTGAAGGGGAAGTGAAACTATTTCACTTAGTATTTCAATGGGCAACACTTGCCAGTATACATGAGTCCAAACCTATTGGACGTATGGCGCCAAGAGTAAACCCTAATGTCAGCTGTGGGTTTGGGTTGTTGAAATGACTCTATGCAATCCCATCAGCCATAATCCATAATAAATGGGCCACTCAATGTAATTTTAATTTTTTTCTTTAGATTTAATTTGGGGTTGGGGGACGGTTCCATCAGTAAAGCGCTTGCTATACAAGTGACTTTTATTTGTTTTATGTGTTGATAATGCTCTTCTCTCACTCTTCCCCTTGGGAAGCATTTTTTTGAAACTCACTTAATTTTGGTCTGAAAATAAAACTTCTTTCTTGGCTGACTGTACAACCGTTGTCCTGGAATTTATTTTCTATGGATTTTGTGGTTAGTTTATAATGTTATTTCTTATGGCTCATTATAGTCTTTTCTTTATTTTTGCTTTGTGTGGGTGTGTGCATTTTCTGGAGTATAAAGTAATTCTTTAGAAATGGTGCCTGGGAGGCAGGATTTTCCACTGTTTGAATACTTAAAAATGGCTTTTATTTACCATCTACATTGACTGATAGTTCGGTTAGGTATAAAACTTGAAGTTGAAGCATCAGTTTTCCCCAGAACATTTATAGCTTTAGTTTCATTACTTTTGAGCATCTGTTTCCACCTGTGTAAGATGTGCTCCACGTCTCACTTTGGAACATGAGTCTGTTTGATGCTCCCGAAGTTTGCATCATTTCTCTCTGCATGCTAACCTGAGAAGTCGCAGTCATGCTTCTGCATAGATTTCCTTGTTGCTATCTATCTTGCTCATATAAGGTGAGTCTTCTTGATTATACTATTTCTATGTTTTCCAGATTTTACAGAATTTCCAGAAATTACATGTATATGTATTTTCTTGCTTTGGATATTACATACCAATAATAAACTATGGAACACTTTTCTTGTGCTGTTAACATTTCTCTTAATTCATCCTTACCTTTCCCTCCTACATGTAAATATGCATTTTATCTACACAGATTTACTCTTAGTATTTAATTTTTACATAGCTGTAGTTTCTTCCCAGCTTGGTTGCATTCTCTTTAAAAACAAGCAATGAGCCAGTGAGTACGCCATCTTCAAAAAAATAAATCATTGGTTAAATGGCACTGAACTTTCACACAATTTAAATGAATTACTCCCTCTAGTTCTAATTCACAGGTATGAAAAAATCTAACTAATCTTGTAGACAAGGTATAACATAGGTGTGTCTTCCAATTGAAACCTTCCCTTCTGGGATAGGGTGAAGTGAGACTGGTTAGGAGTCAGGAAGTTAATCAAACTTACTTACTAAATTAGGTAAAGAAAAGTCACAAGTCTCAGGGAGCATCTAAAGCTGACAGGATTCACAGGGCCCTTACCACCTCCCCAAGGAAACCTGAGCAGTAGCAGCAGCCAGGGAGATAAACTCTGGCCAGGCAGAGCTGTCTGCACTGCAAAGATCTCCAGGGATGCATCTATCATTAGTCACCACCCACACTAGGATGGGGGGCTCTCCGGGATAAAGATGCCCTTGAGGCATCCGTGCTCCTGAAAGTTACCCCAGGAAACATTTTTTGTTTTGTTTTGTTTTGTTTTGTTTTTGCTAAGCTGCACTTTATGGCAATCAGAGCACTCGCCAACTCAAGAGGAAGGATCGATGTCAAAGAAAATAGATAAAACTATAAAGAGGAAAATACGACATTATTGTTCCTTCGGCTTTATAACTGTTAATAATTTCCCTTTATGTGTCTTTTGCAACAAAACATTTAAAAATAGCGTCACGGGTCCTCGTTAAGTTTCTGCAGCATTTTGAGTGTAATCAGTTAATGGTTAGGGGAAAAGGGAATTGACTATTGGAGCGTAAAAGGAGGAGCTCTCTGAGAGCTAGAAGCTGTGTTTCCGAGGGAAGAATGAGGAAGGCACTGAAGCGTGTTGCATGGTGACTTGTCACAGCACACTGGGTGGAGATGTGCACCAGAGCCATCGAAAGAGTAATAAGCCTTCAAGTCAGCCTTTACTGAAAACCTAGTGAAAACGACTGTGACTTCACCACTCTCTAAGGAGATGCACGATGATGTAATTAGAGAGACTTTTTAAATTCGGTCTAATATGTCGCCATGGGAAGAAGTAAATGACAAGAGGAGCCAACATTATTTTTAAACTACCAGCACGCAACACTCTAAGGCTGTGGGTGAAAGATTCATTCATAGGGTAGGATAGATAAATGGATTTTATCACTCAACGTTTTCAATGCACAGAGGGTTATTTGTTAAGATTTCAGATGCCACATTGTGGATGGCACTAGAGATGCCACCATTATGAGCTTTTGGTTCTACTAGAATGTCTGCAGCATCCAGAAAGGCCTAGAAAAGGATTTCCCTTTTCTGACAGTTTACACCAGTGTGTCAGATTTTCTCAGCTGTTTTCATCAACGGACATCGGAAACGCTGTCCAAGCAAGTGAATCAGATGTTAAAGACATCTTCAAACATACGAAAGGATGCTTTGTTCCCTACCAATACTTGAGGACATTTAGATTTAAAAACCAAAACAAAAACAAAATTTAGCTGGCCAGTGGTGGTACATGCCTTTAATCCCAGCACATGGGAGGCAGAGGCAGGCAGATCTCTATGAGTTAGAGGCCAGCCTGGTCTACAGAGCTAGTTCCAGGACAGGCTCCAAAACTACAGAGAAACCCTGTCTCAAAAAACAAACAAAAAAAAACTTATTGCTTTATTTACACCTAATGGTTCTATTACATTTGCTAAAATGACTTGATAAATACTTCAAAATGTTAGGGTTCAAGAATCTGGTAATAATTCACCAGGAAGACCAGGTTCAAGCAAACAGAAAATTGATTGAAAAAGGCAGTGGCCAGTGTTGGAATCCAAACTGCATCCCAGAGGCAGGGGGAGATCAAGCAAGTTAAAGGAGAAAACTGCAAAGGGGCAACACAGCAACTTTATAACAGAACATTGGGAGACATGGTTAGGGACTTTCTGAGGTAGCAGACTCCCAGCCTATCAGGGACCCTTTGAGGTTTGTGGTTCTGCCCCAGCTTAGTGCCAACCACTCAGGGTAGGGTGGAATTTTTGCATTTTGGTCATTTCCTAGACATCTGGGGTGAAATAATTGTTAGGGGCTAGTCATCTTCCTCTACTGAAATGGTGGCCCAATGGGAAACGGATCTCTATTGGCAAGTTGGATTCAACAAAGTATTTCTTAACTTTTGTTCCCAGTGGGTAAATATCAAAGGCATGACACAGAAACAAAAATTCCTCAAAGACTGGCGAAACGGCTTAGTAGTTAAGAACACTTATGACTCTTTCAGAGGTCCGAGTACCTCAGATCCGATCCTTCTCTCAGCCCTGGCGGGCACTTCACAAACAGGGAACAGACGTACATGCAAGCAGTACACCCATACACAAAATAAATAAGCAAAACTTTAAAATAAAACTTCCTTGAGGTCCTCATTGGGAAAATAATGATCTGAAAGAACAAATGCGTGATAGTCCAAAAATAATTGGAAAAGGGGAAATAAGGAGGAATTTTCCCTTCTCGATTTGAAGTCCCTCATTAACATACTGGAGCTCTGTAAGGTGGCCAAAGAAAAAGAAACTAGATATCACCATTTAGAGTACAGAGAGATGCCTCGTGACTGACCAAATGAACTCTCAAACAGAAGCATTCTATAAATATAAGACAAAAGGTTGTATTTCTAGTTCATTCCGTTTCAAAAATACTTTTTTTCTGCTTACTCTTAAATAAATTTATATTAACTTGTAGATGCCCTAAATATTTAAGTGTTTTAAACATGGAAACAATGAAGGATTCCTCAAGTATTTATTTATAAACTTGTGATAATCATTACAAAAAGACACAAGGAGAAATACTAAATAAGATAATTTAAAAATGAACTTGTCTTTTACCATAAAAAAAAATCCCTGAAAACTTAGAGAACAAATACAATGTGGGGAAAAGTTCTGGAATCTACTTTTGAAGTGCTAGCGTACAGAAACCCTAGGGACTTTCTCTTACTAATTAAGAAGAGATAATCGTCCCACTGGGATAAAGTGGTGGAGTGATCGTTCAAAAGGATGATATTCAGAGATCTAATAAACACATTACATTTCTTTTCACTGTGATTAAAGACAACAGTGAAATTAAAACAAGTACCATTTTGATTTAATTTTTTTTTTTAGCTGGGATGATTAATATCCAGTCCTGAGAAGAGCATGGGAAAATGAGTGTGTTCACCACTGTCCTCAGAATCCCGCAGGTGCAGCTAGGGATGGGGTTTTTGCAGAAGTGATACAAAGCATTTCGAATGGGCTTTTGTTTCTCCAGAAACTTTTACTTTGGAATAAAAAGATAACAATACAATAACTAAGAAAAAGTACAAAGTGTTTGCTTAAGAGTTTGTCATAAAATCAAATTGACCTAAAAATAAGACATTAATTGATAACGAATTATTCCAGTCCAAATGACTTGTCTTTACCACGGCATTCCATATAGCTACTAAGAGTCATAAAAGGGCACCCATGACAAACTGCTAGCTGCTAAGAGCCGACTGTACATTCATACAGACAGCAAGCCAAGCTTGGGTGGCATTCCTGGTATTGGAGAATGCATGCTTTTTCTTTCCCTTCTAGACAATTCCTTGGAATTGGGTGGGGTTAGGATCACACAGTTAGTTTTAGCCAATGAAATGTGTACAGAAGTGACCTGTATCGTGTCTGACTGAGACATACAAAGCTGAGACCCAATTCTCTTATCTTCCCCTCCTCTTCTGCAGTAATTGTGAAGACCATGTGAGCCAGAGGATATGGTCATGGGACAGTGGGGTGTCTGGTAGCCTGATGGAGGAATAGCTCTACAGAGCAGAATCTCTGCCAACCTCTGCTGGAAAAAAAAGTATTATGAACCAGGAATAAATCTTTTTTATTAAGCCACTGAGAAGACGAAGTTAATTTACTGCTATAGTAAAACTTAGCTAGTGTGAGTAACACACTATTTTAAAACATAAACCCACAACAAACGGGGTGTGCGAGTATGTACGAGCATGCAAATGTATGTTTGCTTAGCAAAATATCGGGAAAATGATATTTTGAAATGCAAACTGTGACTTTCTCTGCCTGATGGATATTCATAATTATAATTTTCATTCTCGAGTCTTTCTCCTGAACTTTATTCAATAAACATGCATTGCACTCACACACACAAACACTGAATCTATTTTCATCTTGGAAAGTAGAAAGCACATTGATGCTGTCTCAGGGGACTGATCCTGGTTGTGGGAGGGCTCATGTTTACACCCTTTTAGCTGTGATTTGGTGAGGAGAATCATCCTTTGAGCATGCTCTTCTCAGTAAACAAGCATATCGTGTTTGGGTAGGAATGTGGTCCCTCTGGACTAGTACTGAGAAGGCTAGATTGAAATAGAGTATGAGATTGCCAAAGTGGATAGATGTCAAATTAGGCAGGCCTTGAATGTCAGACCACAAAAGGAAAGACCTGGAAGTGGAGAAAGGGGATTGAATGAAACCCTGAGGTCATCTGGCCCACAATATTCTGCCTGTATTTCATCATGTCCTCTGGGTCAATGTCCAGGGCTGGGAAAGCAACAGAGTGGTCAAAATCTGTGAAGCCAGCCTCATAACTTTGGATGATATTGGAGTCTGTCCACAGAGCATGGTTCCTTCTATGATGGAGTTTAAAACAAAGAAAGGGGCAGATACTACCGTTCAAAATAGGAAATGAGGGCAGAGACTTGGGTGCTCTTACAGAGGGGACCAGCACTTCCTATTCCAAGCCCGTGCTGTGGCCATCCCTGATGTGGGATGCCCCTCAGGATGCTGTGAATATGTTTTGTTACCATCAGTTAATAAAGAAGCTGAGTTGACCAATAGCCAGGAAGAATATAGCTAGTTGGGAAAGCCAAGCAGAGATTCGGAAAAAAAAAAAAAGGTAGAGTCTGGGAGAGCTCAGTAGCCTCCAGGGAAACAAGCTGTAAGGTAACAAGCCACAAGCCTCATGGTAAAGTATAGAATAATAAAAATGGGTTAATTTAAGTTATAAGAGCTAGTTAATAGTAAGCCTGAGCTAATAGCCAAAGATTTTGTAATTCATATTGAGCGACAGAGTGGTTATTCAGAAATGGGTGGGTAGGAGTGAAACCTCCAGTTACACATCCCTTCTCCAGCATGGCCACAGTTGCTTTGCTTAGGGCTTCTCTATGTAGACCAGGACTGGGCTGTTTGGAAGCACTGGACAAAATCTAAGTGTGGAAGAGAGCTCAGAGGAAAGGTCATGTGCAGAGATCAGTGGATTCTTCCATACTACCCGGCAATTTCTAGAGACTTCTAGAATTCGAAATTTCCCATGATGCCCCCACTAGCATCTCTTTCCTAGGAATAGAGTAGCCCAGTAAATAGTGATCAATAGGGCCTGGAATGATGACTCTGTAGTTGAGAGCATGTACTGCTCTTCTAGGGGACCCAAGTTCATTTTCCAGCACCCATGCCAGGTGGCCGGCAAATGCCTGTAACTCCAGCTCCAGAGCATCCGACTTCCTCTTCTGGACTCTATGGGGACTTCCACTCACATGCACGTTCCCCAGAACAGACCCACATGCACATCATTATTGAAAGTAAAGCAAATCCTTGAAAATATCTACTAATAAAAGACACTGGAGGAAACCAGGGTAGAGGTGAGAAAACTCACCTAGTCTTTCACTGGAATGTTTCCCAGCTCCACGCTCATGTGCCTGGTGCCCCGGGTGATGGGCAGACTCCGAAAGCCACATTTCTCCTTTGCCAACTGCTGCCTGGTAGTTCTAGTCAGAAGGAAATTGAGAGGAGAGCTGCCAGTTAAAACACAGGATGTCCAAGCCACTGTAAACTTTTAGATCAGGAGCAAAGACAAGTTTTCGTCTTTATAAAGCTCAAACACTACATGGAGTAGACATAAAAAAAAATCCTTTATCTATAAGCAAGTTTAAATTTAACAGAGCATCCTGTGTTTTTATTTCTAAATCCTGCAACCATGGAGAAGTTCTGACAGTGACTGCCAGACCCTCTCTGCTTCAGCTCTAACAGGCGGTTGCAGTCGACGCTACTGTACCTGGAGTGCCAGCTCCACTCCTACCCGTTCCTACCCTATTCCTGTCCCTATGCAGAGGATGCTCTTGTGAGTTCTGACAGGTCCCAGCTCAGCAGAAGTCTGAGATATAACTCAGGGATGGTCCCAGCTTTTTCCTGTTCCCCTACCATTAGTGGTGGTAGCTGCTTCCCGAATCCGTTGCTTCTGGAGACACTGAAAACACAAGCAATTCCTTATACCTTTTGGTTCCTTAACAACTAACGAGCAATTACTCACATTAAATTTTCTCTGCTAAAATTCGCTGGTGGGGCTTTTACATTTGGACTGGGCTTGCCTAATCAGTGCATCTATAGCTGATTCTGGAAGCAGGCAAAGGAAGTGCTGTGAGAGAAATAAAGGAGAGACATGCAGAGGGAAAGCCAGCAGACTGGTGACGTAAGGGATGGCAGAACAGGGCTGAGGGGAGGAAGCTGTGGAAGAAGTAAGTTCCAGGGCTTTCTCTGCATGTCTTCCCGGCAACCTTCGTGAGACTGGGAATGAATAAGCTCCAGGGACTGGTGCCCAAGTAAGGAAGCTGTGATGTTAGAATATGACAGAGGCTCAAGCAAAAAACTGACCTATGTCTAGAAGTGGAAAGACAAGAAATGTCAAAGCGGCATTGGAGAGTATAAAGGCCAAACTCATCCCCTTTCCTACAAAACCCAGGGCAGCTTGCCGGGGAAGATCATCATCTGAGTTCCCTAGAGGGGCCTGAACCTCAGTGGCCCAGATAAAGAAAGCCTTCAGGGTGAATTGAAGGCTCCCCTGTAATGGGCCAGGGCCCAGGAAGAGGACGAGGTATGTGATGGCCACTCTTGGTTGTCAATTTGACTACAACTGGCATCCACTAAAACCCATAAATAGCTGGGCACAGCTGCGAGGGATTTCTTTCTTAAATCATTTGAAGCGGTTAGAGTCACTTCTAATCAGCATCTTTGAGGTGGGAAGCCAGATTTTCTGAAGGTGGGAAGGCCCACCTTTAATCTGGGACACACCTTCAGCCGCCAGCCCATAGAAAAGACAAGGCAGAAGGATGCTTGCGCACTCTGCCTGCTTGCTCTCGCTCTCCCTGGAGAGGTCATTCCTTCACTGGCATCAGAATCTACTTCTCTCATGTTCCGGTGTGTCTTAGCTAGGGTTGTTATTGCTGTGAAGAGACACCATGACCATGGCAACCCTTATAGAGGAAAACATTTAACTGGGGCTAGCTTACAGTTCAGAGGTTTAGTCAATTATTGCCATGGCGGGTGGCATGCAGGCAGACACGGGGCTGGAGAAGGAGCTGAAAGTTCCACATCTTAATCCACAGGCAGCAGAAGTGAATCGCTGCACTGGTCCTAGCTTAACCATAGGAGACCTCAAAGCCCACCGTCATGGTGACACACTTCCTCCAACAAGACCATACCTATTCCAACAAAGCCACAGCTCCCAACAGTGCCACACTTTATGGGGGCCATAAACTCAATGCGGTTTTCTTTCAAACCGCACTGCACAGTTTATACTGAAGACCAGCTGAGACATCCAGCCTCTTGAACTAAACAACTACTGGATTTTTGGATCTTCTGTTGGTAGACAGTCATTGTTAGACTTAGGTAGACCACAGCCCGGAAGCCATTCTAATAAATCCCCTTTGTGTGTGTGTGTGTGTGTGTGTGTGTGTGTGTGTGTGTGTATGTGTGTGTGTGTATGTGTGTGTGTATGAATTACAAATACATATATGTGTGTGTGTTAATTATAAATACATATATGTATATATGTATATGTGTGTGTTTGTATATAGAAATTTCTACATTCTGTTCCTGTAGAGAACCCTGACTAACACAGAAAGGAGTTAGAGAGCAGTCACATATGCAGACCAGAATGAGAGAGGATCAACATGGGGAGACTTGTAAATAACAAGGCTGAAAGGGAAGGAGGCCTTTAGAGGGCACGGAATAAGAATGAGGGCGGAAGAACAGCAACTCTTGGGGTTGAACACCAGTGGAGAGTCAGGCCATGTGTTGATACAGATCCTCCCTAGTGTCCTGGGGTTTTCAAAGACTCATGGCCCTTCCCCCAGCACTGGACAGGGTAATGAGAAAGTCCTTTATGTTACCTACTGCTCCCAACCTCCAATGAGTCAAATTAAAAGACTCCAGCCTTGGCCAAGTGTGTGAGCTCTCCTGTGGACAGAGAGCAGCAACTGTTCAAGGGCCTTACTCACTGTCTGCCCAGCTGTGGCGAAGTCCTTGGTGGCTTGGAGACAACCCTGGTTTATCGTTGTGTACCTCTGGAGGTCAGAGGTCAGCGCGGGTCTCCCGACAAGGCTGCTTTCCTAGAGGTTCTGGGAAGATCTGATCTCAGTTTCTCGAGCGTCTGGCGGCTGCCTGGATACCAGGCTGCAGCTCTGCGTGTTCTAACCTCCTTAGCGCGGACTCTCCTCTCAGGAAGACTTGATCCATCTCAGATGCACCTGTTTCCCTGCTGTGCTTGCGTGCACCTTTACAATCTGATCGCACCCCACAAGGCTCAGCATCGTCTCTTTAGCACAGATTCTGTGGCCAAGGCCTCCACATAACTAGCATACCTACACCAGCTTCTGGCAACACCCAGGAATTAGGAACTCTGCATTTTTAGGGAGGCACTAAGTACTACACTGTCATAGTGTCATACGGCACTACTCCAGAGTGCCGAGGGTGTGAGTCGCTTTGACTGTGAGTTGTGAAGAGAAATGTCCCTAAGGTGACTGCAGTTGTCACCTGTCAATCACCTTGAGCAAGGGTGACAATGGGTATGGAGAAGCGAGTCTCTTCCCTTCATACTAACGGTGAGTCACATGAACAGAAGGGACAAGGGGACACTGAACCCAAGACAACAAGAATCCATTATCCACAGCACTGGGAAGCTAGCCATTAGCCCTGGGACTCAGGTAAATAGTAAATGACAGGCAGGAAACGTTTGGGGGGTGCTGCTTAAAGAAACCAACCACCCTGGCTCTCCTGCGCAGTGCTAGGGTGCTGACGATGCCAGCACCTTCCCCAGATCTCTTGACTAAGGACAGACACCCCTCCATAGAGAACCAGCTAGAACACAGGTGAAGGGCAAGACAGTACCTCGGATGTTTTACTATTTGTAACTTGGCAGACAGGAGTTTTACTCTAGAACATTTGCCAAGTTGGCTAGCAGGAGAGGCTTACAGAAGACGCTAAGCCAGGAAAAGCCACGTCTACTTGCCCACAGACCCACTGTCTAATGGACAACAAAGCCACAAAAAATTGTCTGAGTCCTAAATTCCCCACCTGAGGAATTAAGAAAAACAGATCTCGTGAGAAATATCTAGAAGGGACGGCTGGTGGACGAGCTGCACTCCAGACATGTGTGACTAAGTCACTGTTCCTATCTTCATAGCTTAGGCTCATTTCACTCACCGCGAGCCATCCAAGTCTGCCCCCCCCGCCCCCGCAAACGGTTGTGCATGGCAAACTTACCCTCTATCCTAACTCAACACACTTCCCAGTGCATAGCGTTTTCATGCATAGCAACCTCTCCAGATGTTTCTGTTCTTGTCTATTTTCACACCACACCCTTATTTTTCAAATGAAGAAGCAATCTCAAGAGATTCCATGACCTAACAGTAATGACTGAACTCTATGAGCTGTCTGCTGTGCTGTCTCTGAGGGAGCGGTGAAGATGGATAGCCTCCATCCTCATAGGATGCGGAGTCAGGAAGAGCTCTGGCTATGAGGTGAGCAGTCAGAACGTGAGAATGAAAGCATGGTATCAAAGGACAGTGAAGAAATAACATTCGGAGGGGCTGGAGGGGATAGAGTTCTTGGGCAAGGGCAGTGTCAGCCATGCTGAACTCAGGAGGAGCAGATGTGGGAGAGGAGGAGCAGAAAGTGGGAGGGGAGGAGCAGATGAGGGAGAGGAGGAGCAGATGTGGGAGGGGAGGAGCAGATGAGGGAGGGGAGGAGCAGATGTGGGAGAGGAGGAGCAGATGTGGGAGGGGAGAAACAGAAGTGGGAGAGGAGGAGCAGATGTGGGAGGGGAGGAGCAGATGTGGGAGGGGAGAAACAGAAGTGGGAGAGGATGAGCAGAGGTGGGAGGGGAGGAGCAGATGTGGGAAGGGAGGAGCAGATGAGGGAGGGGAGAAGCAGAAGTGGAAGAAAAGAAGCAGAAGTGGGAAGGGAGGAGCAGATGAGGGAGGGGAGGAGCAGAAGTGGGAATGGAAATGTCTGGGGAAGTGATGTGATTGGGGATGAAGGAGGAGACTAGTGGGATATCACCTCCCAGCCATTCTTAGTGTGAAAAAGGCCCAGCAACTTTACCTGGAAGCCTCTTACCTGAGTGAGGCTGTCCATCTTTGCTGCCACTGCCCACTGACATCCTATCCCAGATGCTTCAACCTCCCAATGGGAACTCAGTATCAGTGACTCCCTGGGACTCTCCAAGCCTTCAGTAGAAGAAGAGGTCTCCTAAGGCATCTAGCTTTCCTTCTTCCTGTGTCAAAATACCCAACACAAGCAACTTAAGGACAGAGTTAGTTTGCCTCACCGTTTTAGAGGGAACAGTCCATCATGGCAGAGAAGGTACGGGGCAAGAGTGGGCCAGTCTGTGGCCACAGCAGCATAGATCAGCAGCTTCTCAAAGGGCACTAGCCAGAAGGCAGAGCGTTTGGGCTGGAACCAGAAGTGAGCACACCTTTTGGAAGGTCCAGCAATAAACACCCACTTCTGCTAGCTGGACCACTCATCTCAAAGGTTCTCCAGCTTCCCTGGACAATACCCCCAGCTGGTGGCCAAGAGATCAGACACATCAGCCTGAAGGGGACTAAGTGACAAGAGGCAGTTGCCTGGGTTCTCTGCTTCTATGACACACAAGTAGCTACTGTTAGATTATCTAGCCATGTAATCTGAGCCAACAAGCCCTTTGTATTATACATATTACATAGGTTTTGTTCCTCAGACAGTGGCACGTGACCGTATGGGCTCACATAACTGAATGTAAGAGCAGTCATATAAAATCTGGCAACAACGACAGATTTCGAGGCACACATCCACCAAGATTTAATTCAAAGGCAAATGAGTAATGAATCTTCAGTCTCTCTGGCTGTGCGCAACTGTGTTGCATTGCTCAACTTGGCGATGGTGTGGGTTCTGCACACACAACATGCACACATTGCTCTGTGCACACCAGCATGTCAGACAACACCAGCAAATGTCGTCCCAAACACCTCAGTTCAGATTCAAAACCACTATACATTATGAATTACACTGTTTTAACTACACACACGAGCTTGTCTGCTTTTATAGAAACAATGGTTTAATTCCAGCCCCTTTGGGTTCATCATGTCCTTGAGTCAAGAGGCTAAAGAAACAGTAACAATGTTACTAGAGTGACTGTCTAGACCACCTAGGGGAAACTGGAATGGAACTCTACAGTGGAGGCAAGGAAAAGTGTGTCTAGAGTGTGAGAAATCCTTCACGGCCTCTCCTGGCATTGCCTATGGTTACTGTCCATGGGAAATGACAGTACAGTTGAGACAGAGTGCGGAATGGCTCAGACACTTCAGGAATGACGACATCCTTCACCTTTCCACGTGAAGAACAAGACCTGCTGAAGGAGGAGGGAATATAGAATGGATAGAAGGCAGCCTTATATACCAGCTATGGCCATATGGCTGTTACAGAACGATTATAACAGTCGTGAATGTTCCTTTCCTATTTTGTCTCTATATATTATATATAGTTAGTATATATTTGTTAATACAATGTGTGTGTGTTTCATGAGAATGGTCCCCATAGGCTCATATATTTGGATGCTTAGTTACCAAGGAGTGAAACTGTTTAAAAGGGATTAGAAGAATTAGGAGGTGTGGCCTTGTTGGAGGAAGTATGGCATGGGGGCTGGGCTTTGAGGTTTCAGAAACCCACACAGGGACCAGTTAGGCTCTCTCTTTCTCTCTCTCTCTCTCTCTCTCTCTCTCTCTCTCTCTCTCTCTCTCTCTCTCTCTCCTGCTACTGCTTGCTGATTAGGATGTAAAGCTTTCAGCTACCACTCCAGTGTCATGTCTGTCTGCTTCCCACCGTGGTACAATGACCTAATCCTCTGAATCTGTAAGCAAGTCTCCAATTAAATGCTTTTTTTTTAAATAAGAGCTGCCTTGGTCATGATACCTTCTGATAGCAAGAGAACTGTGACTAAGACAATATATTATCATGTATGATACCTATTTTTTTCATTCTATTTCTTTCTATTTTTTACCATGTGATACAATATAGTTAACAGTTTTGACAGCTCTATATTTTCATATTGAAATTATGAAATTTCAAAGTGTTAAGCATCCTTGAAAGAGGGTTTCTATCCATTCTGGAGATAGTTTCTTTATATATTAAATAGTTATACTGGTTTATGTAAAATTATGACTATCTTGCTGTATTTATTTGGAAATCAAATATACTCTATGGAGATGTGGTTGAATGTCAGGTTGACAATGGGTGGTCTTGTAATGTCTTGATGTTAATGTGACTAGGTTAAGAGTGTCTGCATTAGGGTTATTACTAACACTGTGAAGAGACACCATGTTCAAGGCAACTCATAAAAGAAAGCATTTGACTGGGGACTTGCTTACAGTTTCAGAGGTTTAGTCCATTATCATCATGGCAAGGAGCATAGCAGGGATCATGGCAGCATGCATGGCACTGGACCAGTAGCTGAAGCTACTTCCTGATACAAAAGAGAAATGCTAGACTTGATATGAGCCTTTTGAAACCTCCAAACTCACTCCCAGTGACACACTCCATCCAACAAGCCCACACCTACTCCAGCAAGGCCACACCTCCTAATCCTTCTCAAATAGTCCCACTCTCGGATGGCAAACATTCAAATAGATGAGCATATGGAGATCATCCTTATTCAACCCCTCACAAAGAAGATTTAAAAAGAGGCATGGGATTGACGAAATACATCTTTATATGGGGTCCTACCAGGGAGAATTGACATGAGAGACAGTGATTGAGAGAGAAAGTATCCCAGTTAGCTTTAACTATCAGTTTACACAGCCTAAGGTCATCTGAGAAGGGACGCTCACTTGAGGGGTTACCCAGAGAAGACTGGCCTGTGAGCATTTTTGTGGTAGATTCTTTTGATTGTTGATTGATGTAGAAAGGCCCCGCCCATTGTGAACAACATTATTCCCTGGGTAGGTGGTCCTGGAAAAAATCAACAAATAATAATAATAATAATAATAACAACAACAACAAATAGCTGAGCATGAGCCTGTGAGTGACTCAGAAAGCAGTGTTCCTCCAGGGTTTTTGCTTCTCATCCCTGCTTGTGTTCCTGCCCAGACTTCCCTCTGTGATGCAAGATTAAATAAATCCTCCCTGTGTTGCTTTTGGTTGATGCATTTACCCCACCAACAGAAACAAACCAAGAACAGAAATCCTCTCCTTCAATGCGAGAAGCACCTTCCAACAGGTAGCAGACAAGAAGTCTCAGAAAAAGCAATCTGCCAGTCCCGTCTCCCTAAGTGGGCACATCTCCCACAGTAGTCACCATCCAGGGTTGTCATGCTCCAGCTCTTGGACCTTTCAATAGGGATGCTTACCAATGACTTTTCTGGAAACTTTCAGAACTTCAGGGCTGGATCAGGAAGGATGAAAGAGCCAGCTTCTAGGATTAGATAGGTACTTGATCCTCTACATCTATAGAATGCAGATGGCCGTTACTGGCTTTCCCAGACCCTGTCTCATAAGTTAATGCAGTAAATTCCCCTTTGTAATGTGTGTGTTTTGGGATGTTGACATGTGTACTTCTCTATCCCTCTCCTGTTCCATCCCTCCCTCTCCCCCTTTCCCCTCTCTCCTTTCTTCTCCTCTTTTTTAGTTCTATTCATCTAGGGCACTCTGCCTAATACAGGGATGCAATACTGAGCAGCAGACCACAGAAAAAGAATCAGTGAGACACGGCGTGAGATTCCTGCTCTCAGTCAGCTGACACCCTGAATACAAGTCCACGGATACAAAGTCGTAGAGTGTGACAGTCTGCAAAGTGAGCTGTCAGACTGGGTGGGCAAGTGGACCAAAGATGGGGAGGAAGTCCAGTGAGCAGAAAGAGAGTGGGAGAGGATTAAGAGCTTGGACCCGGACATCGAAGGAGGTGTGGGACATGTCTTATTTGCAGCAGTTTAGCAACTGAAGGGCTGCCTTCTGGACAATTTCATAATCTATACATAGGCAATGATTTGGTCTCAGAAATTTTTAGAAGGTGGTAAAATGCCCTTTAAAGGGCTTTAGTGTTGTTCCCTTACAATGAAGAGGTCTGGCGGCCCGGGAAGGAGGACCCAAGACTTTCAGGCTGAAAAGACAGGTGATAACCACCAAGGCCTGGAGAGAGAAGTACAGCAGTGGCCGGAGACTGTCCTCTGGCCACTTTGGGCTCATGCTTGAGTCAATAGGCTAATAGAGAAGTTACAGTGTCAGCTGAGATGATGGAGCCAGGCTACGGCAGGGGATGGAGGGGAGGGGATTGGAACACTTGTCCATGGAGGTTGGGAGTGAAGGGATCTGGCAGAAGCAGCTTCTAGTATTGCCATCCCCACGATGAAGGTCCTACACTACACTACAATCCTATATGGTGACAAAAGCATGATCTGAGCTGGATGGTGGTGGCACATGCCTTTAAGTCCAGCACTTGGAAAGCAGAGGCAAGTGGATCTTGTCAAGGCCAGCCTGGTCTAGAGGGATTATTATTATTATTATTATTATTATTATTATTATTATGTGAATGGGAAAAGGGGAGGGGGAAAGGGGAGACTGTCCTATAGGGACAGAAGAGAAGAGAGGAAGAGAGAGACACAGAGAGAAAGACAAACAGACAGACACAGAGAGAGAAAGAGGGAAAGATGGGAGGTGGACAAGGCCCTTAAAAGGGACCTTAGTGAATGTGCTCAGGTGGGGCTCTCAGTGGCTACAGCTGAGGACGTGTACCCCAAGGGCAGGCCAGTACGGACGCCTGAATACTAATACTGAGGAACACCAGAGATGATAGACCTAGTTAGGTCTCCTTTGTGGCCACAATATTGCCTAGCTTGCGAACAGAAACAAAACACAGCTTGAGCTATTTCTCATAAACGGCTCCAGTATAGAAAACTCCAGCTCAAGCGCCCCCAATTAGAAGTGGATCACACGTGTGTGATCATTTCCCTGGTGACTTCCGAAACAGGAAGACCAGTGTCAGTCAGTGCAATTGATTTCCTCTCTGCATGTCCAGCTTGCCCAGGAAATACCTGCTCTACAATCTCCTCATAGGGCTTAGAACCTGGCTCAGACAGGTGCCCTCAAATGTTTCCATTGTATTGTGTCTCAGTTCATAAGCTCCACTCACGGCCTTCCACAGGTAGGGAAAAACCAGCAGAGTGGAAGAAAGAATGGGAGGAAAATGGGATTTGGGTTCAAGGTCCTTTGGAAAGTTCTGCTCTCTCTCCTGCTTAACCTTCAGAAGTGGCTCCTTTAATACCCAGGGCTTCTTGAGAATCCAGCAGGGACCCCGGGAAACTCAGGAATTCCTTCCATTGAAGGGCTAACAAAAGGCTTGGCAAAAGTGGAGATCATGTGACATTTTTCTCTTTAAAACAAAATTAGCTAACAGGCAATAAAAAATACTAAAGATGCTAAGAGTCACTAAATTGTACCTTGAGAATAAGGTGGCAAACATTATGACTATGCAGCTTATTTTTATTTGTGTCTACAGTTTAATAATAATGTATTGTAGTACAATAGACGAAAAGAAAAGGGAGAGTTAGCTTGCCCATTTGGGACGGTACCAAGAAGTGCTCTGAACAGAGCAGTCTCTCCCTACACAACCTGTTCCATCCCACAGAGAGCAGCTTCCCCTTGTTCTCCTTAAGCCTGGGGCTCCATCCTGAGAGATGGTGACCATGCAGATGATCAGAGTAAGGGTTGCAGCCCGCTGAGATAGCTCACACAGCCAATCAGCCAGCAGCAGCAGCAGCAGCAGCAGCAGCAGCCACTGCCATCGCCACTGCCCTTCCTGTAGGCCTGGGGCCTGCAGGGTTCTACACCAGTCCTCTGAGTAGACCAGAAAGGCCTTGGACTCAGCATCCTGGCCTTCTGTTAGGTTACAGCCAGGTGGCGAAGGTAAGGCAGAAAACGTGGAGCCGGATGGCAGAATCTGCGGGGTTTACTGTGAGCAAGAGGTGGAAAAATAGACCTCGTGCCCCTGTTTCTCTGCAGGGGTGACTGGAGGTCATCTGACCAAGCTGCTATGATGTGACTGTTCTTATGTGCAGTGTGGATGTGTTCTGCTGGGATGTGTCTGTCCTCTGGAGGCTCACAGGGTCGGCCAGACAGTCAATTACAGTATTGCCCAACAGGTCGAATTTCAGAGTGTCTTCAGAAACTCTAGCCGAACTCATCTATATGATTCTGAAAAACAAAAAAGTAAAAAGAACAAAGTCCACATAATTCCAATATACAGTTACACCCAGTACTCATTTCTATTCCAAAAAGGAAAAACGGAGGCATAGATCGAAGGAACCGTGTGGTGTTGCCTGCTGTTTCCTCCAGATTGGACACTCTCATCACGGTTTTGAAGGAACGTAGCTGTTAAGGTTTGTATACGACTCTCAGAGATCAAGCCTATTAATATTTCCTCACGGAGGGAGTGGGTGGAAGGTCACAAGACTCCTGAGACTCATGAGACGCACGTGGCTCATGAGATATTCCCAAGGCCTTCATGAATCAGGACATCTGTGAGGATTTGTGTTCCCTCTTGGAGGCACTGGGGAGAGACATGAGTCACAAGGCTTCCTCTCTCCTTTACCCAATTACCACTCTCGAGGAGGGTAACAGCTTGCTAGGGTAGGGTAACTGCCCAGGGGACCTACCCATGACATAGGTGTCTTTAAATTAGCCTTGCTCCTGAAAGGAGCCCCGAGACACTTAACAACTCCCCGAAGTGAACTTGGATGGAATACTGTATTTGGTTTCTCAGCCCACCCTCTGTCAGGATGAATAGATTCTACTTATGTCTCTCCAGGAAAAGTCATACAATAAACGGGATCAAAGCAGTATCCAAAACTAGCAGGGTTGACCCTTACATCCTGTAGCTCACTGATCAGCATCTGGGACACACGGGGTCATTATGTCAACACCGTGGACTTGAGCAGCCTCACGCCTATGACCTTGCCACTTGCAGGACACAAAGCCCGTCTCCTGGACCAGTTCCACCAGTTGCCGTCGGGATTCCTCAGCCGACATTTCACATTTGGGCCATCCAGCATCCTGGGATCTCAACCACAACATAGCCAAGCTCCTTGCATATCACCCTGTAGGAGACTCCCAGCAGGGCATCTGAACCTCTTGTACTCACCTGGACCCATAAACTTTTCTTCAGAATCTTGGTGACTGTTTTCTTGACCCCATAATTCTTACGTTTTACATGCATCCAACACCAGCACCAGGTAGATGATGCCATGTTCCAATGACATGAGATACGGTGGCCTCCCTTGGAGCATAGCTAGAGTGGCCTCTGACTGCCTGGGCCACTGAACCTGGAAAAACACTTGCCTGCTGCAAGCAGAGTTTCCCAAAGTTGCTCTTTTCTTTTAAATGAGCTTTAGTTTTATACTGAGAACTTTCAGTGTGTGTGTGTGTGTGTGTGTGTGTGTGTGTGTGTGTGTGTGTGTGTGTGTGTGTGTGTGTGATCAACTTCTGAAACACATCCAAGGCTTCTGTCCTGTTGTCCCAGCGTAAAGCAGGTCTCTCCATTCCAAAGGAACCAATCTCTTTATCAGCCACAACTGCTTTGTCTGCAACTTTATGCATTGTCCTTTTCTGCCTTAAAAATTCCAATCTTCTCAAATTTTTCTGTGCTGCTTTTTGCTACCAGTTCTCACATGTAAGCCTGGTTAAACCAGGTAGCAAAATCCATGCCATTGCGCGAATGTAGTGAATATACTTGACTATCTTGAAGTTTGTTCCATCAAATAAATCATTCTCTTAATGTTTATCTTTGCTTCATTCGGACTTCCAGGACAAGAAATACATTTTTGCCGGAACATGACGTGAATGTCCCCTAGTCTAATTTCTGACACAGTGCTTGCTCACCTCTCTCTGAAACCTCACGAGCAGAGGCTTTACCAAGAGTATTTCTTTTTTTTTT